>QRFJ01000156.1:788309-1113524 GCA_006176705.1 Cocos nucifera | reverse complement strand
ACCTTGTGATCAGTATCACTGGATGTGAAACCTAGTGGCTGTTCCATATAGATATCTTCCTCAAGATATCCATTAGGAATGCCGTTTTTCACGTCCATTTGCCATATTTTCATAATCGAAATAGGCTGCAACAGCAAGCAATGTGCGGATGGATTTTAGCATAGCACTGGGAAAAAGGTATCTTGATAGTCAATGCTTCACGTTGACTATAACCTTTGCCACTAGTCTAGCCTTGAATGTCTCTACATTCCCATCTGCACCAATCTTTCTTTTGAAGATCCACTTACATCCAATAGGTACTATACCTTCTGGTGGATCTTACAAGGTCCAGACTTGGTTTGAGTGCATCGAGTCGATTTCTGACTTCATTGCCTCAAGCCATTCTCGGAGTCGATATCTGATATCGCTCGTTGTAGGTTTTGGATCAATCACCATGAGCACCATATCCTATGAGAGAACATTTCCTCTACATCCTCTGAAATTAATACCTAAATATCTTTCAGGGGACGGGGAAACTCTTTCCGCATCTACGAGGTGGAGGAGGTAGTGTTCTTATGTGGCTCAACCTGATTTGGTTCTATTGGTCCTTAGCTCTTTCTGCTTGTAACTTTCTCATCAAGCTTAATCTGCTTTCCAATGCCACCTATCTTGATAAACTGTTTTTCAAGAAATATGGCATGTCGACTCACAATCACATTGTGGTCTTCAGGAATGTAGAAATAGTATCTAATGACTCTTTAGGAACTTATGAACGACTTTAAAGGACCTAAACTCTAACTTGTCCGCTTGTTGTCTTTTTGACATGAGCCGGGACAACCCCAAATTCTGAGATGACTCAGACTTTGGTTTCTTACCGTGCCATATTCATACGGTGTGGTAGGAACGGTTTTAGAGGGAACCCTATTCAGGAGATAGATTGAAGTTAATAATGAATGTCCCCAAAGGAAATCTGGAGGTCTGTTTGAAGCTCATCATGGATCGAACCATATCCAATAGGGTCCGATTTCTCCGTTCTGAAACCCCGTTGAGTTGAGGTGTTCCTGGGGAGTCCATTGAGAGACTATGCATTTTCCTTAAGATAGTTAGAATCCCGGCTTAAGGGTATTCACCTCCTCGATCTGATCGAAGAACCTTAATGGGTTTTCCAGTTTGCTTTTCTACTTCATGTCTAAATTCTTGAACTTTTCAAAAAGCTTCAGACTTGTGTCTCATAAGATACACATATCCATACCTAGACAGATCATCGGTAAGTAATGAAGTAGACAAAATGCCTCTAGCGGCACATCGAATGGGCCGCACACATACGTATGTACTAGGCAAGGAATCTGTGGCCCTCTCCCCATGTCCAAACAAAAGGGAGTTTAGTCATTTTGCCTTGGAGACAAGATTCACAAGTTGGATATGACTCGGAAGTCAATGGACTCAATAGCCCATTTTTCTCCAATTGTTGATCCTATCTTCTGCTATAGACCTAATCTTCAGGTGCCATAGATATCTGTCGTTTGGACTATCCCTAGGTCGTTTGCATTCACGTTTTGCTCGATAGTTAAACAGGACTCAATATGTAGCTGATAAAGACCATTAATTAAGGACACCATTGCAATTTATTTTCTTTCAAAATAAATGTACCCAATGGTCCTTAAAGAAGGTGATCAACATACTCTCTTGTGCTAAGCATGACACAGAAATCAATTCCTGTCTCTGCAGCACAAAATAACAGTTCTTTTTAAAACTAAGTCTAAACCAGTTGGTAATCGAAGCGGTATGTTCCCACGCTATCGCAGCAACCTTGCTCCTATTATCCGCGCGTAGGATCATTTCTCCATCCTCAGCCTCCTGCATCCTCAAGACCGCATTAGAGTGCATAGCGTTGAGCACTAGCATCCAGGTCAAGCACCCAATGGATGCAGAGAACCGTAAGGTTAGTATACTCAATAACGGATACCTCCGGATGGCCTTCTCTTGTTCTTCAGGGTATTGGCCAGCAAAAAGAGATGCCGGCTTCAGATAGGGCCGCTCATGGCGTTGTTGCATGGAAACACTTTTTGCATATGGCCTTTTTCTTCGGTTTTCCTTCTTCTTCTTTGATCCTCTACCTTTTGCTTTTTCACAGACTTCTTTTTCTTATCCATGACGTCTTTTGGAGAGTCCGGTTCCATAGCAAGAACCTGAGCCTTATAGAACTTTCATAGAGATAGCTCACGCGTAACCAGCATGATTCATCAACTCAGCAATGGATTTTGAGTTTTGCATGTGTATTCATGGATGGAATGCTATGCATCAGTCAAGATTGCAGAATAATATCATTTGCAAGTCCAAAAGTCCAACTTCCACCGAGTCCTCTCCAGTCTTCACATGTCGCTTATCTGTCAGACAGTTATCTTGGAGACTGACTGCCATCACGCATCTTAGCCTTAAAAGTCGTTTCGTGAACTTGTTTGGCTGGTGAACCTCTGCTTCAGCCAAACATCTCCTGCATGGACCAACATTTGGGCGAGCCAGTCCCGTATCTTATGTTTGGCGCTTGGAGCTATCAGACATCGTAGCCCAAATGTAGTTATCTGCGCCTTTGTCTTCGTCAATTCCATTTTTCAGAGACGCTCTCTGTTCAGTGTATGACGATGCTATAAGGTGGGAGGGTCTCGGTCCAAACCATGTTGTTAACGTCTGGAACCCAAATATTTGTTAATTCCTGTAAGCCAATCTTTTCATATTGGCCGTCGCAGTCAGTCTATGTGTGTCTAGGTACGTGCCAGTGGGTTGGCAACGCAGACACTTTTCCTGAGGAGTCAAAAGTTCTTAGTTAGATACTGTATGTTGACTTAGACCAATTTGTTTAGGGATTTTATTTTTAAACAAATTAGCTCATATTTTCTCGGTCCCTAGACTCCCTCTGTAGATGCAAAAATCTCCTGCGATTGATGTATTCTAGTGGGTGTGCGGTACCAACTGAACTATCACCTCACCAACAGTTATTGGTGATGGGTAGCATGAGGAACAACCTTGTTCATGATTCTCTAATCATGGTGCACCCAAACTTGGTCTCAATTGGCATGATCTCACCGTATCCGCAAATATTGATCCACCCTTAGTTATTCAGACCCACCATTTGCCATAGACTTGATGTCCCCTTTTTTTTTTTTTCCTTGGTAAGACGATACATTCATGCTATTCTAGTATAAACACAATCAAAAGTATCAGAAAATAAAACATCACGGAAACCACATGGCATCGTGGACCTGTTAGTCTAAATCACAACCCCCTGGTACTCCGTCATAAAAGAGATAATCCATTCTGCCGCAATGTTGGTCTCTCTATACATGCCTGGTATATATATATATATATATATGATGGCAGCCCTACTTGGCAGCATGGCAATAATCTGGGTGAACGGCATCCTTTGTATACCACGTTTGAATCCATTTAACCACGGTGATAGAGTTGTCCTCAATTAAGAGCCAGTCTATCTTAAGAGTTAACCTCGCTTCGGCAATGCCAGCCCATGCTATTCATAACTCCGTCACTAGGATTATAGTGTCAACCAGGCAACTCCAATAATCTCAAGTTCAGGCCACGAATCTTGCTCCTCTTCTTAAACTAAACATTACCACCAAAATTGATCTTCATAAATGACGGAGGGTGGGGCTCCCAAAAGATGAACATTTGACGGATCGTTTAACAAACCCAATGGGAGTTTCAACAATGTGCCATTCTCAAGGATCGTTTAACAAACCCAATGGGAGTTTCAACAATGTGCCATTCTCAAGATCAAGACGGACAATGAAAAGTGAACAAACTCCATCATCCGAGCCAATGCTATCCACCACAACAACTGCAGATGACCGTCTTAACTCAAACACAACATAACCAAATATGATATGCAACATAAGCCACACTAATCCCATCAAGCTTAATCGAATCGGAAGCCGAATTCTGCTGGAGAAGCTCCACAAAGGACTGAGTTGGGTCACAGTCAGCATAAAAGTCACAAGCGAACCTATTCACCATCAGATCAAGACAGCTCTCGGGCAATGGAACAACACATGCTCCATAGTCTCCTCTTCTGCCTCATAACAAGGATGGTGAAAGGGAGAGCCGGATCTCTGTCCCTCAAAATTGCTCTTGGTCAGAGACGGTCTCAAGCCACCTTCCAGATAAACAGGTGAACCCTCGAATGAATAGCCATCCTCCAAATCCAAGCACCGTCAATACATCAATAGACTCCCTCCAGAACATGTCATATAAGTCCCTCGTTGCAATCCTCAATCAGCATGCATAACTCCACACCAGCATATCCGGGCTAGGATGGGTAGGAACAGCGGTCGCAAGCACTCTATCCACCAAGTCAGCCCAAAAACCTGAGCCACCACCTCTGAACTCCAGCCCTCACACATAGACCGAAAAAGGTCGCAGATCCTTTTAGATTTCCCCCACCTCAACACTAACGAAGGTCTGCCACCTGATCAGGAAAAGGTTAGCCAACCAGGGGTTATGATGAAAACTCACTGTGCGGCCAACGCCTGGCATCATACTTTCAAAAAAGGCCAGTTTTAGTCCTTTCATGGCTGACAAGCTGCGGACCTTTCTTACTTAAAAAACCAGGATAAATACTTGGAAAAAATTTTTCTTTTTGCAAGCTCTTCTAGTTATAAATCATTTTCATCAGTACCTTAGGTTTTAACTAAGTTGATGGCAGACATTGCATTGCTTTAATTTCTAAGTCATGATTATCTGGTTTAAACTCTTCATCTCCTGAAGTTGATAACAGTATTAGGCATGAAAATAATTATTATTATGTTGATCTTGGTGATGATTAAGTTAATATCAAACTGAAACAACATTAGCTTCAACATATTTGGAAGGCAGGCAAAAAAGGCCATCAAGAGCTAAAGCTATCACTATGCTTTCAATTACCTGTCTAATAATAGCCAATCTCAGCTGCTATATAGCAGATTACATGAATAAATCAACCATCACGATATTGGATTATCTCATCATATTCACTCATTAATGCGCCGCAGCACTGATCAGGAGCACAAGAAGTCATATGGGAGAAGTTGCCTGGGCCTGCTCCTACCCTACTTCATGTGCGCCATCATGGCAGACTCCACTTTTGCTTCCAGACTCTGGTCTTAGAATACAGTATAATTGTTGTATTCTACTTGTTGGGTTGTGCTAAAAAGGGCTTGAAGGTCAGCAGTAGTCCAATGAACTCGACCGCGTTTAAAATGAAGAAAACCATCTGATCACCTGAATAACAACAAACATCACCACAATTAATCAACCGTTTGCAGAACTGACAGTTAATAAAGTGGCAGGAGGAAATCTAGAATTAGATCATTGGGCCAGTCCTCTGTATAGCCTAGGACACTAGTGCATGAAAGAATTTCAGCATGAGAGTTCTTTGAAGTACGAGCCCTCAGGAGATAATGCCAACGCAAACAAATAAATGCACTTATTTTGCGAAAAATGGTCACGTAGTAATGATTACACAATAATTAATGGGAATTTTTCAAGTCATAAGCAACATCAGTTCATACTTACTGTTCCTCAGAAATGAGTATAATTTTCTTCCTCAGGAAAATTTGTATAATTTTCTTATTTACGTCTTCCAAACAGTCTATTTCAAGCTACTTGTTTCTTAGAGTAATAAAGAATTTTTAATTTCACTCCTAGCCAGTTGCACATAATGCAGGTCATTTGATTCTTTGATGGCTTTCCTTATTACGAATCTCTTTACAGTTTTCAAATATTTGGTCTCAGCTTATCTGAATAAGTTCTAATTACTTTCCATACAATGAATTCTTAAAGGGAAAGAACCCTAAAAACATAGCAAAAATAGGATCTACTGACAATTTCCTTGGTTAGAAAAAGTAGAATTGCTACTTGGAGGTTTGTTTTCTCACAAAAATGAATACCATCATTTTGACCATCTACATATGAGGTGGAATATTAACCAAACATGGCTCTATACTTAATTTTAGAGAGATTGAAAAGATCTAGATTGAACTCACATTCTGTTAATTTTCATACGAAATAGAGTTACATTAGTTCTTTTCATCTTCATGTGGCCAAAGATGAATTTTAGAGCCATATAGGAGATGGGATTGATGATACCAATAGAGGTTCAATAAAATTAGGAAGTAATTAGATTAATTTAGGATGCGTTTGGTTACACTTTTTGATTTTTATTTTATTTTTTTATTTTTAAAAAAATATTTCTTATTTTTTTTTATTTTTACTATTGAGCAAAAGCAAAAAAGCAAAAAGCATGTTTGGTAACTACATTGCTATAAAGCAAAAAATAATTATATGCAAAGCAAAATGTAAAAAAAAATTGTTTTGCATATAAAGCAATTATTTTGATTTTTTTGATTTTTTTTTTTACTTTTTATTGTGTTATCAAACATTGCTTTTTGATTTTTGCTTTTTAAAAATCAAAAAGCAAAAAAAATACTTTTTTAATGGCTAACCAAATGCACCCTTAGTTAACTGGCTGATGGAATGAGATTTAGAATATCTGATAATTGCCAAATAATTGAAACAGTGATATGGAAGCACAGCAACTATTTCCAAACTTCCTTTATGACTACGAGTCACACAGTATGAAATTACAGGAGAAAGAACCAATCTAAATCTCTGCCAATAAAATGTCCAAACGGAGGTTATTTTCTTACAAAAGCACTTGTTGCACAAATTTCAAGCAAAGAGATTCTAAACAGACTTCATCAACATGGAGAAAGTATATTTGATGGGATTAAGATAAAACTATAAAAATGCACCTAAAACGTACATTGAAACTGAAGCAATGGGAAGCATCAAATATGGCTGAGCCAAGAGAACTGAAATTCCAATTGCAATGAGTGAAATTAATGGCCGGCACCTTGTTGACATCTTTTTAGTTTTTACAGTTGTCCTAACTAAACTTGCTCAGATATAAAAGATGATGTATTTAAGATACTGTTTAATGCTAAATTGGAATAGTCAGGGAAAGACTTGGAGGATTAAGGCCTAATAGATCGATAAAGTTCAAAAAATAGAATATCTGGAGTTCAATTCTAGAGGAAATAAGAATGAAAATGAGGGCCAACATAAAATCTATAGCTTGGCAAGAGCACAGCATGGTAGATTTTGCTTACTATGTTTTTTACCAAAAAAAATGAACAAATATAGCAAAGCATATTAATAAATTTAGATAAGGAGATGTGTTTTTGAGTTGTGTTTATATTTTAGATACACATGCGTACATGTACAAACATATATACATGGATGGGTTTTTGTACCCCCTTTTTTTTGTATACATGAATGGGTTTCTGTACCCCTTTTTTTAATATATATTCCCTTTATGAGTTCATCATGATAAATTCAGCTTTTGGGAAGCAATTTTCAAGATTAGACAATTTTGGTTAGTTTTGACAGCAGTCAAATGTATGCAGGTAATGTAGATTTTGAACCTTAATTATATTTCACGAAATCCCGGTGAAGCGGCAGGCCTAGCAGGACAGCATTAGATGGTTGGTCTTGAGGAACTTGGGTGTAGAGTCGACTTCTGCGGCATCAGATGGACTTCGGATGTAGGTGAAGCTTCGTATGGTGGCTTCATAAGTGGAAAAAAAATTTGGCATGAGTTCAAAGTGGAGGGATGCAGAAGAATCGATATCCTAGCACCAGCTATGGTGATGCACAGTTTCAAGTGGAGTGGCATGTGTAGGTAGACAAGTATAGTTCTGAGGAGATCATGTCAGATGGTACAGCATGTGATGGTACAAAAATGCTATAAGTTTTTCAAAAAAGTTCAGGGAAGATGATGCGGCTGCTAAGCAGAAGAGATCCTATAATTTCAGGATGGAGCTGAGAAGCAAACCAAGACTTCAGCTATAGAGGTGGTCATCTCAAAGGCCTCAAGGATGTACAGCAGCTGAAGAGGAATGGTGGAGGCGATGTTTGCATAATAGGCTATCAAGATGCACAGCAACAGCGGGATCGTGCAGGAGAGTATTGCCAAGGGTTTGCTAAGCGAGATTGTGAGGATTTGTGATGCTTTCAAGCCTTGGAAGGCTACGGAAAGAGCCAAGGAGTTGGCTTTGAGGAGACTAGAACAGGAGTTATCCTAGGGTGGAGGCGGTGTTTAGCCCTCCACAGGCTCAAGGTCTAGGTATTGAGGGCCTTAAGGGGCTTAGTTGGTGCTTCAAAGACCTGGGACATAAGGTGGAGTAAGGAATCAAAGTCGGAGCATGAAGACTATAGAAAAGAACTTTTTTGCAAGTTAGCCAACTCAGTTCAGGACTAGGTCAGCTAATTAAGTCTCAGTGCACAGGCCAAACAAAGAGTAGCACGTTTGGGATTGCAGGCTGGCATGCAACTAGGTCAGCTTAGTCTGAAACTGAGCCAATCCAGTCTCAGGTTAGCCGGCTCAGTGTTGAGACTAAGTCGGCTTAGTCCATGGACAGAGCTATGCGAGGGTCTGTTTGAGGCTAGGATAGAGATTTATCCTAGGAGTCTTAAGGTTTGATTTGAGAGGTCTTAAAGGATCTAACTCATATATGGGTTGGGTTTAGATCCAAGGATGAGAGCATGGAAGACATGGGTGTACATGGGCTTGGTGAGTGCTTTCATGTATTGGATAGCCAGGAGAGTTTTTGATCGGGCCTAATGGCTATGTATAAATATATAGATTGTATTAGGATTTTAAAGAGAACAATCAATACAGATCTTTTCTGCCTAAATCTGTCTTCTCTCTTCTCTCTAGTGTTGTTGCCCTAGGTTCTTGAAGAAGCCCTAAAGAGAAGGGGTGCCTTCCTCAAGCCCAAGAAGGGAGGCACCTCAACATAGATCTAGGTGATGATCTATGGTATGCTGCCCTTAGAGAACAAAAGGTCTCTCTATATCCATGCTAAAGATCAGGGGCTTCCGCAACATGGTATCAGGGCTTGTGATGTCAATAGAGGATTGGTGTTCGAGCGGTACCATGGTTCCTTATAATTGGTATCAGAGATAGATGATGCTATGGTGATTGTGCCAACAACTTCGACCCAACCATCATCTCCTGTCATCGGCCAATAACAACCCACTGCTTGATTGTCGTTGACTTCACCTTCCTCGCCAACATCGAGCTCCTCCTTTCAGTTTCAATCGGGTGAGGGGTTCGAATCATCACCATCGTCATCCCGATCGCTCCAACCATCATCGAACCACCATCGACCATCCGATCGTGAGCCCTTGCTTCCCTATCCTCAAAGTCGGGTCACCATCATCATCCTTGTTGCCTTGACTGTTGCCATCCTTGTTGCCCCGACTGTCGTCATCCCAATCGCCGTCGTTTTTCCTACTTGCCGATCGTCGGAGCCCTTAGAAGCAATCACCTGTCTCCTAACTGTCTCCAAAAATTGAGTGCTAGAAGACTCCACGCGGTCCACAGACCTTGCTCACACGGTCTATAGACCATCCGGTCTATAAACCCGATCCATAGATTCCTAAAAAAAAAATTGCTCTTAAACCTGCATGCACCATGAGGTGAAATGTATAATTTTTTTATTAAATTTAGATTTTTAAATCTTTAGATAATTTAAAATTGCTTAGGCCCTGATTTTATCTTTTTTTTATTTTTTCATATATTTATTATTTTTCATATCAAACACCCACATATCTTACTATTATATGAACCAAAAATATGGACATTAAATTGGACTTTAGAATTTTTACTATAAGCATCATAATTAAATTTTTAAATATATATAAAATTTTAAATTTTTTCTTATCATGACTATTAGTAATTTAAAAGATACATAAACTGCAATGAAAAAAGAATTAGAAACTATCAAAAAAATTTAAACAATCTTTCAAGAATCTTTAAACTAGATCTATCATTTTTTAGACCAAATTCACTCTGACATTAATGAACTTCGTGCTATCCAAGTAAATAACCATGTAGACATGACAAATCTTATAGATCAACAAATAGAACATCAATTATCCCTAAGAGAGTTGAGATTAGGCAAATAACCTGTAGAAGATGATTTTCTAGTATTCAACCTATTCATCGATCCCCTTCACGAAATCTTAAGCTTACTGATAGTCAGAGTCATGTCATATATACTAGTAAATCCTTTTAGGCACTCCTGATTTATATAATAGCTCCCCCGATTATCCACCACTTTACAAACCATTTTGAGGGTTATCATTATCTTAGGATAGATGAATATGATAGAGAAGGCTATGAAGGAGAAGTAAAGTCGTCAAATTTCATACTTAGAAATCCCAGGCAGCTTACTAGATATGCACAAAATCTTGGATACTTTAGACCCTAAGGACAATAATATAGAGCATATCTACATAGATATGAAGATTTAGAAGAACTACTACAAGGAGTTAAAATAGAAGTTGCTTCTTATGATGGTAGATTAGATGCAGAAGTCTTTCATGACTAGTTATTAGATCTAGAATCTGATTTTGAGTGGTATCACATGCAAGATGCCTCTCGCATCTGCTTCACATAAATAAAACTAATAGGATCTGCTAAGCGGTATTGACAAACTGTTGAAAGAGATTTAGAGCGAGTAGGACATCCTTCTATAGTACTTTAGAAAAAAAATAAAATTTAAACTGTGTAAGAAATATATTCTCATATATCATAAAAGTCAATTATTAGATCAATGGTACACTCTTTGACAGAAAATACTAGCGTAACTGACTCCATGACTCATTTTGAGGATCTACAATTGAGATATGATATATCTAAGGATTAATGAAAATTAGTTTCTAAGTTCATTAGCGGTTTGCAAAATGATCTAAAAAAAGAAGTCACCTTATATTCATCCGATTCTATAGGAGAGGCCTATCATAAAGCACTAGAAATAAAAAAATTTCATAGAACTTCAAGTCAAAGAAGAGAAGCTACTTTTTTCTACTGAATCTGAGCAGTCTAAGTCTATCTCTATTAGTCATACAAGAAATGTGTCATAAGTAGCCCCTTTCCATCCAGGACTCAATTCCATAGATATTAGGATCCGAGAACCTATACCAAAAATATCACAATCAGCTAGTTCGTCAAATATAGAGTGTCATTATTGCCATGAAAAAGGTCATATAGCTACTAGATGTCCATGTCGTATCTTGACCATAGAACGAGAATATGAGAAAGCAATTCCAGCTGAAAATATATTAGAAGATTTTAACCCCTTAGAACCAGCTAATTCTAAAGAAGAGTATGAGAAAGAATATGCAGAGTTAGGAGATCAGGTTAATGTTATGCACTATATAGTCACTATCCCTATAGATTCTAAAGCTTAAAAATATATTAGTATTTTTCACACATACACATAGTGTGGGGATAAGGTATGTAAACTTGTTGTTAATGATGGTAGTTTTATAAATGTAGTATCTAAGTCTGCCATTAATAGATTAAAATTAAAATCTCAATCTCAATCTCATTCTTATAGAGTTGCCTGGGTAGACAAAATATCTCTTTCTATTAATGAATATTGTCTAGTACCAATTAAAATGGGAGTTTATTCTACTGAAATTATGTATGATGTTTTATCGATGGAGGTTGTGAGTATTTTATTAGATCGACCATGGATCTATGATGTAGATGTTTATAATTTTAGTAGAGAGCATACCTATGTGTTTACACATAAAGATAAGAAAATTAGGTTAAATTCTGTCAAACCTAGTGAGTCCTGATTTTTAGAAAAGATAAGAATTCATCTCAACCTTCCAAATAGAAAAACTGTCATATTTTAACCCATAAAAAATTTGAAGAAGAAAGTTCAGAGTTTGGGATTATATTAGCAGTCATTCCTAAAGATGAAATTAGATTAACTTCTGTTGATCCTAGTTTGATTTTGATGATAACAAAAGTATTTGAGTATAAATTATTAAAATACTAATAATATTTGTGAGGATGTGTAGTTGTAAATTTTAAGAGCTCATAAACTTCAAATGTTTTCACTCATCCAAATGAAGATTCATTACTCAAGTTTTTAGAGAAGAAATTCTAGAATGGATACATCTTTTAAGAGATCAAAATGAAGATTAAATCAAGATAAAAGGGATAAGTCTAGCCTATAAAGAAATTTGGAGAAGAAATGGTCACAAACGATCTTTGGCATGCATGGCACGCAAACTGGACCGGCCCAGTCTGAGACTGAGCTGACCTAGTCTCAGTAGAAGCAAAAGACAGAAAGTATAGAAAATCAGTTTTTCAAGAACCAGGAGACTGAGCTGATCCAGCTATAAACTAAGCCGATGCAGTTAGGACTGAGCCGACCCAGTGATCGTAATGGCTAGTTTTCTACAGTTTTTTTAAATGGTCATTTCTCTACTCCAATGGCTATTTCAAGACTTTCAATGACTAGAACTGATCCTTAAGCCATCACAAAGAGTATAAAAGGCTAGAAAAATATTTGAGAAGAAAGATTAAGTGATTTTAATAAAAAATTATTAGATTGAGTGAGGATTACTAAATACCAATTGGAAAGAGAGAAAAGAGAGAAATTAGTGCACTAAATTGAGAGCTTTTAAAGAGAAATCATCTCCAACTTCATCCTCATCCTCTCAAGCATTTTTCAAGAGAAGTTGATGAAGAAAAAAATTTGATTTTTTGGATCAGGTTCATTTAGATCTGATCGAATCAAAAGAGATATTTCAAAAATTTCTCTTAAGCATCCATATCAGATCTGAGATGTTTCAGATTTGATTTTATAGATCTAATGAATAAAAATAAAATAAATTAAATCTAATTTAATTTATACCTTGATGTGGGTAATCAGATTATCCATTGATGATCCTACTGATTGTCTGAGGTTCTGGATCTAGCCATGCAAGCATCTGGCTTCTACCGATATCCACTCGGATTGGATCTAGAGATCTTCTTCTTCTTTATCATTTTTTCAAAAATCAGATCTGGATCTGATTTGGATGATCTTCAAAACTTCTTCTAAAGATCAGTAGTTGTCTCTGCAGCAGTGTTGCCTTCTTCCTTTCTCGTCAGCCTTTTCTTGCCTGGATTGCACCAAACTGGAGCCCAACTTTTCTTAGGCATGGAGAGGAGAGAGAGGATTAGAAGATGGCATAGAGGAGGGAGAGGGATAACCTTGGGGCATGGGCTAAGAGAAACTCACTGAAAGTTGGGCGTAGATAGGATTTATTTATAGACCCTGCTGCACCATGCAGTGCTACATCATCCCGATCAATCGCATTGCTTCGTGCAATCAGATCTAAATCTGATTAGTGGAATGATATTATCTGATCCAATCAGATGAGAGCCCCACTAATTAATGATGAATTTCAAGTTAAAACATAATGAAACCAAGCAATATCAATTAAGCATCCACCATACAAAATTAAATAACATATCTTAAACAACAAAATACCATAATAATAACAAAAAAATTATAATAATTTGCGAAACCATTCTCTTCAATTTTTATTAAATTTAGATCATCATCATGGAAAATAAATAAGCAATCATAGAAATATATTTTTTTCTGATATAAAATAGTTTATAGAGGAGCATCTGCTAATCCAAACAATATAGCAAGCAAAATACATACCCAACAACATAAATTCTGATAGCATAAATTCCACCAGCATAAGATTTTGCATTGATACATATTTAGCATGATATATTTCAAGCTAAAATATAATGAAATCAAGCAACATCAATTAAGCATCTACCATACAAAATTAAGCAACATCTTAAAAAATAAAATACCAAAATAGTAAGAAAAAAAGACTATAGTAATTTGCAAAACCATTCCCTTTAATTTTCATTAAGTTTAGATCATCATCAAGAAAAATAAATAAGCAACCACAAGAATACAGCAAGTAAAATGCATCAGCAACTATCAAGTTTAACCCATCATAAAAAAATAAAAATGATATAGCATATATTTTGCCAAATATTTTATTTGTTTAGTATATCTCATGCAAAATATATCATAAAGAACTCCTCTATTGTCAGCTAAAAGCAATCCCGATCAATCCCCATCAGGTTTAACATATCATATTGGAATAAGAAAAAGAGGTCATAGTATATCCACAGAGCTATTCCCTTCAATATCTATTAAGTTTGGATCATCATCAGGAAAAATAAGAAGGCAACCAAAAGAAAATAGCAAGCAAAATCGATCAGCCCCACCATGTTTAACACATCATATGGGAATATGAAAAAGAGATAATGATATACTTCATGCCAAATGTATCCATTGTTTAATATACCTCATGCCAAATGTATAAGGATGGCAAAGTAAATAAGTAACCATAAGAACTTAGAATGCAAAACCGATTGGCAGCATAAGAAAAAGAAACCTAGCATACCTCGTGGCAAATGTAACCATAAGAATTTAGCAAGCAAAATAGATTGACACCTATCGAATTTAGTACATCATATGGGAATAAAAAAAGATGCCATAATATATCTGCGGAGCCATTCCCTTTAATTTCCAATAATTTTGGATCATCATCAGTGAAAACAAGAAGGCAACCAAAAGAATATGGCAACCAAAATCGATATTGAATCCATTAGATTTAACACATCATGTGGGAATAAGAAAAAGAAATCATGGCATACCTCATGGCAAATGTATCACTTGTTTATCATACCCCGTGCCAAATATATCATAATCATGGCAAAATGAGTAAGCAACCATAAAAAGCCTGATTAGCAAAATCGATCGGCACTTATCAGGTTTAGCACATCATATGGAAATAAAAAAGAAATACCATAGTATATCTACGAAGCCATTCTCTTTAATATCCATTAATTTTGGATCATCATCAATAAAAATAAGAAGGCAACCAAAAGAATATGGTAACCAAAATCGATATTGAATCCATCAGATTTAACACATCATGTGAGAATAAGGAAAAGAAACCATAGCGTACCTCATGGCAAATATATCACCTGTTTATCATACCTTGTGCCAAATATATCATAATCATTACAAAATAAGTAACCATAAAAGCCTGATTAGCAAAATCGATCGACTCCCATCAGGTTTAGCACATCATATGGGAATAAAAAAAGATGCCATAAAATATCTACGGAGCTATTCCCTTCAATATCCATTAAGTTTGGATTATCATCAGTGAAAATTAGAAGGCAACCAAAAGAATACGGCAATCAAAATTGATATTAAATCCATTAGATTTAACACATCATATGGGAATAAGAAAAAGAGATCATAGCGTACCTCGTGCCAAATGTATCACTTGTTTAGTATACTTCGTGCCAAACGCATCACTTATTTAATATACCTTGAAACTATTACCTGTATCAAAAACAAGTGATACCAATATAATATATAGAGCTTGTAAGATAATAAGTGTCATAAGAGATTATAATGAACTCTATTATCACATAAAAGCATATCAGAAAACTAAAATAAGCTAAAATAATATATATTCATAAAATATATGCACAATCTTCAACATAACATAAACTAAATAGAAATCTAAAAAAGTATGTAAATAAATCTAATCAGTATCCTCCTACCCTTCCTCCTCTTCCTTAATATCATCATCTCTTTCTGGGTATGAAGGAGCATATGGCTGTAAAATCAGTGGCTACGAAGGAGATGGTTGAAAACTAGAAGATGCCTAAAAACTTGATGAGGGCTAAAAATTTGTCTTTGCAAGTAGCTCATGCAGTAATTTATTATTTGCTTCAAGCTCTTTTTCATTATATATGTTCTACCCTTCTTTTAAGTTCATCCCTTTCACGTTCGGTAGCCTCCACCCGAGAATTTCATTCAGTTTTAAGCTTCCTCACTTGCTCTTGAAGTTGTTGATTTTGCATCCATTGTGAGCATGATGAAGCTTGACCATAAAAATATGATGGACCTGTCAATACAGTGGACTATAATCCTAGACCATAAATCCTTCCTTTTTTCTTTCCACCAACTATGTGAACCCACACATCAAACTCTGATGGTGGAGGCTGTTGTTGGTCAGGATCAGATACTCTCTGAGATTATGCCTCCTTCATATTACATCTAAATTCAACCTATCAAATTTATCTCAATTTATATAAAGTAAGTTTTGAAAGTAATATAATATATTACTTACACTAATATACTCTGATCTCCTATCCACCCAACTTTTATCCTTCTTCTGATGGATGTGAATAAATAATTCAGATGGGGATGGCACAATACTAGTCTTCACAATCTATAATACAAATATCAATTAAAATAGTTTGTGAACCAATTTATAAATATGAACTAAATATGATTAATAAAAAAAATTAAACTTAACCAGATTGTGTCAATGCTGAGATATAGTGATGGAGCCATCGGTATGAAGAGAAGCACCAAAACCTTCACAATCAGAAGCATGATTTTGTTTTGCTTTTTCACACTTCTCTTGATATTGAGTAGTATGCTAGTGCTGGCATAATCTATCCCATACATGATCTCCAAGCCAAGATGGTCGTTCCATATTTCTACGAGAATTAGCAAAAAGATCTTTCAAATGAGTTGCACCATGTTTTTTGAAATTTTTTCTTGCCCATTGATCATTTGGTGGCACAAACCGATATTTCCTTTACAATGAATATGGACAAATAAATTAATTATTATAAATATATATAATTAAATTAAATTTATAAATATCATTGCTTATCTTGAACTCAGTAAACCATATATCTCTAACATTATTAGATATTTTTTCCAAGATACCCATGCCTCATCAAAATGGCTCCTCAAAATTTCAACAATGACATTAGCAGCTGGGTGAGAAGATAAGAACCTACAAATAATAAATATTAGCCAACATAGATTAGATATATTAAAAATGCTAAAATAATTATGATATTCTAAAATAAAATTATCACTTATCCATCTCCATCAAGGTATAACACTGGCATGCTATCACTAGTATGTGTCTCTGCAATATTCTGGGAACAACTAGCCTCATGATAAGTAGGAGGAACAGGAGATGTTGAAGGACCAGTAGGTGATCCTGAATGGACAGAAGATGACCCTGAATGGATAGGAGGTCATCCAGGATAGATAAGTGCTGCAGGATGGATAAAAGATGCTGCAGGATGGATAAAAAGGTCCTAAATATAAATGAGGTGATCTAGCAAGAGGTATTGTATACACATCTGACATCAAAGGTGGTGGAGTTAAGTATGGTGCCATAAAAATAGTGGAAGATGGGATAATAGATTGTGGTGGTGGGATAGTCGAGGATGATGGTGGGATAGTCAAGGATGATGGAGATGGAATAGTGGAGGAAAGTCGCTTCTTCATAGGATGGCCTCTACCAGAAGATGTTTCTTGCTGATCATTTGTATCTGACATCTACAATAAATATAAAATAATATTATATTTCTTAACAATTAGATTAAAGACATAAGTAGGATGAACTTACCTACATTAATGATGAAAAGTATTTAAAACTATTCATCATCATCTAATAAATTATCATATTGGTCATGATTTTCGTCTTCATCTTCTGAATTATTATTGTCATCAAAATCTTCTTCCTTTGCATCATCCTCCACATCTTACTCATCTATGTCTAAGTTCGTATTGTCATATCCCTCAACTTCCTCAAAGCCACCCTCAATGTCTCTTAAATTTTCAAGTGGATCACCATTCATTGTAGCATCGACATGGGACATTACATTATCTTGGTAAGCAACCTCCAATGTATATCGATCATCCACTATACCCCTTGGTTTGGTCTTGATGACAACCCACCATTATATCTTATCCCTTATTTTTTCATGATAAGATAGATAGTATACTTGAATTACATTTTCTGCAAATATGAAGGGATTAAACCTTGCATACCTTCGAGTATGTCGAATCTCTATAATTCTATATTGTTTATGCACCTTCATGCCACGATTCATCATAATATCAAATCATTCACAATTAAATAGCACCAACCATTTCATTGGATGCCCTGGATATTCTAGCTGCACTATCTCCTTAAGAATACCATAATAATAACTTTCTTCATCCCCTTGGTCAAAACTCTTAACGCACACTCCCTATTAATAGTTTTTTTTCCCACACTCCATTTTTCTATGTGAAACTTGTAATGATTGACAAAGTAAGTAGGCCATGTATGAACCTTTCTCTTAGGACCCCATGCTAAGTCATGAAAATATTGATTTTGTACTAAATTATCTTGATTGTGAACCTACATATGATATAACCAAAAAGCATTAATAAGCTCATAATTTAAGTAATATGCATTGATATAAATACTAAGGGCATCGGCATACTTACATAGATTCGAAACCAATATGGAAACTCAGATACAATCCTAGAATCAATGTTAGTGGCACTAATATTTGCTGTGGATGCTTGTAAATGTTGAACAAAATATCTGACAATTACAATACTATTAGTAATGTAATATTTAATATAATATGAAGTTAATTAATCACCAAGTATTTTCACTTACCCAATATATGGTTGAACCTCATCATAGTTAAGTAATACATGTAAATGCGCAGCAGCTAATTCTCTATCATCCATATATCGACTTTTACAAGTTCCAGATGGATGATTAGGTTTATTAAAAATTGACATAATTGGTGGGATTATCTCATTTTCACCCCCATCATCATTTCGTCCAACTCTATTTCTTATTGACTGTACATAAGGTTCAAAGTAATATGAACAAAAATGAGAAGTCTCTTGGCACAAGTATGCCTCACATATGGACCCTTCTACACGAGCTTTGTTTTTAACCATCCATTTTAATTTATTAAGAAACCTATAATAATTAAATGAATAGGTAAGTGCACAATAATTCCAGTAATACATAATAATTAAAGCACCATATTACTTTCATTAAATTAAAATAATTATTACTTATCTCTCAAAAGGGTACATCCATCGATATTGAATGGGACCATCGACTCTTCCTTCATATGGCAAATGAATATTGAGTCAAAGAATTCAGGTGGAAAAATCCGCTCCAATTTGCATAGTATGACAACAATATTTGGTTCCATTTGTAACAATTCATCTACCCGTAACACTGTTGAGCACAAATCCCTAAAAAATTTACTTAACTCAGTTAGAGGCTTCCATACTTGTTCTGGTAGTGCACTAAAGACAATTGGCAACAACTGCTCCATAAACACATGACAGTCATGACTTTTCATTCTGAATAATTTTCCTTCTTTCAAATTTACACATCTGCACAAATTGGAGGCATATCCATTAGGCATTTTTAACTCTTTTACCCCTTTACATATAGCTCTTTTCTACTCCAGGGTTAAGGTGAATTTTGCTTTCGGTTTCATCACTTTTCCATTAGCTAATTCTTGCAACTCCAAATCTCTTCGCTTATAGTACTCCTTTAAATCCATTCTCGCTTTCACATTGTCTTTGGTTTTGCCTTTAATATCCATGACTGTGTTAAACACATTATCAAAAATATTTTTTTCTATATGCATCATATCTAAATTATGTCTATTCAAATTAGTTTTCCAATATGGTAACTCCCAAAATATGCTTTGCTTTGTCCAATTATGCCTAACCCCATATCCATCACATCTACATGAACCCTCTTCGATCATCTTTGGAAGAGAAGAAACAGCTTCCCATACTTCATTCCCAGTCAACCTATGGGGAGGTTGGTCTTTTTTGATCCAATTTTTATAGAATGCATCCCTATTTCTTCTTAATACATGATCCATAGGCAAAAATTGGTGATGACAATCAAACCAAGAATTTTTACCACCATATTTCAAAGTGAATGCCTTCGATCTCTCCATACAATATGGACATGCCAATTTTTCTGCTGTACTCCACCCTGACAATATGCCATATGCAGGCAAGTCATTGATGGTCCACATTAATGCAGCCCTCATCATAAAATTTTGTTTTCTTGAAATATCATATGTTAGGATACCTTTTTTCCACAATACTTTCAACTCATCTATCAAAGGCTGTAAATACACATCTATCTTACTTTTTGGATTATGTGGATCAGGAATAATCAAAACTAAGAACATATAAGGAGTAGTCATGCATAGTTCTGGAGGAAGATTGTAAGGGGTAACAATTACTGGCTAGCAAGAATATGGTGCTGCTGATTGACCATATGGTGTAAAACTATCAGCACATAAGCCTAATCTGACATTTTGTGGTTCAGCTGCAAAATCAGGATATGTTTGATCAAAAGGTTTCCAAGCTTCTCCATCTGATGGGTGACACAACACCCCTAACTTCCATCTATTCTCATAGTGCCATCTCATGTGTGGAGCCAAACTCATTGAAGCATACAATCTTTTTAACCTAGGAATGAGGGGTAAATAATGCATTCTTTTCATTAGGATCTCTTTCTGTTGTCTATTAACAATATTCTGTATTTTATAACAAGCTGCACCACAAAATTTGCATTCCTTTTCTTTGTTATTCTCACCATAATACAACATACAACCATTAATGCAACAGTCTATTTTTTGAGCAGTAAGGCTAAGTTTGGATACTAATTTCTTTGTTTTATAAAAATCTTGAGGTATTACATTATTAGGAGGATGTGTCTCTTTCATAAGTCTCACTATTTGATTAAAAGACTATTGCAAAATATTTTCCTTAGATTTTATGCTTAATAATCTAACAGCAATAGATAACTCAGAGTGATCATTACATTCTGACCACAATAGTTGTTATATTGCATGTAACATATCATAAAAGTTTTAAGCATCTACATTTGGAGGCTCTTCAACATTTTGGTCATAGTGAAACCCAAATTCTGGACCAACAGCATCAAAAATCATGGCTCGATATCTGTTTTGTTCATCATTATCCAACTGTGCACTATTAGAAGTACTTGAATGCACATCAAATACCCCACCCACATGAGGATCACTCTCTCCATGTGATGTCCAATACCAATAATTCGGTACAAACCCTTTTTTATAAAGATCAACCTTCACTTCATCGGGACTTGAGTACTTTTGATTTTTGCACTTTGAACAAGCACATCTAATTTTTCCATGACTTAAAAAGCATGATTGTTGGCAAGCAAAAGAAATAAATTCTTCCACCCTTTTTAAAAAAAATTAAATATATCCCTTTCAACCTGATAAAAGTCTATTATACATCCAACTACGATGATGACGGATATCCATATTCTATAACATAACAAAACACAATCATACACTGACAACAACATTAAAATTTTTATAATCTAAACAAATATTCATATTAAACTTCACGTGTATCTAATATTTTAATAAAGATAATTTTAATAAAAATAATAAATAATTATAAATACAAGACACACTATTTACAAAATCTGCATTACACACTATCTACAAATTTTGCATATACAAATACAAGGCAATTGCTAACTAATTATTTTATCATTTAAAATAACTTATATAATAAATGCATCATATCACCAACTAATAGGTAAAGTTTGGTTCTATCCCATTCAGAAATTATATTAATTCTATAGGTCAATTACAATAATCAAATGATATATAATAGAGATCAAAAAAAATTTTGACAGTATTTTTTCTTAGTTTTTCCCACACAGCTAAAGGATATGTGAGGAGAACTAAACAAAAATACTGTCCAGAATTTCTTCCAAATCCTTAACATACCATTTGATTATTGTAATTACCTATAGAATTACTTGCAATTCCCAAATTGCCCGCACTACCTGTACCACACCCCCCCACCCCCTACCTCCTGGCCCTCTACCTCTCCATGCCACCGGTCGCCCGCTTCCCCTCCACCCCAACTCTGCTATAAGAGACACCTCTGCTGTAGGCTAGGCCCCTACCCAACTCTGCTGCAGGCCCCCACACCAACCCACCCCCTTCAGGCCCTCCACCTCTCTGCTACAGGCCCCTAACCCACCCCCACGCCCCCCACCCCCACCAATTTTAGCTTCGAGATGCTTGCTTAAGTCCATATATAAATCTCTGTAGCTTGCAAACCTTGTGATTACTATCACTGGAGTTGAAACTAAGCGACTATTCTATATAGATATCTTTCTTAAGATATCTATTTAAGAATGTCGTTTTCACATCCATTTATCATATTTCATGATCAAAATATGCTGCAATGGCAAGCAGTGTGCAAATGAATTTAAGCATGGCCACTGGCAAGAAGGTATCTTGATAGTTAATACCTTTGCATTGATCATATCCTTTCACCACTGGCTTAGCTTTGAATGTCTCTATATTTTCATCTGCATCAATCTATCTCTTAAAGATCCATTTATACCTAATAGATATAATACCTTCAAGTGGATCTACCAAGGTTCAGATTTGGTTCAAGCGTATTAAGTCAATTTTTGACTTCATTGTCTCTCACTATTTCTTAGAGTTGATGTCTGATATCATCTAATCATAGGTTTTTGAGGTCATCTCCATGTACCTCATTTTCTGTGAGGAATATTTTCTCTATACCCTTTGAGACAATACCTAAGTATCTCTCAAGATGATGAAAAATCCTACTTGACTTATGAGGTGGAGGAAGAAGTGTGTGGATCGGCTCAGACTGAACTGGTTCCTCAGGTTCCTCGGCTTGTTGCTCTTCAGAGACTTTCTTTTCGAGTATGATCTATCTTTTCATGCCTCCATCTTGAATAAACTATTTTTTAAGAAAGATTGCACGTCAATTTACAATCACATTATGGTCCTTAGGAAGATAGAAGTAATATCCTAAAAACTTATTAGGATATCCGATAAATCAAGCTCTAAGGGACCTGATTCTAACTTATCTATCTGTTGTCTCTTGACATAGGTCGAACAACCCTAAATCTTGAGATGACTCAGACTCGACTTTTTACCATACCATATTTCATATGGTGTGGTAGGAATGATTTTAGAAGAAATCTTATTCAGTACATAAATTATTATTAAAAGACTATATCTTCAAAAAAAATTGGAAAGGTCTATGAAGATCATCATGAAATGGATCATATCTAATAGGATCCAATTCTTTTATTTTAAAATCTAGTTAAGGCATTTTAGGTGGAGTCCATTATGAGACTATGCCATATTCCTTGAGATAGTCCAAAAATTTTGTACTAAGGTATTCGCCTCCTTGATTTGATCGAAGAATTTTAATGAACTTTTTGATCTATTTTTTATTTCATGTTTGAATTCTTTGAACTTTTTAAAGACCTCAAATTTGTGACACATAAGGTACACATACCCATACCAAGAAAAGTCATTGATAAAGATAATGAAGTAGACAAAACTATCTTTGGCCGGCACATTAAATAGGCCATAGATATTTAAATATACCAGAGTAAGTAACTCTGTGGTCCTTTTCTCATATCTCACAAAGAGCAGCTTGGTCATTTTATCTTGATGGCATGATTCACAAATTGAATATGATCCAAAAGTTAATGGATCCATTAGTCTAGTTTTCTTTAATTTGTTAATCCTATTTTTAGCAATGTGAACTAGCCTTAGGTACCACATATACTTTTCATTTATACTATCCCTAGATCATTTAGATCCTATGGCATTCATTATTTGCTCAACATAATTTATAAATACATCAACATGCAACTGATAGAGATTGTTAATAAGAAAACCACTATCAATTTTATTATTTTCAAAAAAAATAATAAAATGGTCCTTATGAAAACTAATTACATATCCTTCCTATGTCAAATAGGAGATATAAATTAGATTCCTGCTCGTAACAAGTACAAAATAACAGTCCCTAAGTTCTAAGATGGTCCTAGAGGGTAGTCATAAAGAACACATTTCCACGACTATAGCAGCAATCTTTGCTCCATTCTCGATGTGTAGGATCATCTTTCTATCCCTTAGTCTCCTGCTATCCTCAAGATCCTGCAAAAAGGTATAAATATGAGCATTAGATTCAGAGTCAAGCACTCAATTGGATGCAGAAGAAATCATTAAGTTAGTCTCAATGATGAGCATACCTTCAGAAGGTCCTCCTTTCCTCTTGTTCTTCAAGCTTGTCAGGTAAGCAGGATAGTTTCGCTTCCAATGGCCATCAAAGTTGCAATGAAAATACTTTTCTTTCTCCATAGCCTACTTCTTCAAATTCGCCTTCTTCTCCTTCTTTTCCTCAGCTTTCTACTTCTTCGAAAACCTTTTCTTCTTTCCAGAGGACTTTTTCTTAGAAAAAATCCGCTCTACAGCAAGTACCGAGCCCCTTGAACTCTTCAAGGTGCCCTCAGTAGTCATCAGCATGTTTATTAACTTGGTCATGATGCATTGGATCTTATTCATATGGAAGTTTACAATAAACTATCCATATGAATCAGTTAAGCACTACAGCATCAGATCAATCTACAAGTCGTTATCTATGGACATGCCGAGCTTCTCAAGCTCCTCCAAATCCTTGATCATCGACAAGCAATGATCATGGATTGACTGCCAATCATACATTTGCACTTTGAACAGTCATTTGGATATTTTGTAGTGTGCCGCATGGCTTTGCTCACTATACAACTCTTATAGGTAAGTCAGCATTTGACTGAAAATCTTCATGTCCTCATATTGGCAATGCAACTTGTTTGACATAGACGCCAACACATAGCTCCTAATCTTATTATCATCATCCAACCACTTTTTATGAGACACTCTCTGATCAGTAATCGGATGGGTTGGGAGAGGGGAAAGGTCTTGGTCTAGGATATAAGTCAGCTTTTTCAAACTTAAAATAATTTTTAAGTTTCAGAGTCAATCCTTAAAATTTGGTCCGATCAATTGGTTGGTTTCTAAAATCCTGACTAGGGGATTGAAAGAAAACATGTTTCCTATAGGGAATCAAAGTTTTTAATTAGACTTTATATTTGACTTAATCTATTTATTTTAAAAATTTTATTTTTAAAATAAATTAGAGCTTTTATTATTTTTTTAGATCCCTATACTCTCTTGAAAGAGATACAAAAATCTCTATGATTAAAGATTTTAGTGGGTGCTGTGATCCCACCGATTGGCTCACTACCTCACCTAACAGTTATTGGTGATGAGTCAGCCAACAAGTGGACAACTCTTATTCAATATTTTTTTAAACAAATTATAGCTAGCTTCAGTCTCTAATTCAAAACTATTGCTCTACTCCTTAGTTAATTAAGTCAGACCCACCATTTGCATGAAATGAATTCATGATTGGAACCCTCACCATATTCAAAATATTGAGTCCAACCCTTCCTCCAATCTATAGCATCCCATGCCTAATAGTTATGATTATGTCTTTCAGGTGCAACTAAACTACTGTATTTAACCGAGAATAATCAACCCCGAAAAGAGCCCATACTACTACAATAGTGAAAGATCGCTCGACTTAATATTTTATAGAAAAAATTTAATTTAGATCTCAACCTTAATTAGTCATAACTGTTATGACTAACCTAGTGGTATGGGTTAACTTGAATCATTGATAACCCAATATAGAACTAGATCAACCTACTTAGCCAAGTGAGATCAGTGGAAGGGATATGTCATTAACTTACCGTAGATGAATTATGGGCGAGTAGCTCCCAATTAAAGACCACCAATTGTATCTATTGGACTTATTTTAGACACTAATTTATCGATTTAGAATTGATCGGATTCACCTACAATCCAGGCTCGAACCATGAAGCTAGATTAGATCTTAAAGTGATCGATAACATATAGCTATTAATTCATCTTGACCAAACTTACAACTATTAAGCTGGTCAATTGAGCACTCTTGATCCCATCCTAACTCTTGATTCGTTAGATCAATCGCTCAAGCTAGACCTAATCAAGCTACCCACACCCTGAACCCATATATTATGAAATATCTTAGATCTTTAATTCTTAATTTTAGATCTAGGTATTTTCATAACTTAATTCTTAATTAAGTGTAATAGGATTCAAAAATAACAAAACATGAAAAATTAGATCCTAGAATTTTTGGATCTAGGATTTAGTAGAAAGTAAATTTTATTTTTTTTCTTCATGAGGATCATCACGGAGTATCCCTCCACGCCATAAGAGCACCCCATCTATAGGAAAGAGGGCCTTTAAACCCTTCTTTCTCTTATGATCGGATGGTCAAGAGGACTACCTTAATTAGAATACTTTTACTACTACCAACAGATCTAGATCTATACATATATCACATCTATGAAGTTAGATCTAATCTAATCATACTTTGCATGCATCTCATGTATCAATTAAATTACATCTCATGAAATTTAATCATATTCTAATTTTGATCTTATCAAAAATCTAATCTAGATCTATGCAATCTAGATTTATGAACCTACAACCTGGCTTTAATACCAGTTGAAGGATGTTTTTGATCGATCAAATTGGATCGAATCAAATGCAACAGAAATTTAAAATTTTTTAGATCTAATCTGGCCTAAGGTTCACAAATCTGATTGCTATGTCTAGATCTAAAGACATACAAAGAGTATTAGAAATACCACTTGGTGTGGGTAGACAATCTCTCGCTTTGATGATCTGAATTTGATGCTGAGGTTCGCCTTCAAGTTTCGCATGCGTCCGACCTCTATCGATATCCACCAGATTCAGATCTGGACGTCTTCTCTTTGCTTGATTTGAATTCACAAATTTAGATATGGATTTCCAAGTCTTGCTTTCGATCAAATCTCTGGTAGCAGCTTGATTGACATGTGATCTAAATCCCCTTTTTCTTCTTCTTACACGGACAGCACTTCGACATTCAAAGCCTTGATCAGCCCAACACTTGGGTGTGGGAGAGAGAGGATCGGGAGAAGGGAAGAGGCATGGTGAGGGAGGAGTAGGGCTTCATAGTGGGCAATGGAATGGCCAAATTCTTTTGCCTAGTCCCCTATTTATAGAATAATAGGACAACTAAAGTTCTAGAGCTTTTAGACTTTGACCGGGCCAAAGTTTTAAAAGTAGAAGGACCCTTCATCCATGTTAGGCATCCCATCTGATTTTCTTGTAGCATTTTGTCACACAAAATGCATTTAGGCATGCGCCACTCTTATCAAATAAGAGTGGTTGGCACCAAATATTATCTCTCCATGAGTTTGAAGTAATTTAAATCCTTTTGACTCATCCAAATGGTGTTTAAATGAAAACAAACTCGAACTCCCAAAACCTTATCCTCATCTCATGTGGTCACATGCCAGGAAGGAAGAGGGCATGCGCCCTCTGGGGTTTCTCTCTGTACAAAATATGTGGTGCACACCCCCAAGAGAAAAGGTAGAGGGCATGCGCTCCTTCTCTTCTGCGTAAGACCAGGTTAACATGGGAAGGTGCCAACAATTGACGCCCCCTCTCATTCTTATCCTTTGAAGACATTAGGACATGATCCTAATCTAATTAGGACAAGCCCAAAGGAGGATTTCTGGATAAGTCAAATTTAATTTGACTGAGTCCAAACCAAATAGAAAATTCAATGCAGGAGAAAGTTAGGTCCAATCATATGCTAGTATGATTTTTTTGAACCTAATTGAATCAAATCCAAATCAATCAGACTATGTGAATTCAATTAAAAATATCTAGACCCAAATTCTTATTTGTGTGATCCCATAGGTTCAATGCTATACGGTAATGAAATATGTCGTGACCTCCATCATCGACATCATCGAAACTTCTTTTGATGGATTAAAATTCTTTCTGATTTACCTAATTAGAATTATCGATCATCAAGATAATTCTAATTGATCTCATAATCCACTAGTAACATCGAGCAGTATATGGTGGTAACCTATCAGAATTGAATAAAAATCTTTCGGTGCAGCTATCGTGCGATTTAATTTTTCTATCATGAGTTCTGATAGGATCTAGATTAAGGTTGACTCATCAAACTTAATACCCATCATATGATTGAATTATTTGATTTGAGTCTGATGTGAAATCCTTATAAAAACTTCTTCTATTATTTCACACTATCATAGCCATGGATTTTAGGACTCAATCTCATGATCACCATAGGACTACTCTACCAAAATTGATAGATCCCATCTTGGTGCAATCCAATTCTTACAATGAACATACTATAGCCAATATACACTTTAGAATTTTAAAAAACTAGAAGATCGAATTATGATGTAGTCAAACCATAATATTCTCAAGGTGACCTATCCATACACCTTAGATCAGAGAACTAGATACACTACTGCAGCAATGAGTAAGTCATTGACTAAAAAGTAGACTTTTTATGACTGCTCAAAATGGTCATGCTCAATACTCTTATTCTTAACAAGCATCTATATTTTTGCTCCGATGTCTCCACATCGTAGATTCAAGATACATTTATTTTAAGAAAGCAATCATATACCAATCTTTTATATTGATCATCATTCTCATGATGATCCTACGATTGAAAGTAGTTTATGAGTTAATTATGATAACACATATATTAAATTCTCAACTCTTGAAAATATGTGTTATCATACTCATTAACCGAATAGATGAATCACAAATACAGAATACATAGATGTGATTGAAAGAATAACTAAATTTTATTTAATAAGTTAAAAATTATAAATTATGCCCTTAGAAGGTATTACAAGTGTTGGCTAATTTAGCTTCCAAGACATACATCTAATACCATCAATAGATTTTGGTTTAGACTAAATAGGTTCGGATTGTAAATAGATCGACATGTTTAACTTGTTTATTATTTAGGATAGGTTTAAATTGTATATGTCTAACCTGCTTAACCCATTTAACCCACATAAGCTTTGGGTTGGACCAAATTGAATAATGCCATAATGGGCTAGTAGGCTCCGCCCATGCAACATACAATGCATGCTTTTTTCCTAATTCCCTCGGTACCTTGGCTTTGATTTGGTCGACCGCATCAAATCCCATGATGGATAACATGTCACACTGTTGACCCTAGGTATGATTTTGATGAATAACAAAGTATTTGAGTTTATTTTGATACTAATAATTTGGTTGAATTGGTTAAGATAAGATTCAGGCAGATAGGACTCTATCTTGAAGAAGCTCCATATTTTTTATTGGAAAAATCAAGAAAGAAGAGCAAAAGAGGTCAAGCCAAATATTTTTCAAAGAATACTAGGTCATGAATGAACTCAAAAAAAGTTTAAAGTTAAATCTACCATGGTTTTAGTACTTGGCATAGATCAAGAGTCGACTATAGATTTGTAGGAGCCAACTCAAGGACTCAGACAAGCACCAAACTAAAAAATAAAAGACATTATTTTGGATCCTGTCACTAGAGTCGACTCATGAAGGAGTCGACTCAAGAAAAGTAGGAGTTGACTTATATCTCAGTAGGGCATAAGTTTAAAAATAGAATGCTGAATTTTTCATCCTACAACTGGAGTTGACTCACGAAATTTAGGAGCTAACTCTAACATGCAAAATTGGCACAGCATAGAAAAGGAAGAATGTTGGATGTTTTGTTCTACAACTAGAGTTAACTCGTCGGCTCCTGACAACTCTAACGGCTAATTTTCAGAATTGCCTAGATTTTGTTCAAAATGCTCTAAATGGCTTTTTTTGGTGTTCCAATGGCTATAAACCCATTTTTGTATTCCTAACTTAGATTAGAAGACTCCTAAGACCATATTAAAGCAAAGGAACTTAAGAAAAAAAAGAAGAGAGGGAAATACATCAGCATACATTCAAAATTCTATACAGTCCAATTAGTGAGCCTTAAAGAGCTTTCATTACTATTCAACCACTCAATCAGCTATGCAATCAAGATATTCTCAAGTGAAGGAAGGGAGCATTCATTGCTAAAGCCCTCCAATAACTTAGCTTGTATATTAAAGCTTCAAATCAGCTTTTCAAAAAGTTTATTTGTATTTAAATTTTTGTACTTTCAAATTTCTATATTTCAAGTTTCAAAAAAATTGAAACTTGGGGGATAGGCTCATCCAAGCCTTGAATTAGATTTGTACAAGTCTAGGAGTGGCTTGGGTTAGGTTTTGGTTGGTTAGCCCATAAAACCAACTGAACTTAGATTGTGAATCCAGAAAAAATAATCTTGTTGTAATCTTGATGATTATAGTAGAATTCTCAAGTAAAGTATTTGAGGAGTAGACGTAGGTGTTGGGTTTGACACCAAACCATTATAAAAATTTTATAGGTTTGTGTGTGTGATTCTCTTTCTTAGCTATAATTATTTTCTACTCATTTAAGCACTGCATTTTTAACATATAAGTATTCTTGTTCTGCACATACACTCTTTAATCTAAAAAGTTTTTGAAAAATCCAATTCTCCCTCCCTTTTGGGTTGTTCTTAAGAGGAACAAGTAGTATCAGAGCAAGTATTCTAATATTATTTATTGTTCATTTGATTTAGAGTAATCGATCAAGATAACTACCTAATTAAATATTTTTCTAATGGTAGGGTAATCAATAAATAGGCCTCCTTTATTTAATGGTTCTAACTACACATATTGGAAGGCATACATGCACATATTCATTTAAGCAGTTGATTATGACCTATGAAGTGTTATAATCAATAGACCACACACATCCATAATTATCATTGAGGGTAATATAATTCCTAAATTTAAAAGAGAATGGAATGAAAATGATAAGAAGTTGACTCAATTGAATGCTAAACCAATGAATGTGCTTTATTGCTCACTTGATGCCAATGAATTCAATTAGATTTTTACTTATATTTTAGCCAAAGAAATATGGGATAGACTTGAGGTTACCCATAAGAATACCAATCAAATCAAGAAATTCAAAATAAATATGTTAGTATATAAGTATGAACTTTTTAAAATGAAATTAACTGAAAGTATTATCAAAGTATTTACATGATTTACTGATATTATAAATGAACTTAAAAGCTTAGAAAAATCATACACTAACAGTGAACGTTTGAGAAAAATTTTTAGGTCTCTTTCTTAAATTTGGGAGGCAAAGATGATGGCTATACAAGAAGCAAAGAATTTCAACACCTTATCCCTTAAAAAGCTTCTTGATATTCTCATGACACATGAGTTAACTATGAAGTAAAACTTGAAAGATAAAATCAAGAAGAAGAAGATTGTAGCCCTCAAGTCCATAGCAAAGGAAGAAGATGAAGAATCTGAAGAAGAAGCTGAAGAAGAAGAAATGGCTCTTATAACTCGAAAGTTTAGATGATTTATAAGGAAGAAAAGGCCAAACTTCAAAAGAAGACCCTTCTCCAAAGGTGAAGCTAGCAAAGATCAAGAGAAAAACAAAGATAAGGAGGAGCCTACATGCTTTGAGTGCAAGAAGCTAGATCATTTCAAGGTAGATTATTCTTTATTGAAGAAATCCTCCAAACAAGTAAAGAAGAAGACGATGATGGCAACTTAGAGCGATAGTGAAGATTTAAGTTTAGATGAAGAAGGATATGAAGTGGTCAATCTTTATCTTATAACTCAAAAGGATGAGGTATCACCTAACACTCAATCTAAATTTTCATTCGATGAATATAAGAGGCATTTTATGATTTATATGATGATCTTAAAAAGCTAACCTTGAAGAATAAAAATCTAAAATTAATTAATCAAAATTTAATCAAAGAAAAGAAAGAAATATTAAAAGAAAAAGAGCTTATTTCTGCAGAAAACCATAACTTAAAGAAAGAACTTGAAAAATATAAACTTATGGTTGATAAGTTTACATTAAGTTCTAAAAAACTGCAAATGATACTTAATAATTAAAAAGCTATTTTTGATAACGCTAGAATTGATTTTAGAACTTAAAAGAAGCAAAAGTTTCTAAAGAATTTCTTTGTAAAATATTCATCTTCAACTTCACAAAGTATAATATGTTTTTGTTATGAAAAATCTAGACATATATCATATATTTATAATTTTAGAAAAATAAAAAATAATTTAAACAATAAGAAGTTATGGGTTTCCAAAGGAATCATGGCTACTAACCCTAAAGGATCCAAGATGACTTGGGTACCTAGAACCTTCACTTATTTTTTGATTGCAGGTATGTCTTGCAATCGATAAAAAAAAAGAATGATATCTAGATAGTGGCTGCTCAAGGCACATGATGAGTTAGAAGGAGCATTTTATCATCCTTGAAGCAAAGAAAGGAGGAACTATGACCTTTGGTGATAATGGAAAAGGACATATCTGGTAAAATATATGTCACTTCTCTACATTTATAGATAATATATTCTTAGTAGATGGCTTAAAACATAACTTATTGAGCATAAGTCAACTTTGTGAAAGGATTTAAAGTTATTTTTGAATCACTCTTATGCATTGTCACTAGTCCCATTGATAATAGTATTGCTCTTATTGGATATAGACATGGGAATGTATACTTAGTAGATTTAGATGACTCTTCCACCAAAAGAAGTCAATGTTTGGTTACAATGAATACTAGGACAATGAAAATAGTTGGCTATGGCATCGTAGACTAGGACATGCTAGCATGGATTTAATTTCTAAACTAATTAAAAAAATCTTGTAAAAGATTTGCCAAAACTTAATTTTGAGAAAAATAAAATTTATGATGCATATCAATTAGAAAAATAAACTAAAAATTCTTTCAAATCAAAAAATATTATTTTAATATCCAGACCCCTTGAGTTACTTCACATGAATTTATTTGGACCAACTAGGACCACAAGCCTAGATGGTAAGAAATATGGACTTATAATTATAGATAATTTTTTGAGATTTATTTATATTTTTGGCATAAAAATATTAAGTTTTTTCTTTATTTACTAAATTTTTCAAAGAAAATTTCAAATGAAAAGAATCTCTCTATTGTTTGTATTAGAAATAATCATGGAACGGAGTTTAAAAACTAATATTTTAAAATCTTTTGTAATAAAATAGGGATTGAACATAATTTTTCTGCTCCTAGAATACCTCAATAAAATATGGTTATTGAAAAAAAAAAATAGAATCCTAGAGAAAATGGCCCAAACCATATTGTGTGAAAGCTATCTTTCAAGATATTTTTGGACTGAAGCTATCAATATAGCATGTTATATTCTAAATAGGGCATTGATAAGGTTGATATTAAAGAAAACCCCTTATGAACTTTGAAAAAATAGAAAATCAAATATTAGCTATTTTTATATTTTTGGTTGCAAATATTTTGTTTTAAATAATGATAAGGATAACTTAGACAAATTTGATGCAAAATCTGATGAAGATATCTTCTTAGGATATTCTATCTCTAGTAAAGCATATAGGATTTTTAACAAATGCACACTAGTTATTGAAAATTTATACATGTAGTGTTTGATGAAACTAACAACTTACCTTTTAGAAAAGAAGATATAACTGATGATGATGATGCAGGATTAATTGAGAAAGGAATCAAGGATGTTATGCTCAAGGAATCAACAACTTAAGACAATATAAAAGAGAAAGAAGCTGAACCTAAAGATGAAAATCCTGATGATACTCAAATTCAAAGTCTACCAAAGTATTGATCGTATGATTGATTTTGATGATTATAAAATATTGAGTAAAAATATTATTAATCATGTATTTTAAGATTGAATATAGAATTTCTCAAATGCTCACATTGAAAAAATTATTTTTGGAAGAAAATCCTCAAGATGTCAAACCAAAGCACTTAAAAGAAGAAGTTTTCATAAATTTGGATGGCTCATTATAAAAAAAATGAAAGAGAAAAAAATAAATATCATTTAGAGAATTTATGGCCAAGAAATTCAAATTTGGAAGATCAAACAATGAAAAAAAAAAGTTAAAAAGTTTAGAGTCGACCTACCCAAGAATCGAGCAATCTCTGGTACAAAATAGGATTGATACTTTAGTTTGATAGACAGCTGAGCTAGCTCGATTTAGATCTAAGCTAGCTCTCTCAGGATGATAGAAAAGATTTTTTTTATTCTATTGTTTGAGCCAGTTTAATTTGGATTCGAGCCAGCTCTCTTAGGATTGCAAAAAAGATACTTTTCTATTCTGCTGTTCAAGCCAACTCGAATTGAATCTGAGCCAACTTTCTCAGGATAATAGAACATTGGTTTTTGAAGTTCTGCAACTCGAGCCATCTCAAAGTAGAATTGAGCCAGTTCGATGAAAACTGACAGACATAATGGCTAGTTCTACAAAAATCTATATTCATCCAGAACTTTTTTCAATGGCTATTTTTTTAATCTCCAATGGCTATAAATGACTAGAAATGAGTTCAAAGACCATAGAACTTGTAGAAAATAAAAGAAAGATACAAGAGAAGAAAAGAAGAAGGGAGAATAAGTGAAAAATATTCAAATTTGAGTGAGCTCCATTGTACATCAAAAAAAAAAAGAAAAAAGAGAGAAACCAAGTAGTGAAATCAGAGAACTTTCAAGAGATATCTTCTCCAATATTTAGCACAACCTCTCAAGCATCATTTGAAGAGAAGTGAAGCTTTAAAAGAACATACATTCAACAACTTCTCTGAGCTTCAAAGAATTTATATTTTCTATTTTCTTTTATGCCGAACTTCTTCATCTTTGTATTTTATTCCTTAATAAGTTTCTTTGGAGAAAAGAAATTTGAAGTGTAGGCCGATCCAAGCCCGTAATTGGATATCATATTGGTTTTGGTTGGTTGGCCCATAAAATGAACTAGATTGATAATGAGCTCGAAAAACTATCGATATAAAATTTTGGTTGGTGATCTTGATAAACCAACTAGATTTATTTGTGAGCCCAAAAAAATAAACATATTATAATTAGTGGGATTATAGTGAAATTATTAAAAAAAGCTTGAAAAATAAACGTAGGTGCAGACTGCACCGAACCACTGTAAAACTTTATGTGTTTGTATTGTGTCTTTGATTATTTTCTTACTTGATTTATTGTTTGCTTGGATTAGTCTTTAAATTCTTGCATAGCATTTGCATCTGCTGTTGCTCATATTGTACTCATCACAATCACACTACTTTGGTTAAAATTAAAGCACATCCTTGTTTAGATTTTAAATTTGGTTAAAATTTTATAAGAGCCCAATTTACCCTTCCCCGCTTTGGGTTGCTACCTCGGTGATACAAAGGAATGGAGGTATGCACTTGGCCACCCCAAAGACCACACTATTACTTATCCATCACATGGGTTAAGAACTCGTGCATCCTTAAGAAATATCAATAATTATCTAGCCTTTGTATCTTAAATTGAATCAAAAACTATAGAAAAAGCTAAAAATGACTTAAACTGGATAAATGCAATGCATGAAAAATTAAATTAATTTAAAAAAATAGAGTTTGGACCCTAGTTGATAGACCAAGTGATCATCAAGTAATTGGAACCAAATGGATATTTAGAAATAAGCTAGATGAAAATAAAATAATTACTAAAAATAAAGCTAGATTAGTAGCTAAAGGGTATAATAAAAAAAATGTATTGATTTTGATGAAATTCTTGCCCCAATAGCTAGATTAGAAGCTACTACTTGCATTTGCATGCTTTATGAATTTTAAATTATATCAAATGAATGTTAAAAGTATATTTTTAAATGGATACATAGCCAAGAAAGTATATGTTAAACAACCATCCAGATTTGAAAGTCATACATATCCTAATCATGTTTATAAATTACATAAAGCACTTTATGATTTAAAACAAGCCCTTAGAGTATGGTATGAAAGACTAAGCAAATTTCTAATTGATAATGAATTCTCTAGAGAAAATATTTTTAAAACTTAATTTTTTTTAAAAAAAATAAAAACTTGTTAGTAATATAGATTTATATAAATGATATTATTTTTTATGCTACTAATGAGAATCTTTGCCAAGAATTTGCCAAACTTATGTAGAAAGAGTTCGAAATGAACATGATGGGTGAATTGAACTTCTTTCTCAAACTCCAGATCAAGCAAAGTGAAGTGAGAATCTTCATCAACTAAATAAAGTACACAAAAAATTTTTAAAAAAGTTTGGAATGAAGAACTCAAGACCAATAGATACACCTATGTGTCCCTCTTACAAACTTAATAAGGATGAAAAGGATAAAAAAGTTGATACTAAATTATATAAAGGTATGATAGGATCATTACTATATCTTACTGCAAGTAGACCTGTCATTTTATTTAGTATTTGTATGTGTGCTAGGTATTAATCTGATCCTAAAGAATCTCATACTTTAGCTGTTAAAAAAATATTTAAATATTTATCTAGCATACTCAATGCTGGATTTTGGTATGATAAATTATCACCTTTAGAATTAATTAGATATACTAATTCTAGTTTTGCTAAATGTAAGTTAGATAGAAACAATTTCTTGGAATTGATAGTAGTGGCACTTATCAATTTTTTAGAATTAATCTAATTTCATGATTTAGCAGGAAACAATACTTAGCGGCATTATCTATAGCTGAAGCTGAATATATTATTGCTGGGAGTTATTATGCTTAAATCTTATGGATTAAACAATAACTTGAAGATTTTGGCATAAAACTTAATAAAATTTCAATAAGATGTGATAATACTAGTGCAATCAATTTAACTAAAAATCTAATTCAATACTCAAGATCCAAACATATTGAAATAAGATACCACTTCATAAGAGATCATGTACAAAATAATGATGTGATACTTAAGTTTGTTAGTACAGATAAGCAATTAGCTGATATTTTTACAAAACTCCTTAATGAAGAGAAATTTAGCATAATTAAGAGAGAACTAGAAATATGTTATTATTTAGATTAAGCCCAAATCCATATTCTCTTGATCCAATAGCCCTCATGCGACTTAGAAATCTCTTTATTGCTCTTTAAGGATATTATCTAGTGAATTTACTCATTGATTTAAAATCATGTCTCTTTTGTAAACTTTCTCAAAATTCTCAAGTTTCATAAACCTATTAACTCATCAAACCAAATTCTTAACAATTTTTCATTCAAATGTAACTATTCTCTCTTTATAGAAAATTAAAATTTTACACCACTTAACCTGGAGTTAACTCATGTTTAAGTGGAAAGTCAACTTCCGCTGGGGTCGACTCATGGTCGGAAACCTAGTTTTTAAACTCGAGTTCTCTCCTCCTTGTCTCACTTCACCCTTCACTATGCAACCCTAGACCTATTCCAAAGTCATGAAGGACCCTCCATTGATATCTCCACCTATCATCTTCCCAATTTTTTTAGGATTTTTCCTCTACGATGCATAATGGGCCCTAGGAGAAAGATATGCATTATCTAAAGAAGGTTAAATCCAATAGAGCAGCGGGAATCTTTAAGTGAAGGGGATTCCAACTTTGATGGAGGTAATGCCATTCCCCAATCGCTTGCTTCTCCTCCCTCACTTCTAGACCGACAAGTAACCACTGGGAGAAATGTGGACTTTTGATTTTTTGACTAAGAGAGTTTGAGGATTAGCATTTGGATCCGACACTAGTAGTGGGAGCGATTCTTCTCCATCAACCTGTCCACTTATTCTCGATTGGTCCGAGAATTCTATAGGTGTATGTCAAGGGGAACAGATGATCTAAGATGCACGGTGAAAGGAGTCACCTTTCGTCTTACCTCTGATAGACTTAAAAAAATTTGGGGATTACCCACTAAGGGAGTAGCACCACAGCGCCCATCTAATAAGGATTTTGCTCTTAGATTGATTACTGGGTTGGATAACATAAATGGAATTATAAAATTAGAAGCAAATAGCTTGTCCATTGAGATGAGGGTACTTAGCCATGTAGTAGCATGGATCATCTTTCCCAAGATCGGTTAATTCGATCTAGTTTTAGACAAGATAATTGGTATCATGGACTACATTGTCCGAGGGCAGTAGCTCAACCTTCCATTACTGATTTTTAGGTAGATAAGGGATGGTGTAGGCAGAGCTAGGGCATGCCTTCCTTATGGCATAGCCCTAACTTCTATCTTCAAGGAGGTTGGGATAGATTTTGATGGAGAAATCTCTATTAGTTTGAGGCATATAGTTATTTATGGGAAGAAGACACTTACTCGAATGGGTTATTGAAAGTTGAATAATAGATAGATCAAGAGAGCATCTGGATAAGAGCAACTATGGATCCGAGATAGAGCCAAATCGAGTTAGCCTATAGATATTCCTTTAGCATAGCCTCCGATCAAGTCAGCTGCAAACCCATTCACTACTCTCCTAGGTCGATCTATTAGAGCTCATTCTTCACTCATTCAGACTATTGATGATCAGGCCATTTGGATCACCCCCTCTATTTTAGATGGACTAAGATCACAGATTGAGGGGATTTAGACTAAGATTGGTATGCTAGCATTTGAGGTTGAGTGCCTAGCTCAGCTTATGAAGCAGAGAGAGAGAGATCCAGCATATCCCCAGGATTAATCATACATCACTCTTAGCTTCTATGGGATAATTGATGGATCTTTTGAGGATCCATGCTCCATTAGGATCAGCAGCAGTAGCAGCATCGGCAGCAGTAGTAGCAGCATCGGTAGAGGCAATAGTATCAGTAGTAGTAAATGAGACAGCAAAGGCAAATGCAGATATCTCTTTTGTTCCAATTTCACCTCTAGTTTCAGAGTCTTTTTATTGTGCATCTAATCAGCCTCCGACCACACAACCTCCTCCCAGACCTCTTAAGACATATTCCTGAGCTGGAGTTCCATCCACTCGTACTAAGAGTAGGACGATGACTAGAGCTAGCTCCACTACTCTTGATGTTCCATCTGACTAATCCACTAGGACTTAGGCTCTTTTAAATAGGGATTAATCTATATCTATGTGATGTTTTTAGAACTTGGTATGGTGTCTTGTTATTAGTATTGGATGATGATACTTTATCTTGCTTGTGTTGTATGAAAATGATTGTACTGCTTGAGTATCTTTTTGTATGCAGTACATATTCCTATGAACAATGTATTCCTTCTTATATGTGTGCATGTCTACTTGTATATCTTTTTCTTATCATTAATTCTTTGGTGATGATAAAAAGAAGGAGAAAAATATAAGCATAAAAAAAGAGGGAGAGCATAAAGAAAGGGGAAGCATACAAAAATGAAGGAGAACAAGATAAGCATAAAGTAAGGGGAGCACACAAATGAAAGTAGAAATAAAAGCAAAATAGAAAATGAAACAAGTGACGCACACTTTGAAATTTTAAAAATTTGGTATATTAACGGCACACTAATGGCACAAAATGGCACATTAATGGCACATACACCATAAAATTTTGAAATTTCTTAATTGATGGCATATTTTACTTTTAACAAATAGAAAGGGGAAGGACTATTGTAACTAAAATGATAAAAGGAAAAAAGTAGTATATAATTTGCATTAGTCATCTTAACTTAAAAATATGAAATGCTACTCTCTTTACTTTAAATGCTTTTGAAATTGCAAATATTATGCATAAACTCAAAAGTTTTGTTATCATCAAAAAGAGAAAGATTATTGTTCTTAGGTATGATTTTGATGAATAATAAAATATTTAAGTTTATTTTAGTGCTAATAATTTGGTTGAAGTGGTTAAGACAAAATTCAAGAAGACAGGACTCTATCTTAAATAAGCTCCATATTTTTTATTGAAAGAATCAAGAAAAAAGAGCAAAAAAGATCAAGACAAATACTTTTCAAAGAATACTAGGCCATGAACAAACTCAAGAAAAGTTTAAAGTTAAATCTAGCATGATTTCAGTACTTAGCACAGATCAGGAGTCGACTCCAGATTAGTAGAAGCTGACTTAAGGACTCAGACAGGCACCGAACTTAAAAATATAAGATATTATTTTGGATCTTGTCATTTGAGTTGACTCAGGAGTCAACTCATGAAGGAGTCGACTTAAGAAAAGCAGAAGTCGACTCATGTCTTAGGAGGACACAAGTTTAATAATAGAATACTGAATTTTTCATCATGCAATTAGAGTTGACTCATAAAATTCAAGAGCCGACTCCAGCATGCAAAATTGGCATGGCATAGAAAAGACAAAACATTGGATGTTTTGCTTTGCGACTGGAGTCAACTCAAGATTCTGAGGAGTCAACTCATGAACTCCCGATAGCTCTAACGGTTTGTTTTCAGAACTACCCAGATTTTATTTAGAATGCTCTAAACGGCTTTTTTTGGTGTTCCAATGGCTACAAACCCATTTTTGGTATTCCTAAATTGGATTAGAAAACTCTTAAGATCATATTAAAGCAAAGGAACATAAGGAATAAAAAGAAGAGAGGAAAATACATCAGCATATATTTAAAATTCTGTGCAATCCAACTAGTGAGCTTTAAAGAGCTTTCATTGCTATTTAACCACTCAACCAGCTATGCAATCAAGGCATTCTCAAGTGAAGAAAGGATGTATTCATTACAAAAGCCCTCCAACAACTTAGCTTGTGCATCAAAGCTTCAAATCAGTTCTTCAAGGAGTCTGTTTGTATTTAAATTTTTATACTTTTAAATTTCTATATTTCAAGTTTCAAAAGAGTTGAAACTTGGTGGATAGGCTCATTCAAGCTTTGAATTTGATTTGTACAAGCTTAGGAGTGGCTTGGGGTTAGATTTTGGTTGGTTAGCCTGTAACATCAACTAAGTTTAGATTATGAATCTAAAAAAATAATCTTGCTGTAATCTTAGTGACTATAGTAAAATTCTCAAGTGGAGTACTTGAAGAGTGGATGTAGATATTGAATTTAACACCGAACCACTATAAAAATTTTATGACTTTATATGTGTGATTCTCTTTCTTAGCTATAATTATTTTTTGCTTATTTAATCACTGTATTTTCAGCATATAAGTATTCTTATTCTGCACATACACTCTTTAATCTAAATTTTTTTTTGAAAAATCTAATTCACCCTCCCACCCTCTTAGGTTGTTCTTCTGGGCAACACACGCTACCCCTTGTAGGCTAGGGTTTTCTTTTCCCCTCCCTTCCCTTCTTCTTCACACCGCCGCCACCATTCTGGAGATAATTGCGAGGCCATGATTATAGGGGCTTGCCAAAGGCGAAGGAGCCAGAGGTGATTGAGAGATCCTAGTGGTGCAGAGGGCCAGAGGTAGCCAAGGGTGCAGTCAGGCTATCAAGGGTGAAGTCGGAGGCGGTCGAGGCTTTGGTTGACTGAAGTTGGAGGAAGCAAAGGAGGTGGGACGATCAAGAGATCCTGGTGGGGCATAGGGTCGGAGGCGGCCAAGAGTGCGGTCAAGCCTTCTAGGATGGAGTTGGAGGTGGCTGAGAGCTCTGGTAGGGTGCAGCTAGAGGTAGCCGAGAGCATAATGAGCCGATGAGGGCAGAGAGGTGGTCGAGAGTGCGGTGAACTAGTGAGGGTGAAGAGGTGGTCAAGCAAAGATGTAGCGAGGGCAGAGCCATAGAGATCGAAAATGGAGTCACGAAGAGCATGTTTTTTTAATTTATTTTTTTAAATGGTCATAAATGGGTTGGATTTTATTTTTTTAATTGGATTATACATGGGTCATAAATAGGTCGAGTCAGATGGCCTATTTATTAAGTAGGTCAGGTTCAGGTTTTAAAACCTGATCTGATCTGACCCGTTTATATCTAACCCGACCCGATTACCACCCTTAAGTATGGTAATATTATTTTGATATGAATAGAAAATTGCATAAGTTCTCATCATCGGGATGTGGAAATTGAAATCCCTACTTCTCAAATCAAATGGCATGCTTGGTACTAGCAAATCTAAAATCATTTTTTATAAAAAGTAGGATGAACTAGAAATGGAGTCCAAATTCTATACATTGGAGAGTGAAAGAAGCACTTAAGAATTGAGATAATAATGAAATATCTATAAGTTGGAGGACTTTTGATGAAGCATATGCTTTGTAAAGCATCAATAAAATATTTAATTAATAGTGACTAAAATTGTTCACATCATAATAGCCAGTAAAACTACTTCATCTCGATTTTAGACCATGTAACTCTATAGTTGGTAATTAAAAAAAAAAGGTAAAACATGGTTTACTATACCACATAAACATCATAGAGATGACTGGAGTCTTGTGTCAAAGTGTTGATACTCTACTTTTAGTGGCAACCATAAAAAATGTAGTCACCACATAGCATTTCTAAAGATAACTAAGGGTGGTGGCCATACAAAAAGCCTTTTAGTGTTAGCTAAAAAATATTGGTCATCAAATAAAGATATTTAGTGGTGGCTATGATCGGCTACCATATAAAGTTTTATATTTAGTGGCGACCATGCAATACCAAGTGGCCAATAAATATAATGTTTTCATGGTGAACATAAAAAGTTATAATTTTAGTGACGGCAGTAGTATGTGGATACTAAAAGGATCATTTTTATGGTGGCAAGAAAGAAAGTTATCACTGAATACTGACATTTAGTGGTAGCCTCTTTCAACCCTCACAAAAGCTTTAATATTTTGAAGAGGCCATGACATTGTTGCCACCAATGATTCTCTTCAGTGACGGCCATTAGTGACCCCCACAAAGATAGTGTTTTTAGTGACAATTCTAAAGTGGTAGACCCTAAATGATAGACTATTAGTGGTGGTTAGAGAATGGTGACCACTAAATGATCCTTTTAGTGACAGCTACAGTAGGCCCTCATAAAATGTTAAATATTTAGTGGAAACCATAAGAAGGTAGTCACTAAAGGAAAACTTTAGTGGCATCCATGAACAATTGGTCATTAAATATTGACTTTTTAGTGGCAACAATAATTAATAGTCAAAAATAATAGCATTCTTAATGGTGGAAAATATGATTGTTAAATAATAGTGTTTGAGTGATGACTATCACAAAGTGGGCATTGTTGGGGATTTAATATCTCTTGTTGCAGCTGAAAGAAAGAAAAAATAAAAATAAGATACAATCAAATACGTGAATTAACCCAAGACACCTCTATGGGGCATGCAAGCTTCACTATGAGAAAAAAATAATTTACAAGAGGAGATTACACCCTCAACCCTCGTACACCAATCTCTCTCTCAACAAGAAGTACTCTCTCTCACAAAGCTCTCTCTCTAGGAGACCCTCCTAAAACAACATTGTTCTTTGTCTGATAGTCTACCTGAAGCCTCCTGCTTTAGCTCTCTACCGGTGCTTCTCAGTATCTATGGCCGCTACTTAGCCTCTGCTTGTTGTCTCTATCCACCATTGCTACCATGTTTAGCCATCTGTCTACCCATAGGCTTCCTTAAAGGCTTCAAACAGAGTCCAATCTGAATCCAAACAGGTCTCCAAACTCTTGTCCAAACTCCAATTAGCCCCTGGCCATCCGATCAAGTCCCTAATGAGGCCGCTTGCATCCCTGTCCATTAGATCATGCAAATCTGATTCTACATCGTGTGTAGACCACATGTACTATGATCCCAGCCAAGTCACCATGCGCCATGCTTGCTTCCCACACCAAAAACCCTATGCATCGCATGAAAATGTGGTGCACCTTGTAATGGTCCATGGTGGACCGCATGACCCTCCAATCTATGGTGGACTTCGTGAAATAGGGGGGGGGGGGGCTATGCTGGGCCATGCTTGCACTGGGCCTCTTGCATGCTATGGGCCATGTGCACCTGCACGCATGCACTAAGCTATGCCTGCCTGAACCATGCCCAGCTACTAGGCCGCACCCAGCTACAGGTCTGCAGGCCATTGCCTACTGTAGGCCATGTCCTCTTATGGGCCTGGTTCTTCATGTGGGTTCCTTCTTAGGCTTATCCTTGCTGTGGACTTCGCTGTAGGCTTCTTGTGGATCAAATTTGAGGCATTTTTCTTAATAATCTCTATCTCTACTTGATATTCCGCCTTCATCTAATCTTGAGAGCTTTTTGGATTATTTCGCCCCCATGCCCTGAGGTATATGCCTATTGATTGTAGATGGACAAACATGAAAGTCAAGCCAGACTGCTCAATCCTATCTTCATCATATATTATGATCCATTTGATTTGAGATCTGCTTGGGGTAGCCTCCTACGGTAATAAAAATTTTACCTTATGATATTGCCTATCATTCTCCCGAGTCTCATATCTCATGCCTGATCCACCTACTCCTAGAGCTCCATCTTGCACTGAGCTTTCTTTGGCTCTTGAAGCTCCACCTTATGTTGAGCTTCCTGTCAAGAGGTAATATCCTCCATACCATTCTTTCTTTATCATAATCCTACTACCATGCATGACCTTTAGGATTTCATTATCAATACACTGCTTATAGCCACTTGAATCAAATCTGCTCAGTGAAATTAGATTTCTCCTAAAGCTAGGTATGTATCGGATCTCATCTAACTTCTTCACTATTCTATCATGACTCTGTAAGCTAACTGTCTTATTGCTCTTGATCTCATAGCTCAATCCATCCGATAGGTAAACAATATCCTCATTACTTTTTAGAAAGTCAAACAGCTTTTTTCTATAATATTTATAGTGCGAACAAGCATAATCCAAAATTCACTAGGAGAAAAAAGTAGATACCTCATCAATTATCAGAAAATATCATCATTAACTTCTGTATCGCTACTTATCATTTCCATAGTAGCCTTCATCCAATCTCTAAGTTTTGGATAATCTCTGACTCGATACCCTAATTTATTAAATTGGTAGTTAATGATTTGCTGTAATCCATCATCCTAGACTTGGATTGCCCACTTTGTCTGTCCCTTTATTTTCTGCCACCACCATCTCCAATCACCATTAGGATTGAGTTGCCACCTGAACTCGAAGCTCGATTCTTTCATCTAAAAATCTCATTCTGAAGAATGTAGAAGTGACCTTTTCCATCTTGATGGTGCTCTCTACTAAAAGAGCAGTCACTAAAGACTCAAAAGAAGGGAGAAATGATGAAAGCAAGATCAATCCCTGGTCTTCTCCTTAACCTTTTCATTAATGCTGAGGGGATTAATGAGAATCTTCTAAAAGTTGTTGAGATACTCCCGCATGCTCTGTCCCTCATCCATCTATAGTTGGTAAAACTACTTCTAGAGGAAGAGTGTAGGGGTGAATGACTTCGTCATGCACATCTCCTCGAGTTTGACCATATTATCATCAAAAAAGTCTTGTCAAGCATATAGATCACCATATCATCCATTAGGTACAAGCAAATCATACTCATTATTTGCATCTAGAGCCACTTTCAATACTTTACCTCCATGGTAGCCAACATCTCCTCGAATATAAAAGCATCAATCAACCCTTATTGTATGAGCACGTCCTTCATGTCTGCTTGCTATAAAGAAAAATTATCCTTTCTATCAAATCGATTAATCTCTACCTTGATTGCGCTTGACTTCTTCATTTTTTTCAATCTTGATCACTACTGCCACAACCTATGCTCTGGTATAACCTGACTTTGATACCAATTATTGGGGATCTAGTAGCTCTTGTTGCGGTAGAAAATAAGAAAAAATAAAAATAAAAAATAATTAAATATATGGATTAAGCCAAGGCTTACCTCCATGGGACATGCAAGCTTTACTATAAGAAAAAAAGAATTTATAAGGGAAGATCACACTCTCAACCCTCGTACACCAATCTCACTCTCTTAATAAGAAGCACTCTCCCTTACAAAGCTCTCCTTTAGGAGACCCCTCTGAAATGACCACTGTCTACTGCTTGATAATCTGTCTGAAGCCTCCAACTTCAGCTCTCTATTGGTGTCTCTTAATGTTTGTGGCTGCTGCTCAGCCTTTGCTTGCTCCAAGATCTCTGTCGACTACTGCTACCATGTTTAGCCGTCTGTTTGCCTATAGGCCTTCTTAAAGGCTTCAAATGGAGTCCAATCTGAGTCCAAACAGGTCTCCAGACTCCTATCCAAACTCTAATCAATCCTTGACCATTTGATCAAGTTGCTAATGAAGTCGCTCATGTCCTTAACTATTAGATCACACAAATCCAGTCTGTGCGCCATGCGTAGACCACACATACTGTGATCCCCACCAAGTCACCATGCACCATGCATGCTTCCCGCACCAAAAACTCCTATGCACCACATAAAAATGTGGCGCACCTCTTAAGGGTCTATGGTGGACCGTGTGACCTTCCAGTCTATGGTGGACTATGTGAAATAGAGAGGGTTGCACTGGGCCTTCCGCACGTGCCCTTGCATGTGCGTTAGGCTGCGCTCGCCTAGGCCACGTCCAACTGTAGGCCAGCATGCTTGCAAGCCATGACTTGCTACGAGCTATGCCCTCCTATGGGTCTAGTTCTTCACATGGGCTCCTTCTTGGGCTTCTCCTTGCGGCGAACTTTGCTATGAGCTCCTTATAGGTTGAATTCGAAGGATTTTTCTCAACAGGCACCAAATGCAAAAAATGGAGAGAAAGTTTTCAAACTATAAGCACAAACTGAAGATGGACTATTATGATAAATATATCACTAATTAGGAGAGAATTGAGCATTGTCCACCATATATATTACAAGATCAATACATAGAATTTGTTCATTCGGTGAGCACACCAAAATTTCAAGTAAATTAATATTTTATTAGAAGAACAATATTTATATTGATAAGGGTGCTAAATTACTTATTTTCTTATATAGATGAAATGTGATCTAAATAAGCGCAATCGATCAAAACAGAATTTGGATCACACTACGGGCACAAAGAGTTATGCTCATATAATAGCCGAGGAGGTATAAATTTATAATAATATTTGTAAATGTATTTAGTTTCATTCTATTTTTCTATCTCTTTCTCTTTTCCTTCCTTGTTGGCATATACAAAATTATTTTGTATATTAAATGAATAATGATAAATTATTGATCATGCATGTAGACTATGAAGAAGGGGTGTGAGACTACTCAATGGGAGATGTTTTGCTTGACACATAAGAAAAAGGATAGGACTATAGTCGATACAACATCACAAGAAATAATGGTGAATAGTCAAACTTTTTAGTTTAATTATATTCATATTGAACTTTCTTTATATGTGGCATGCCAAATTTTAAATATAATAATATAATTATTATTTATTTATTTTATTGATTGTATAAACACATGTATGCACGTAATTAGGAGTATTTTAAGAATTTGTCAAACCAAATCAAAAATTGGGGAACAATCTTCTGGCTCAATTACAAAAGATAAGATTTTTTCATAAGTTATGAGACCTAAGAGGCATGGATGTGTACAAGGATATGGATTAGATCCAACACCTACTTCTGTATTTGGAAAAGCTCCAACTCGTGTAGAATGTGAGCTCAAAAGTGGCACTCCCAAGTCTTAGAAATATGAGAAGATAGGTCATGGAAAGACGAAAGTGAGTCGGAAGAAGAATCAGTCTCAATAGTAAAGTTTAAAAATTGGGCTGGCTCACTCTGAGACTAAGCCAACTCAGTTAAAAATTGGGTCGGCTTAGTTCAAAACTAGATCGGCTAGGTCGCAGAGAAAAATTTAGATAGAAAGCAGCATTTTTGGGCTATTGGCACAGTACACAACTAGATCGACTCAGTATGAGACTGAGCCAACCCAATCATAGGTTAGCCGACTCATTCTAAAATTAGACCGACTTAGTTTTCATGGATTATTATTTTATATACGTGGGTTGTTTGGATTTAGAAAGTTTTTCTATGAGCTTGGGCTTGACCCATTGTAAAGTATATATACTGAAAATAGATCAAGATTATAAGAGTGCTGAAATATACTGAATAAAAGCTCTTTTCTTCCAAAAATCTTTTCTTTTCTTATTTTCTATTTTTTGATTTATTTGATCATGCTTTCATAGAGATCTCTAAGAAGTACTTTTTTGTTGCTTGGCTAATCACTGACGGCCATGCTGATCCATGTGGAAAGAGCGTATATTCTCAATATTTAGTATCAGAGCAGTGTTTCATGGAAGAAAGAAAGATACCTGGGATTTACTACATCCAGGATCTGTTGCACTAGATTTTATCCTAAAAATTTTTAGTTTGCTTCGTGGTTGTCTCTAGATTGAGGTGAAGATTGTTTACATGAAAAAATGATGATACAAAAGTTTGAAAAGAAGATCTAGGGCTAGTTAGATTTTCTATGAAGGATAGTTTTACTGGTGTGTGATTGTGAAGGGTGTTAGAAATCTATTCTTGACTTGTTTGAAGTCATGGGATCAAGTGGATTCAAGATAGATTTTGAGAAATTCGACGGCAAAAAAAACTTTACTCTATGGCAGCAAAGAGTAAAGGACTTATTGGTTCAGCAGAAAATCTATAAGATCTTGATGAAAGAAAGGTCGTAAAAGATCAGTGCTGAGGATTGGAAAGAGTTGGAGAAAATTACTTTTAGCATAATTCGGATATGCTTGATCAATTAGGTTTTGCCCGAGGTTTGCATAGAGACTACGACAAAGGGGCTCTGGGAGAGACTGGAGAACACATACATGGGAAAGAACATGACGAACAAGCTATGGTTGAAGAAATAGTTGTATAGTTTGAGGATGCCCAAAGGCAGAGATCTTGTTGCACATATCCAAAGATTCAATCAGGTGTGTTCTGAGGTGATGAGTTTAGATGTGAAGATCGACAAGGAGGATTGAACATTGCTGATATTATGTTCTCTCCCAGGTTCGTATGATGGTCTCATAATAACTCTAGTTTATGGGAAGAAGATCCTAAACTATGAAGAGGTTGTTGATGTACTCAGATCAAATGAGCAAAGAAAGAAGATTTGCAAGAAAGATCCTAAGTCTGAGATCTTGGCTATGAACGAAAGACAGGAAAGATCAAATAAGAAGATAAAAGAAAAATCTAAGGATAGATCAAAGTCTCGCGATCAGAGAAAGATGACATTAAAATGTTATAAATCTCATCAGCCTAGACACCTGAGGAGAGATTGTCCTCTTTTGAGATCAAAAAAAGAAAAGACCAGCAAGAAAGATGATACAGCTTCTATGAGCAGTGGAGAAGACCTGCTAGTTATATCAGATGGATCCACAGAGTATGATACTATGTGGATATTAGATTCAGCATGCTCATACCATTATACTTCTCATCGGGAGTTGTTTGCTACCTACCAGAAGGTCAATGATGAAAGTGTCAGCCTTGGAGATGATCACTCATGCAAAATAGCTGAAATTGACTCTATCAGGATAAGGATGTACGATGGGATCATTTATACATTATCAAATATCAGGCATGTACTAGAGTTAAAAAAAAATTTAATTTCTTAAGGCTACTTAGAGGAGTAGGATTATGCTTTTAGTAGCCAGACTAGGAGTGGATGTTTGAAAATTTTTAAGAAAGCTTTAGTGGTGATGAGAGGTAGAAGACCGAGCAACAATCTTTGTAGAATGAAAGGCTTAGTGTTAAATGATAGTGCAGAGGTGCTAGTAGTGGCACAGAAGGAGCAGATTTTATATCGACTGTGGTACTATCGGATGGATCATATGAGTGACCGTGGACTCACAGAACTAAGCAGAAGAGGTATGATCCCAGTCCTGAAGAAAGAGGGCATAGATCTTTGTGAGCCATGTATCTTTGGTAAATAGTATAGGATGAAGTTTGCCAGAAGTATCAAGTGTAGCGAGGGAGTGCTAGATTTAGTGCACTTGGATGCATGGGGACTAGCTCCTATATCAGCTAGAGATGGGGCAAAATACTTTGTTACTTTCATTAATGATTTCTCAAGAAAGGTATGGGTTTATCTGATTAGATAAAAATCAGAGGTGTTTGCCCGATTTAGAGCTTGGAGAACTGAAGTAGAGGAGTCAGGGAGATAGATAAAGTGTCTGAGGTCGAACAATGGAGGAAAGTATATTAGCTTGGAGTTTAGGAGGTATTGTGAGAAAAATGGCATCAAATGCCATTACATGGTGAGGATGACTCTCCAGTAGAATGATATCGTGGAAAGGATGAAGAGAAGGCATGGAGTTTGAGGCTGCAATATCACTCCCAAAGTTCTTTTAGGGTGATGCTTTAATTTTTTCTTATTTTCTTGTAAATAGGTCTCCTCATTATAAGCTGAATGGAGGCATTCCAGAAGAGGTCTGAAGTGGAAAGAAGGTAGAGCTTGACCATCTAAAAGTCTTCAGTTGCACAATCTATGCACATATGGAGGCAACTGAGAGGAGCAAATTGGATCCAAAATCTCAAAAGATGATATTCATAGGGTATCCACAAACAGTCAAGGGATACCTGCTGTGGGACTCTCAGGCATAGAAGTTAATGATCAACAGAGACATTATCTTTGATGAGAAGAGCATCTTGAGGAGGTCTGGGATAGATTGAACTAGAGAAATAAAAGTAAACAACGATGGCTGATCAGAGAATGATGGCATGTAGGTTACATCCACTTATAGGAGTGTTCCTGTAGAGGTGGAGCTGGATAGAAAAGTATTGTCTCAGATTAAAAATCAGTATGGAGGACCGACAGTTCAGACAAATGTACTGGAGTAGCCATAGACATCAGATAGAGATGTACCAGTGGAAGTGGCTTTGCATAAGTTCCAGCATACTATTAGGAGATCGATCAGATATGGCATTGATGAGGTTATCTTCTATGCACTCATCACTACTAATGGAGATCTAGAGAATTATGCAGAGGCCATAGAGGGCGAGGATCATGATTCATGGATGCAAGCCATGATAGAGAAAATAGAATCACTTGAGAAGAATCAGACATGACAGCTGGTGGATCTTCCAGAGGGTGCTCAACCTATTGACTCAAAGTGGGTGTTTACAAAGAAAGAAGCACATTCAGAACAAGATGGAATCAGATTCAAAGCAAGGCAGGTAGGAAAGGGATACTCACAAAGAAAAGGAATTGACTACATAAAAATTTTCTCTCCTATGGTGCATCATATATCTATTCAAGTTTTGCTGTCAGCATAACATGGAATTGAAATAGATGGACGTGAAGCAGCCAGATGGTTTTATAGAGATAGGACAGGAAGAAAAGAAATGTTTACTCAGGAAGTCTTTGTATGGCTTGAAATAATCCTCTCGTCAATGGTATCGAAGGTTTGATAGCTTTGTCTTGAGTCTGGGTTTCAGCAGATGTGAACATGATTATTTTGTCTACGTCAAGGATGTAGATGAGGAGGATACCCAATACCTATTATTGTATGTAGATGATATGCTCATAGCCAGTAGAAGAATGGATGCTGTGAAAAGGTTGAAAAGGGCATTATCATCCGAATTTAAGATGAAAGATTTGGATCCAGCTGAGGAAATCCTTGGAATGGAGATGTGCAGAGATAGGTGTAAAGGAGTGCTCCATTTATCACAAGAAAAGTATGTCCAGAAGGTTCTGAAGAGGTTTGGGATGGAGAAGGCCAAACCTGTAGAGATGCCATTGCCGAGCCATATGTCTCTCTCCAAGTTACAGTGCCCCTAGTCAAAAGAGGAAAGAGAGTACATGGAATGAACCCCTTATGCAAATGCTGTAGGCAGTATGATGTACACTATAGTATGTTGTAGATCAGATATAGCACATGCTATGAGCACGGTTAGTAGATACATGGCTAACCTTGGGAAGGAACACTGGAAAGCATTGAAATGGATATTAAGATATCTGCATGGAATAAAGGATTATGGTTTGGTATTTGATGGATAGTCAGGAGGATTTGGAGAACAATCTGTGAAGATGTATGAAGGTTCAGATCCTCTGGAAAGATTTGCTGATGCAAATTATGTTGGTGATCTTGATAGAAGGAGGTCTACTACTGGATACCTTTTCTGCATATATGGTGGATCGGTGTCTTGAAGATCAATCCTTCAGTCAATCACGGCCTTGTCTACCATAGAGGTCGAGTACATTGGAATAATGGAGGCTGCAAAGAAAGCCCTTTGGCTTAGGAGACTGATTGATGAGTTGGGGATGGAGCAGAGCAAGGTTACACTATTCAGTGATAGTTAGAGTGCTCTGTTGTTGGCACAGAATTCAGTCTATCATGCGCGCACAAAGCATATGACGTGAGGTACCACAGGATTAGAGAGCTGGTAGAGGAAGGTGAAGTGGAACTGATGAAGGTCCATACCAAGGAGAATCAGTCTGATGCACTCACGAAGATACTCCCCAGAGACAACTTTCAAAGATGTGTGGCACGGATGGGTCTGTTGAGAAGAGATGAGTTCACAAGGACTTGGAAGCACCAAGATGGAGAATGTGAGCTCAGAAGTAGCACTTCCAAGTTTTAAAAATATGAGAAGACAGATCATGAAAAGATGAAAGCGAGCTGGAAGAAGAATCAGACTCAATAGTAAAGTTTAGAAACTGGGCCGACTCACTCTGAGACTGAGCCGGCTCAGTTGGGAACTGGGTCGGCTCAGTTGGAAACTGGGTCGGCTAGATCTCAGAGAAAAATTCAGGTAGAAAGCAATATTTTTGAACTATTAGCACAATACATAACTAGGTCAGTTCAGTATGGGACCGAGCCGACCCAGTCATAGGTTAGCCGGCTCGATCTGAAACTGGGCCAGCTCAGTTTTCATAGATTATTATTTTAAGTACATGGGTTATTTGGATTTGAAATTTTTTTTTATGAGCTTGGGCTTAACCCTTTGTAATGTATATATATTGAAAACATGTCAAGATTATAAGAGTACTGAAATATACTGAATAAAAGCTCTTTTCTTTCAGAAATTTCTTCTTCTCTTCTTCTCTATTTCTTGATTTATTTGATCATGCTTCTGCAGAGATCTCTGAGAAGTACTTTCTTGTTGCTTGGCTAATCACCGATGGCCATGCCGATCCGTGTGGGAAGAGCACATATTTCCAACATAGAACTTATTAGTGAATTAAAAAAATTAAACAAGCATAACGAGGAAATAAAAGATGAGATAGGACAATTGAAAAAGATGATTGAAGAGAAAAAGAAAAAAAATGAAGAGGATAGGTTGAAGTTCACTACTTTTATAGAGGAGATGAGGAGTAGCATAATATCTCAGGGGACTTCTAGTATGGAAAGTTTTACCTTTCTGACTTTTTCTTTTTGTATATAGCTAATTGAACTCCTGTATATATAGAATAATAAGATCAAAATATTACTTATATTATTAAAAGATTATAAGAAATATATTTTAGTTTTTTCTAATTTTTTTTTATGTGGTATGTCATACATATTACTTTTTATCTTTTATTTCCAGTTATATGACATTATTTTGTTTTCCAATTTACTTTTGAATCATGAAAGCGATTGGATGAAGGACAAGATTGTTAAGCACTATAGATTCAAAAGATGGAACTCATAAAGTTTTAGCAAGTATATTTGGATGTCATGCACTATATAAGCTATTTTAAACTTGAAGTTTTAGCAAACGTTATAGGAATTTTAATAATCATTGTAGGATGTATGGATATTTTTTATGGATGTTTTTATATTCTTTATTTTTATGATATTGAAACATTGTTGGAGTGATAATATAAAATTCTTGTTATCTTTGCTTGAGGTAAATTTGAAGGCTTTGAATGTAAAAATAAATTATTATTATTATTCTAGATATATTATTATTTAATTTTGTAGCTCCTGTTCTTTAAGAATATTTTTAGTGGCGGTCACTTTATCATAGAATATATAATTTTTGGTAATCACATTGGATCTCCACTAAAGATATATTAGTGATGGCCATCATTGGTTGTCACATAACGTAGCTTTTTTAGTGATAACAGATTTCTTTAATGGCAGCTATTAGCAATCATTGTAAAAAAATATAATATTTTAATGATCAAAATATGGTCATCATTAAAATATCATTCTTTAGTGATCATTACTTGGCCTCCACTAATTATGTAACTTTTTAGTGGCGATCACTATGGAAGCCACAAAAAGTATTTTTTTATGACCACATCATGGCCGCCACTAAAAAGATCTTTTGTGGCAGCCACATCAATTTGCCACAAATTTATTCTTTTAGTGATTAAAATTAGGCCACCTCTAAAAAAATCTATTAGTGGTAGTGATGGAACTTTTAGTGGCTAGCATAGCGGTCACTTTTGACCACTACTAAATAAATTTAGTGATGACTTTTAAAATTTTTACTCACGATCTTGATCGCTACTAAAAATCAATTGCCTTGCATTATAGGAAGTTGACAGTCTTTGAGAGAACAAATCCCTAAGATAGGTGGAATTGCCCAGTCCCACCCACCACCGAGAGTTTGCCTCTCGAAGGAATGGGTTTTGCTCCCTTACTACAGGCATGCTGCCATTGTACTCACCTCGGGTGAAGATAACATTCATCTCTAGAAGCAACATGAGTTCCCTCAATGACGCGTTGACCTACAGCCCCTGTGCCCACCCTTGTTAGATAATTTAATCTATCATACTTGGATCGTACTCCAATATTCATACAAAATCAAAATAAAACATACCTTGCATCATTGTCTCACTAGCACGATGATCACGTAACCCATAGAGTATTTGATCTTTCTTCTATAGGTGGCTAATCTTCTCTCATCCTCTATCTTAATGCGGACGATCGATGAAAATCATCACACCCTCCTAAGAGTTGGAGCAAAGAGACCATGTCACCTCTATTTATACCTGTACTTGTCTTATCCTATCAAAAGACTTATTTCTTATTAAAGCAAAAATTCTAGCCTAAGTCTTATCAGGAATAAAACTTTTTTATTAATTAATTGAGCTCACTATAATTAATTCAGGACTTGACCCAATGAGTTAAACCTGACTAAGTGATAATTAGGCCACATTAGATGTTAAATTCAATATTCTCTCACTTGACCTATATTATCACTTAAAATTAACTCTTTTATTTTATTAAAATATTTTTAAAAATAAATAAATATATATTTTTTTAATTTTTTAAAATAATAATTTTGAATCAAAATTTTTGAAATTGATTCGATGAGTGCGCACTCATTTTTTAAATATTTATCTAATTATCTATTTCTTAAAAAAAATTTATACTTTGATTAAATAAAAATTATTAATGCAAATCATGATGGTTATACATCTCAATTGATATACTCTCTTTCATATATCATGACATCAATAATTCTCACTTAACCCAGTTTTATATACTAGAATACATAAACTATCAAAAATCAGAATGCCTATGATAATGGTCCGACTGTTATATCATATAAATGACACTTCTGTTTACTTAAATTTTGATAAAAGTTAACCATAATGTATACAAATAATAATTAAATAAAAATAATAGCATTCATCAAACTATTAAGAGATCTCAAAATAAGTATCTATTATAAATTAAACATTCCAATGATAAATGCCCATAATTTTTATATACTTTTTAAAAATTTTAGATACTAAATCTTTCGTCAAAGGATCAGTTATCATACAAGCAATACCAATAGAATCAATAGATACTTGATGACTATTAATTCTCTCATTTACAGTAAGATACTTAACATCAATATATTTGTTTACATTAGTCATCTTACTACTATTAAAGAAAGAAACTGCAACAAAATTATTATAATAAATTCTTAGCAGCTTGAAAATAGAATTTATAACTCCGAGCCCTGCATGAGATGAATTTTCTCAACCATAAAGCATATGAGAAAGCCTCGTAGCAACTTATATATTCAACTTCTATAGTAGAGGAGGTAATAATACGCTATTTTATACTCCTCCATGAGATTGCTCCATCAGCTAATAGAAAGATGTAATCTGATGTGGACTTTATACTATCGAGGCAACCAGCATAATTTGCATCTGAATAATTGATTACTTTCAATAGATCAATCATTCCATAAATAAGCATTTATTTTTTATAAGTTTTTTGAGGATATTGCATTACCTTCTTGATAGTTTTTTAATAGTCCATACCTGGATCACTTTGATATCTACCGAGCATTTTCAAAGCGAAATTGATATCAAGATGAGTACATACTTGAGCATACATCAAACTACTTACTATAGATGGATAGGATATATCCTTCATCTGATTTCTCTCAATCTCATTCTTGGGATACTAAAATTTACTGAATTTATCATCTTTAATGATTGACACTTCACTTGATGAACAGCTTGACATTCCAAATCTTTTTAGGATCTTAGTAATATAATTTTTCTGAGATAAATCAAGTAACCTCTTATTCCTATCACGATGGATTTCTATACCAAGAATATAAGAAGTGTCTTTCATATCTTTCATATCAAAATATTTGAAAAGAAAACTTTTAGTTTTATGCCAGAGACCCAATTTATTGCTAGCTAGTAAGATATCATCCACATATAGTATCAAAAATATAAACTTACTTTCATTTACTTTCATATATATATATTGATCAGCAATATTTTTCTTAAATCCAAAGAAAGCAATGATATAATTAAACTTTAAGTACCATTGCCTGGAAGCTTGTTTAAGATCATATATAGATTTTTTAATTTACATACTAGCCTTCTATTTTCTTGTGCTAAAAATTCTTCAAGCTGTTCCATATACATCTCTTTCTTTAAATCTTCATTCAGGAATACAGTCATGACATCCATTTGATGTAACTCTAAATCAAAATAAGCTACTAATACCATAATAATTTTGAATGAATCCTTTCAGAAATATGAGAAAATATTTCATGATAATAATTGCCTTCCTTTTGAGTGAATCTCTTTACTACAAGTTTAGCCTGATATCTTTCGATATTATCTTTGAAATCTCGTTTGGTCTTAAAACTTCATTTACAACCTACAGGCTTAAATCCTTCATATAATTCGATAAGTTTCTAGACTTGATTTTTATTCATAAATTCCCTCTTATCTTTTATGGCATCTAACCAAGATTCAGAATCATCACTTTTTATGGCATTCTTAAATAAAATTGGATCATTCCACTACTACAGAATAGGGCTGCGGCAACGGTTTGTAACCATTATCGTAGTCTAAAAAATCACTGCCATAGACTATGGTAGTGGTTAACTAACTACTACCACTACGACCATTATCGTAGGTCTGTGGCAGTAATTATTATAATGGTTATAAGAATCGCTGCCATACAAAGCCTATGGCAGCAGTTTCATAACCGTTGCTATAGGTTGAGCTATGACAGTGGTTTTCAAACTGCTGCCATAGGTTGAGATATAATCACTGCCATAGATTTATCTATTACAGCGATTATGAAATCACTGTTATAGGTCTAATGCGGTGGTTTCGTAACCGCTGCTATAGACTAATGACAGCAGTTGGCACATAGAGTTGCTACCACATTTGGCACATCTACGATAGTGATTTTGCAACCACTACCATAGCTTTTGAATAATAAAAAGATATAAAATTTTTAATTTTTTATATATTTTATCTGATAAATACAGAGATATATATAACACAATAAAAAATATAAAAATATTATAAATATAAAAAAAATTTAAAATACTTAAATTTTATTATTGAATAAAATTTATTATAATATTTTTCAAAAAAAATATATCAAAAGTTTTCTAAATCTACATCGTTGTCGTCATCGAGAGATGAAGCATGAGCTGGAGGAGTTAGAGTCGGAACAGAAGGAGCTGGAGCTGGAATATCGGCCAACATGTTCCTAAGGCCCACGAAGTTTGCTCCAAAATGTGCACTGAGCCTCATCACCATGGTGCTCAGGATGCCCACCAAATAAGATTTGTGCTCCTCAACATGAGCAGCCCATGCCGTAGCCTGATCTGCTTGTATTGTAGCCTGAGCTGCCTGCACCAATGCCTCCTCAAGCTGCTTCCGATTGACGACACCAGAAGCATATAAAGAGATAATTGCCTTAGATCAGTAGCTTGTCGACATATGTCTGGGCCTGCATTGGATCCTCCCAGAGTGCTCAGGCCCCAAGACCGGAGATAGATGGTCATGAGGGCTAGAGGTATTCGGGATCTCACTCGTAAGCGCATCTAACTGCTCCTATAAGTATAAATTTAATTAAAATTTTATAAGAAATGCTATAATACTAATAATATATACTAATATATTTATTATTTATAAAAATACTTCTAATCATGGTGTTCATCGACTTGCCCTTCTTATCCGTATGGCTAGATCGAAAGATCTCGCTATGGCGGGACATCACTCCATCTCTCATTAGCTATAAAAATGGATTAATTTATTAGAAATATGAAAAAAATATTAATTTAATTTATTTAGTAAGATTTAAAATTTATTATCTCTCTATGCACCCGATTGGCCATAGACTCATGACCTAGAGTGTGCATATACTCTTGGGCTGCCTAGTTCTTTCGATTCTGATGAAAGATAACCTAACAAGTATTCAAATAAATAATAAGTATTTAAAAAATATTTAAATATAATTTTAAGTATATTAAAAATTTAAAAGTTAGAAATTTTATCTCAAACTTTTGGCTCCTCCAATGTCTAACCATCCTCTTCCACTGACTTGGGGGACAGTCCTGTATCTAAGAAACAAGTTCCTCCAAAGTATCTCATCAATGCTCGAGCCATTCTCTATGGATCTTGATCTTGTAGCTTCGGTACAACTCTCCAATCTTCTTCAGTTGGGCATCTCGAGTCCTCTCATGATCTAAAAAATTGTACCTCCTCTGTACAAAGTTATCAAAGTTCAATTACCAAATTATTCTAATCAAACAAAGTGTAAACATATCAAATGCATATATAATTAAGATACACTTACCCATATCTCCTCCCACATCCGATCCCTAGCACCAACATCCATCAATCGTCAGTCTATAGGCAATACTAGAATGATGTCGGACCACCTCATAAGCACTCCAAAAAAAAAAAATGTATCTTCCACATGATCTTTCCTACTAGCCTCCTCTCCGCATCATACTGCACCATCACCTAATGCTAGCGGTTCCACATATGCGGCATGCATGTGGGATCATAAAATATCCTATTGGATGATGCACCTATAATAAAAATATATTATATAAATATATAAGAGTGTATAATAATTAAATAAATAAATAAATAAATGATATAATAAAAATATACATTCACTATCCATGGGATCATGCGACGTGGATGCCAGTGGAGACTCATCGATGGGTGGAGCATGTGCTGGAGATGTGACTAATGCTGGAGGCTCAGATGCTAGTAGAGTAGATGCCGATGGAGGAGTAGATATTGGTGGTCCCTGGATAGTCAATGCAGAGGTGGATGGAGTATGCTCTACCTGCGACTCAGATGCAGAGCTCCGCATAGCCCGTCGAGAGGTAGGGATGAAAGCTAGATAGCATTTCGATGCCATCATGACCTACAACATTAATGAATATTATTTTTTTATCCTAATAAATATAATTAAATATATATAATATAATAAAATATTATAAACATAAAAATATTTCTAAAATGCTTAACTTTTATTATTAAATAAAATTTATTATAATATTTTTCAAAAAAAATATATCAAAAGTCTACTAAATCTATATCGGATATCTGCGATGAGCTTAACCTATCCATGTAGACATATCAGAAGATCAATTATCTAGATTAATCAAAATAAACTTTTACAAATTTTAACATTGATTTTCAATACAATATTTTCTACATACTACTTGTTTTTCCTACTAGATACATGCTTTGGTAAGCAACACTATTAGCAATGCTGCTTACCAAAGCATGTATCTAGTAGAAAAAATAAACAGTATCTAAAAAATATTGCATTGAAAATCAATGTTAAGATTTGTAAAAGTTCATTTTGGTTAATCTAGATGATTGTTCTTTTTGATATGTCTATATGGATAGGTTGAGCTTGTCGTAGACATCTGACAAATTGGAGTACATGACATGAAGAGTTTCCTCCCCCTCTAAGCAGAGTTGCACCACATACCAGGCATTTCAATCTATGCAAGATGGCATTTTGGTGCCATCGTGATCTGCAATGTTAATGAATATTAACTCATATAACATTAATGAACATTAACCCAGCTCATGGCCACCGGCATAGCCCAAAACTCATCGATGGGATTTCTTTATCGATCGACATGGTGCAGGACCATCCACGGTCACTGACACGCATGGCCCAAGGCCATCCATGACCACCGACATGGCACAGCTCAAAGCTTCTAGCATGGCCCAGTCTAGAACCCACTAGCACGGTCCAGAACCAACCAGCAGAATTTTTTTTACCCACCGACATGACCCACGATCGATGGATAATTATAAATATTATAAATATTATTATAATAAATATTATAAATATTATTATAATATTATAAGTGATTAATAAATAATACTATAAAATTTTAAAAAAAAATATACCTATAGTTATGGAGAGGGGGTTGCACCGAAAGCTCTGAGAGTTGCTGGTGATGATGCTAGAAGAAGACGACGATGCTAAAGATAACCTGTGAAATAAGAGTAAGATAGTGAGATAAAGAAAGAAGAGAGAGAAAGAGAAAGAGGAAAGAGAGAGAGAGAGAGAGGGAGAGGCTGGGGGGGTGGCCAAGGGGTGGGTGTGCAATGGGTGGGCGGCCTAGGGTTGGGGCGGGGTTGCGAGACCCGGGAGGGGAGGGACCGAGAGGTGGGGCGGCTGGGGATGGGGGGGGGGGGTGTGGTGATGAGGGGCTGGGGGCATAATGGTGAGGGGGGGGGCGCCCGGGGGGGTGGCGGAGATTAGGGGATTGACCGGGAGGGGTCAAGAGGCGGGGGTGGGCACTGTGACTGGGAGGTCGGGGTGGCATGCATGGTGATGGAAAGGGACGACCTAGGAGGTGGGGGGGTGGGGGTTGGGGGATGGTGGAGGGGGGGGGAGGGGCCGAAAGGCGAGGGCGATTTGGGGATGGGGGGCTGGGGGCAGGCATGGTGATGGAAAGGCCAAGGATGGGGGGTCAAGCAGGGAGGAGGGGGGCACCGAGAGGCAAGGTCGATTGAGAGGGAAGGAGGAGTGGCCGAGGGGCAGCACCGGTTGGGGAAGGAGAGGGGTGGGGACTCACTGGTGGCGGAGAGCAGGGAAAGGAAGAGAGAGAGAGCATGGGAGAGGGAATCCAAATTGGAGATTTTAACCTAATCTACAGCAATAATTTTTGAACCACTGCCATAGCTTTACGATAGCAGTTTTCTAATCGCTACCATAGATTTATGGCAGCGGTTTTCAGTAACCGCTTCCATAGATTAGAAATCAATTTTTCATACTTTTGCTCTAAATATTATATAATTTTAAAATTTAATATCCATCTTCATCATTCATTATCTAAATAATTACCATTAGAGTATCATCACAAAAGGTCGTCTCGATTTGATGGCCCTAGCTTCATCAATTAGAAAAATTCAATTTCGACGATCACGAACGATAATATGATGATCTGATAGATGGAGATCTTAGATAGGTCTAAAAATCTGCAACGATGATCTTGATGATATTTATAGAATACTATCGAAGTTTCACTTCAATCGGATATTTTTATCATGGATATTTTAGTATGAAATGATTTTGATCGTTAAATTAGAACTAAGTGATCAAAGGGCAAAATAGCGTTCGATTATGAGATAATTTTTTAATTAAATGATCTTTGCTATAATTTTAATAATTTTATATGATGATGATCGTAAAATTTAAATTATTTTTATATGAACTATTCATGTTAAGCAGATCTTGCAAAAGTACGAGCATAACTACCAACGGAGTTTAAGAATGGTTATCAAGTGGCATATAGTTTTGGGTCATTTTTAGATCCACAAGTTGAATTTTATGATCACCATCATAAAAATGATTAAAATAGTAGCCAAAATTATTTATGAAAAAAATTATCTTATAATCAGATGCCGTCTGATCCTTTGATCATTCGTTTATTATTTAATGACCAAAATTATTCTGTACTAAATTGATCAAGATAACGATATCCGATTGAAGTAAAATTTTGATAGTATGCTACAAATATCACCAAGATCATCATTGTAGGTTTTTGGATTGATCAAAGGTCTTCATCTATCAAATCATCATATTGTCATTCATGATCAAAGAAATCAAATTTTTTTGATCGATGAAGCTAGGGCCATCGAATCTAGGTGACTTTTGTGATGATACTCTAATGGTAATTATTTAGATAATGAATGGTGAAGATGGATATTAAATTTTAAAATTATATAATATTTAGAGCAAAAATATGAAAAAAATATATAACAGTGGTTATGCTAAACCACTATTATAGGTCCGACCTATTACAATGGTTATTCCAAATCTCTACCATAGGTTTGACCTATGGCAATGATTCTTTGTAACCACAGCCATAAGTCCGACCTATGGCCATGGTCTAACGTAATCACTGCCATATGTCGGATATATGGCAGTGGTTCTTTATAACCGCCATCATAGGTTGGACCTATGGCAGCGATTCTTTTTAATCACTATTATAGACTGAACTATGGTAGCGATTCTTTTTAACCACTATCATAGATCTTATTATAATGATTTTGAAAATCACTGCTATAAATGCACTGCCATAGATTCTTTTTGTAGAAGTATTTTTCATTCTAATATCATAATCATATTCATGTACGTAAACAGCATAATCATCTGAAATAGTCGATCTTCTAATTCTAGTAGATTTTCATAATATTTCAAATTTAGTATCATTATTGTGATCATTTTCAATTAGATCAGATTTATTAATAGTTTATTTAGGAAGTGGTGTATCAATCATCTGTTGATGTTCCATAATTTCAGGTTGAGCAGGCTCAAGTGGAATATCTCTAGGTGTTATTATAATAGAAAGAGATTTTCTTATTTTCTGTAATACTACATTATATGGTGTACCACTTTTACTATTTTCATCATCCTCAATGAACTTAGCAGTTTTAATTTCAACAATTCTAGTGGTGTGTGATGGACAATAAAATCTAAAATCCTTTAATATTTTTGGATATCCTATAAAATAACAACTAATAGTTTTGGGATCCAATTTTATATAATCGAGCTTCTACTAGACAACCTCAAATATATAAATGTTCTAAACTTGATTTTCTACACGTCCATAATGCAAAAGGAGTTTTAGAAATAGCCTTCCTAGGTGAAGGGGAAATTAGATTTCCCGAGTTAGGTTCGTTCAAATCTGATTGGATCGAGAGGCATATTTCAAAAATTTTCTCTTAGATCCAAATCAGATCTGACACTTTTCAGATTTGATTTTATGAATTGATAAATAAGAAAATTAAATTTAATTAAATCTAAGTTAATGTTACCTTGGTTTTGGGTAATCCAATTATCCTTTGATGATTCTGCTGATTGCCTGAGGTTCTAGATCTAGCCACGCAAGCGCCTAGCCTCTACCGATATCCACTCGGACTGAATTTGGAGATCTTCTCCTTCTTTTTTTTTTCTCCAAAAATCAGATCAAGATCTGATTTGGAGGATCTTCAAAACTCCTTTCGAAGATCAGCAGTCATCTCTATAGTAGTGCTGCCTTCTTTCTTTCTCATCAGTCTTTTCTTGCCTGGATTGCACCAAACTGAAGCCCAATTTTCTTAGGCATGAAGAGGAGAGAGAGGATTAGAAGATGGCATGGAGGAGGGAGAGGGGCAGCCTTGGAGCATGGGCTAGGAGAAACTCTTTTTTTGGTTGGGCGTAGATAGGGTTTATTTATAGACCCTGCTGCGCCATGCAGTGCTGCATCATCTCGACCAATCATATACTTATGCAATCTAGATTCTTAAATCTGATTGGTGGAATGACATCACCTGATCCAATCAGATGAGAGCCCCACAAGCATTTATTCCTTAAGATGGCACCTGATAGACTAGTAAAGTCATAGGTAAGTGTGTCACCGTGTTTGAATCCGACAGGAAGACATTAGGAGTCCCATCTGTATGGGACTCCACAACATCCGTATGATGGGCGCACGCCATCTATGCAATCCACCCCACTCCTTTCCAATGTTGTGATGGACAAGCTCCTATCTTGCTACTTGTATGATGATTGAGTGCGCATGGATAGTGTTGTGGTAGTATGTTCCAGGGTAATAGGTTCAATGTTTTGACAAAGTCAAAGAGATAGAAATTTAGCGTAGGTGATGAAAAATAGCAGATTTGTCTCAAGAGTTTATCTTATAAATTTAAGACTAACCCTTTGCTTTATGCTGGACAAGTTCCCAATCAGTACTAGGATAAGGTATTTGCTGAGTAAGCACAAGATATATTTGCTCAGTCGAAACAGACTTTTAATGATGATAATGATAAAGAAGAATGTTTGGTCAATGCGTATGCTCAGTCATGATTTTCTTTGAACCTAATTAATCTAATTTAAATCATTAAACTTAGGTTAGCCATTGATGATGTTTAGATCAAACCCTTTTTTGTGTGATCCAGTAGGTTCATTTCTATAATGGTTTTTGGGATTATGTCGTGACTCATTTCATCAACTTCATGAAACTTCTTTTTGATGATCAGAACTCTTCGAATTCAGACAACTAGAATTGATTCGATCATCTTAATTTATTCATAATTGCTCCAAGATCATCAATACACCAGCATGTTATTATGTGCAATCCATCAAAATTGAAATGAATCTCTTGGTTGTAGCTACTATGTGTATGATTTAAGTTATTCATATTCTTTGAGCCCTGATCTGATTAGATTTAAATGTCTCGTAATACCCTAATTTTATCATATGAATTTAATCATTTAATTCAAGTCGATGTGAAAACTTAATAGAAACTTTTTATTATTTCACTCTCTACCATGGCCATGGGCTTATGAATTTGATTCTCATGATCATTCATGGACTGCTCCTCATCACCAGAAGTAGATAGATTCCATCTTGGTGCATCCATTCTACAATGAACATGCCTATAGCCAAATACACCTCAGGATTCTCGAATGATAGGGGACTGAAGTCATGGTAGTCAAACCATAACACCTCGAGTGTGAACTACTTGATGAACCTTCAGTCAAGAACCAGACACACCATTGTAGCTTCGAGTTTCAGTCATTGATGAGAGGTTAGACTTCTTTTGACTACTCGAGGTGGTCACGCTCTGTGCCCTCATTCTCAACGAGTACTGTACTCTTTGCTCTGATGCTAACACCGTTAGACTCAAGATTCATCTATTAAAGAAGTGATGTACACTAACTTTCTAGATCATCACCATCCTCATGACGATCCTAGGTCAGGAGGCCTTTTTCATGAGTTAAATAAATAAATTCATGTCTTAAATTTTCAACTCTTGAAAATAAGAATTATTATTACCATTAACTCAAGGGATGTATCACAGACACTAAATACACATATGTGATAAAAAATAATTCATTTTATTATTTATAGTTAAAATTATAATTTTGCTCCTAGAAGTGTATTACAAGTGTCAGCCAATTCTGACTTCTAGAGCACACATATATCTAACACTAGGTACCCAGTTTAGGATATACATAGCAATTTTCAAGGCTTCTCTCCATAAATTTAAGGATAATAAGGATTTACTAACCATACTCCTCACCATGTTCATCAAGGTGCGATTATGCCTTTTAACCATATTATTTTGTTGAAAATTTTCTAGCATAATATACTATACTACAATACCATAACGTTCAAAAAATTTAGCGAAAGGTCCAGAATTATGGTTAGATTTATCATAGCTATCTTAGTATTCACCACTCCTATCAGATCTCATAATCTTAATTTTTCTGTCTAATTAATTTTCTACTTCAGCTTTGCACATCTCAAAGGTTTTAAAAGCTTCAGACTTTTTATACAACAGAAAGACATAATCATAATGTGAAAAATCATCAATAAGGATAATAAAATACTTTTGCCCTTCAAAATAAAGTGTAAAATAACCATAAATATTAGTATGTATCAATTCTAAGAGTCTTTGACTTCTAGTGGCATACTTTTTATGACTTTTAATTTATTTTTTTAATACAATCGATGCACATATCAAAATCATTAAAATCTAGATTTGGTAAAATATCTTCTTTAACCAATCTAGTCATCCTTTCTTTTGATATATGACCTAATTGCTTATACCATAATATTGAAGAACTCTCATTTAAAATACCATGTTTTATTCTGACATTGACATTTAAAATAACTAAAGATTGTTCAAAAGAAGAATCCAAATTTAATTAATATAATCTATTGCACAATATTCCAGTCCTAACAAAAATAAAAATTTTTATTAATTTAAAACTTAAATTTATAAAAATAAATAAAAAAATTTTTAAATCAAGTTTTGATAAAAAAATTAAATTTTTAGATATTAAAAAAATATAAAAGATGTCATATAGATCTAATTGAAATTCAATGTCTATAATAAGTCTGTAAGTCTCGACTGTAATAATCTTGAACTTCATCCCATTTTTCATAAAGATCCACTGCTCTTTATCATTTAGTTTCCGACTTGAAAGGAATCCTTTCATTGAATTGAAAATATAAATTGCAACACTCGAATCAATCTACTAGATATTAGAAGGAACATCAATAAAATTGATTTCAAAACAAATATGTGAAAAGAAAATATCCTTCTTTTCGAATTATTTTCTTCTTTTCTCATAATCCTTCTTGATATATCTTTCCTTCTTGCAAAAAAAATATTTTAATTTATGAAAAATTTTTATTGGTGGATTGCTTGATCTTTTATTTTCTTTCTTCGTCCTCTTTCTTTTAGGATGCTCCTGTGAAACAATATGAACAACTAGAATCTCTTTCTATTTCAATCTCTCTTTCTCTAGCATACACTGGAAGATGAGTTCATTTATTGACCATGATTCCTTATGTGTGTTATAGTAAATCTTAAATTAGATAAACTAGGATGGAAGAGAATTGAAACAAATTCGATAAGAAAGTTTTTAGATATCATCATATCCAAATTATTTAATTAATTTTTTAGCTATATCATGCATTTTTATAATATGCTTCTACACTCACTACTATAAAAAAAGGCTACGACAGTAGTTCGTAACCACTGTTGTAGTCCAAAAAATCACTGTCATAGACTATGGTAGCGGTTATTTAACCGCAGCTACTACAGCCATCGTCGTAGCTCTATGACAGTAGTTATTACAGTGGTTGTTTGAATCACTATCATAGATAGCCTATTGCAGCGGTTATGTAATCGCTGCCATAGGTTATCTATAGCAACGGTGACATAACCGCTGCCATAGGTAATCTATAATAGTGATTTTCTAGCTACTGCCATAGATCTAATGTAGTGATTGACACCATTTACAGCAGAAACCTATGGCAGTGATTGGCATGGATATGACAGCGATTATAAAATCGCTGCCATAGATCTTAAATAATTAAAAAAATAAAATATTCATTTTTTTTTATATTTTACTTAATAAATATAGATATATAATATAAAAAAAATATAATAAATATAAAAATTATTCTAAAATGCTAAAATTTTATTAACCAAATAAAATTTATTATAATATTTTTAAAAAAATAAAATACATCAAAAGTCTCCTAAATCTACATCATCATCGTCATCACCCAGAGTCAAAATCGAAGCTGGTGCTGGAACCAAAGCTGGAGCTGGAATGCGGGCCAACATATTTTCGAAGCTCGTGACTTCAAAATACGTACTGAGCATCGACATCATATTTCTTATGATGCCCTCCAAATGAGATGCACGCTCCTTAGCCCGATCTGCCCGCATCGCAGCATAATTTGCCCATGCCAATGCCTCCTCAAGCTCCTCCTGGCTGATGACATTGAAAGTCTATAAGGAGACGCTTGCCTCGACCAGTAGCTCATCGGCATATCTCCGAGCTTGCATCGGATCCTCCTAGAGTTCTCTGGCCCTAAGACCTGAGACAGATGGTCATGGGGTCCAAAGGTATTCGGGCCCTCACTTGCGAGCACATCTAACTGATCCTATAATTATAAATTAAAATAAAATTTTATAAGAACTACTATAATACTAATCATATATACTAATATATTTAATACTTATAAAAATACGTCTGATCGTGGCATTTATCAGCCTATCCATCTTGTCCGTGCGGCTAGATCGAAAGATCTCGCTATGGCTAGGCATCACTCCATCTCTCATCAACTATAACAAAGAATAAATTTATCAAAAAGATGATAAAAAATATGAATTTAATTTATCTAGTAAGATTTAGAATTAATTATCTCTCTATGCACACGACTGTCCATAGACTCACGATCTAGAATGTGCGTATACTCCTGAACTGCACGATTCTCTCAATTTTGATGGGAGGTAGCCTAATAAGTATTTAAATAAATAATAAATATTTAAAAAATATTTAAATAAAACTTTAAGCATATTAAAAAATTTAAAAATTAGAAATTTTACCTCAAATTTTTGGCTCCTCCAATGTCTAACCATCCTCTTCCACTGACTCGAAGGACAGTCCTGTATCCAGGGAACAAGCTCCTCTAGAGTATCTCATTGGTGCTCGAGCCATCCTCTATGGAGCTTGATCTTATAACCTTGATACAACTCTCCGATCTTCCTCAGTCGGGCATCTCGAACCCTCTCGTGATCGAGAAAATCGTACCTCCTCTATACAAAGTTATAAAAATTAGTTACAAATAATTCTAATCAACATAATAGTGTAAACATATAAAATCATAAATATAACTAATATGCATGTAATTACCCATATCTCCCTTTCATATCTCGATGGAGCATCCATCAAATGCTAGTCTCTGGCTATGGAATGATATCCGACCGCTCACAATATTCAAAAGAAATGCATCTTCCACATATCTCCCTACCGACTTCCCTTTGATCGTATAGACCATCACCTGATGTTGACGTTCACACGTGTTCATACGTATGGACCATGAAATATCCGACTGGATGATGCATCTATAATCGCAAAACGTTATGCAAATATATAATATTAAATACTATACAAAAAAATAAAATTATCTAATATAATAAATGTCCTGCAATGTCTGCGCGGTAGTGTGTTTCAGATATTTTAGTAGATCAGCTACGATAGAGATCGAGAGTAGATATTTGTCGATGGAATAGATGCACGACGAAAGGTCCTGAGCAGTATATCGAGGTGGATGAAGTATGCTCCGACTGCTCCTCAGATGCTGAACTATGCGTAACCCATCGAGGGGCAGGATTGAAAGCTAGATGGTGTTTCGATGCCATCGTAATCTGCAATGTTAATGAACATTAATCAATATAACATGTTGAATAATAATATTAGTATAGCATCAATAAATAGTCTCTAATATATACACTAATCAATTGATGGGTCTATCGTTATGCAATGCAATAAATAAAAGCAACAAGATATAAATATCCAGAAAATGCTATGCAATAAATTCTACAACATGAATTACATTCATAAATAATTAAGGATGAGCAACAATCGTAGATCCAATCTCTTGCACGAACTTTGGTGTTAATCTAGAAACCTAAAAGAAAAACAAAGTAGATCATGGAGGCACCTTAGGGCTTAAAGTTGGAACCTTAGAGAGACATATTAAATTCTATTCGCTTAAAAGTCGAGCCGACTCCATATCCGAGACAGTCGGCATCATGCCCGAGACATCCATTTTGAGTCCTCCCCCAGCCGACTCGATCATGATCCGAGCCAGCTCGACTGCATATCCGAGCTGGCTCGGCTGTGTGCCATCCCTTCGATCACTCCTCTCCCTCTCTCGATCTCTTTCATCGATGATACGGTGAGAAGAACCCCTCCCTTCCAGCTTTTCCATCTTTCTTTTTCTCTCCCTCTCGATCTCCTCCGACGAGGCCGGAGACCCCTCTCTCACTCTCTCGATCTCCCTCACCGGCAAGGTCGGACCCCATCCTCCAAGTGATGCCGAGAGGCTGGACCCTCCCCTCCCTCTCTCGCTCTCCCACTCTCCTCTCTCGATCTTCCTCACTGATAAGACGGTGAGTCGGACCCCCTCCCTCCTCCCTTCTCCACTCCGATCTCCCTTGCTGATGTCAACGAGCGACGATCCTCCCTCTCTCAATCTGTCAGTCACCCTCTTAGCCTCTCCATTTTTTAGTTTTGGATCCCGAAATCAAATCTGACCTTCCAGGATCCATTAGGATCCAGGTTTGGTACTTCAAGTATAGATCCGTCAGATATTTAGATTTGAATCTAGTATCAGTAATTAAAATTTAGATCCAAATCTGATTTAAATTTTAATTTGAATCCAATCCATTGACAGATCTAGTCCATAGCCATCGATATGGCACATCCCAAGGCTACCACCACGGAACGGCCCAAAAATTATGGCATGCAGATAATTATAATATTTATTATAAATATTTTATAAATTATTATAAATATACATAATTAATAAATAATATTATAAAATTTAAAAAAAATAAATAATGCTATAAAATAAAAAAAATTTACTGCGGCTATAGAGAGCGGATCGCATCGAAAGTTTAAGGATCGTTGTATGATGTTAGAGAGGCATGAGGTACTAGAGATAACTGCAAAACAAAGCAATAGTGAGACAAAAAGAGAGAGAAAGAGGAAAGAGAGAGAGCAGGGTCGGCCAGGGATGAGGCCGGGGAGTGGGAACAGTGATAGAGGCCGGGAGGCCAAGTGACGGAAGGGTCGACGACGGAGGAGTGTGGGGGGTGGGGGGGGGCGATCGGGGATGAGAGCAGGGGGTGGGGGTGGCAGATGGGGAGAGGTGGCCGAGGATGGGGGAAGGAGGGGCGATCGAGGGAGGTAGGGTGGGGGGGCCCGTGGGGGTGGTGGGAGGGGCGGGAGAGGGGGCGGGGTGGCGGGTGGGGGCAAGGGGGCTAGATGGGGAAAGGAGGAGCAGTCGAGGGGGTGGGGTGGGGGTGGGTGGTGGTTCGGGGAGGAGTGGGGGGGGTGGGGGTGGCAGAGAGGGCACCAGAGATGGAGGAGGGGTGGCGGGTGGCGGGTGGGGATGGGATGGGGAGGAGAGGGCGTTCCAGGGAGGTCGGGTGGGAGGGGTGGGGCGGGGAGGGTGCCGGAATGGGGCAGGGGGCGGGGGGGTGGGGGCGGGTGGTGGGGGCATCGAGGGATGGGGGTTGGAGAGAGGGGAAGGGGCGGTGCCGACCGAGGGGAAAATAGGGATGGCACCGATCGGGGGGGAAGAAGCCTCACCGACGATAGAGAGGAGGAGAGATAGAGAGAGATATCGAGCGCGCACGGAAGGAAAGCAGAAAAATTTAAGAATTTTAATCTAACCTATGGCAGTAGTTATCAAACCGTTGCCATAGATCTACGGCAGCGATTATCCAAAACTGATGCCATAGATCTATGGCAGCGGTTCTATAACCGCTGCTGTAGATCTATAGCAGCGATTTTTGATAACCACTATCGTAGATTAAAAATAATTTTTTTATTTTTTTTAAAATATTATATAATTTTAAAATTTAATGCTCATCTTTATCATTTATTATCTAAATAATTATCATTAGAGTACCATCGCAAAAAATTGCCTCGATCCGATGGCCCTAGCTTCATCGATTAAAAAAATTTATTTTCGATGATCACGATAATGATGCAATGATTTCATAGATGGAGACCTCCGATGGATCCAAAAACCTGCAACAATGATCTCGATGATGTTTGTAGCATACTATCAAAGTTTCACTTCAATCGAATATTGTTATCATGATCAATTTAGTATGGAATGATTTCGACCGTTAAATTAGAAACAAGCAATCAAAAGATTAAACGGCATTCGATTATGAGAAATTTTTTAGTTAAATTATCTTTATTATAATTTTAAATATTTTATATGACGACGATAGTAAAATTCAAATCATTTTCATATAAACTGTTCATGTTAAATAGATATTGCAAAAGCATGAGCATAACAACCAGTGAAGTTTCAGAATGGTTATCAGGAGACGTATAGTTTTAGATTGTTCTTCATTTCATGAGTTGAATTTTATAATCACCACCATAAAAAATGATTAAAGTAGTAGCCAAGATCATTTATAAAAAAAAATTATCTCATAATCGGATACCATTTGGTCCTTTGATCACTCATTTATTATTTAACGGCTGAAACTAATCTATACTAAATTGACCAAGATAACAATATCTGATTGAAGTAAAACTTTGATAGTATGCTATAAATATCACCGAGATCATCGTTGCATATTTTTGGATCCATCGAAGGTCTCCATCTATCAAATCATCGCATCATCATTCGTGGTCGTCGAAATCAAGTTTTTTTGATCGACGAAGCTAGGGCCATCGGATCGAGGCGACCTTTTGCGATGATACTTTAATGATAATTATTTAGAAATGAATAGTGAAGATGGATATTAAATTTTAAAATTATATAATATTTAGAAAAAATATATATATGACAGCGGTTACAATTAACCACTGCTATAAATAAGCTTATAGCAGTGGCTCCTACTAACCATTGCTATATGTCCGCAGCGGTTTCACTAACCGCTGCTATAGATTCGACCTATGGCAGTGGTTATAATGAACCGCTGCCATAGGTCAATCTATGGCAGCGATTTTTTGTAACCGCTGCCATAGGTCCGACCTACGGCAGCGGTTTTCATTAACCGCTGCTATATGTCAAATCTATAGCAGCGGTTACAAAAACTACTGTAATTGGTCTAACCTATAACAGCGGTTAACGAAAATTGCTATCGTAGGATTTATGGCAGCGGTTTTGAAAACGGCTGCTATAGTATGCGCTGCCATAGACCATTTTTGTAGTAGTGACTTCAGAAAATTGATCATACTTTATAGAGATTAATTTATTCATTAAGGTACTAGCTAATGCTTTACTTGATCTGATAAATTATTATTTTACAGAGAAAAGATACTTAGAGATCAATTCATTATCAGAAACAGATCTCCTAATATCTCTTATTATAAAAGTTTTAATAATCATGAGAGATAATCTATTAGAATACTCCCACTTTTCATATAATTTTAATATTCGGAAGAACTAATGGAGATAAGTAGATCTGACCGAGGCTTATGAAGGATCAAATCTAAGTCTAGTTATCGTAAGACAATGAGAAGCTTCTCATGCCAATTAGGATAATTTAATCCATTCAGTGTGGAAATATTAGATAGATGCAACGAAAATGAAGCAGGGATCATAGCTGTAAATAACAAAATATGCTTATAATTATCATCATGATGCAGATTCCATAATATAATTCTACTAATAACACTTATTATACAACTATAGAATACTTTTAGGCAATAATCATAGCATATAATAAATGTTGCAACTAATTTAATCTTAAATTTAAATATAATAAACAATGCCAAATATGCATTATATAAATTATAACCAATAATAATATGAAATATGTAAGCAAGAACAATAATTATGGTATATACATATACTTCATGTTTAAACTATGATCCATCATATTAGTTGTACTTTCAGTGGTTAATTAACATGATTACAAAATCCGAGGTTATTCCCTCCTTTGGATGGAGAACTTTCCATCTTTATGCAATTCAAGTTAGTCAATCTTTTACTATTAATTTTATATTAAATTATAGTTATCTTTGGATTTACTCTAATAGATATACTTTTATATAATTTTAAAACTATAATGAGAGAAAACCATTAGCCCTCAATTACTCAGCTACCTAAGATCTATAGAGTACTCCAGATCCTTTAGGGCTACGCGAAAATATACTTGAATAGTATAATAGTAAGCAAAATTATCAATTAAATAATTTAATTATTTAAATATTTTATTTTATATGAGGAACTTAACTATAATATTTTTTAAACTATCATAAGTCCAATGATCCTAAAATCGCTCAAATCGGATGAAAAATGAGCAAACTTTAATAATAAAAGATTTAACCATAAATAAAAAAATATAGGGCCTTTCTATAAAACAATAGCTTTAAAAACTATCACAAAGCTAGCAGAGACTTTAATATAATTTATTAATTTGTTAGACACTAAATTGCAAAACTATCCTAAAGGTTTTTCAAAATTTAAACTTTTCAAGGGCTTATCTATAAAAGTCCCTTTTTTATTAAATGGATCCTGGGTGGATTTTGGGTTTCGGGTTTGGATCCAAAACTTGGATCCGATTAAACCTTTCTTCTTCGATAAAAATAAAAAAAACCCAATGGCCGCCGCCACCTCCACTTGCATTGGACAGGTGGCCAAACGACCGTCCCTTGCTTCCCTAACCACCAGAGGACCAAGAGGGAGGGTGGCGGACCAGGCACCCCCCCCCCACTACCACCACGACCGAACCCAAACACTATGTGCGGTGGTGGTGCGCCACCAAAGGGCAAGGGCTCCCCATCCGTCTGTGACCCACCACCGCAGACCACTACCGCACTCGCTCGATCTACCTGTCGCCACCTCCCTAGGCCGTGGCAAAAGCCACAGTTCTCGTGGCCATAGAAGTCATGGGCGACATGGATAGCCACCACCACCACCGCCGCGAACAGCAGTAGCCACAGCTCCGACCTGCCACCGGCATGGCTGTTGCCCTGTTCGTCGGACGGCATAGGTCGGCCAGCACCGCCGGCCCCAAACCCCTCCCCCCTCCCTTTTTCTAGTTTTAAGAAATTAAGAAACTATAATTTAATTTTCTTAAGCCTTAATTAATTCTAAAAAAATTGTAAAATCATGATTTTTCCAAATATAAACTAAAATTTATCAAAATTTTTTTTACATAAATACAAAGCATAGATCCTGAGCTCTGATACCATATGTTAGATAATTTAAACTTTCATGTCTGGATTGTACTCTAATATTCATATAAAATCAAAATAAAACATACCTTGCATCATCGTCTCACCAATACGATGATCACGTAGCAAACAAAGCATCTGGTCTTTCTTTCATAGGCGGCTGGTCATTTCTTTCCTTATCTTTCATCTAATATAGATGATCGATGGGATTCATCATATCTTCCTGAGAGTTGGAAAAAAAGATCAGGCCATCTCTTTTTATACATGTACTTATTTTATCCTATCTTATTCCTAATTAGAGTAGAAATTTCAGTCTAACTCTTATCAGAAATGGAACTCTTTAATTAATTAATTAGACTCACTATAATTGATTCAAAACTTGATCCAATGAGTTAAATCTGATTAAATGATAATTAGATCACATTAAAAGTTAAATCTAATAGCCCCACCATCTAGGAGGATAGCTGTGGGCCCTCCATCTAGGCATCGTCAAAGACGATGTCACCAAAGCTGAAGATGGGCGATTCACCGGAGGGTCCCGAGACCACTCTCACCGTAGTTTGATTCGAGCCCGAGAGTAGTGAAGCTGAGATAAACGATTTTGCGATGGTAATAAGCATCGACAAAGTCCAAAGAAAACCTCTAGAGTACTCTTATTTCCCGTACTTCGATGTTGTGAAAGTAGAATCGTATGTGGGCCATCTTCGCTTTTTTGAGCTTGAATCAGAAAGCGAGGAGGAGGAGAAGGGAGAAGGCGGCGAGGGTCGGAAGAGATAGGATGGATAAATTGGAGGCCATGCGGTATGCTAGCTATCAGTAGTAGTTAGCACCTGGTAACTGGCTTGGTAGTTGATCAATGGGCATGAACAGAGAACCGATGGGATCATGGGCTGCTGCTTATTATATAGTTCTCTGAAACCGCGTTCCATTGCTGCTTCGAACGGCTAAGAAAGATTATTTTATGCGACAAGCTGACGGCAAAGGTCCAAATGTGTGGAGCCAAGTACTAGCTGCTCGTGCTTGGATTGTTGCACATGAAATGGCCTATTCGAGCTGAGTCCAGCTTTGCCACCAAATGTTCAAGAGTTTGTTTTGTTTACAGGCCACATTAGTCTTAATGGGTTTGTAATCATGGTGAACCAAGATGATGCTTGGTTCACAATTAGAATCAGAACAGAAATGAAAATCGGAATGGATTATAATTAAAATTAGAATGGCCAAATTTTTTGAAGTATTTGATTCGTGATCGGAATTGGAATGAAAATTTGAATCCTTAAAGTAGAGTGGGGATTAAGTTCTAGAAAAATTAAATCATTCCCATTCCATTTTGGAATCGAAATCAGCATAGAATTTCTTCCAACCAAATGGTTGGAATGGAAGTCATCCATTTCTATTTCAATTCCAGACCTTCACTCTTCCCAACCAAACACCCTCCCAGTGTCTCTTTATTATTATTATTATTATTATTTGGGTAAAAGTGTCTCTTTATATTTAGAAGCAAAGGGGTAACAAAGTGATCTATGAAAATAGTTAGTCTGCAAGTTGTTTTAGTTTTTCCTTAGCTAATCCTTTTGAATAAATTTTGAAGTACCCAAGTGAATATCGATACACTTATTATTTGTCCGAAGGAATAAATTATGAAAGTTCTTCATACAGATAAACATTATTATCATCTCTTTCTTATACATATCTACTCTTTGAAATAAGAGATTTTGCATATATGCCCTTACAAGTATGAAATCTTAATACTTCTACCCAGCAAAATTATTATTTATATATTTACCCTTCAATTCATCTTATTTGCAATACAACCTTCTCATTAGATTTTTTTTTTTTTATTGATGGTGCAAATAAGTAGTTATATTGAATATGAAACAACTATATTATCCTATTTCATTAATAACTATAAAAGATTTATATAAAACTATAACTCTTTATTATACAAACTGAATAATAAAAAATTTTCAAAGCATTAATATATCATAACCCGAAACCAAAATAAGGAGCTAGGGGTCGTGGCAACTGCCATGTACTCAATGAGAACTCTCCTTATAAACATGCAAGGCATCTCATCATGATATCATAAAGTAATAGTAGAACAAATTTAAATAATAAATTCATATTTAAATAACTAAAATTTAAACTTTAGTTTCTCATAAAATTTAAATGATCTTACATCAAATTTCACTAAAATTTTGAATCTAAATGAATATATCAAAGTTCTGCTTCTAATCACTCTCCTGAACATATTTCTATAGTATCTTATTTCTCAAGATGTGTAAAAGCATTAAGATATGGAAAATGAGCGAGATAGCCTAGTAAGCAGTGAACACTTTAGCTAGATAAATCAAATAGCAATAATATACTAAAAATATACATGCGAAGTACATCAATTTAAAATCCAATTCAAAATATACTACACTATCAAAATAAGATGCATATAAATTCAATCTTTTCAAAATTTATTTTTGTTAATAAATTATTTTTTTTAAAATATCCAATACACCTCAAGAGTCATAAACTATGACCATATTTATATCCAATGTCTAGATCAGAATGAGCTTAGAATAATCAAAGTGCCAATGTATAATCTCCACCAGCAGGATATCGATATGCCAGCATATAACCTCTATTGATAAGATATCGATATACTAGCGCACAATCTTCGTTGGCAAGATATCAATATACCAGTATGCAATCCCTATTGCAAGATGTTGATGTATTAATGCACAATCCTTATTGGCAAGATATTGATATATCATTGCACAACCTCTACTGTCAGGATATTGATATACCGACACACAACTTTTGCTAATAGAGTATCAATGTACCAGTGCACAATCACTACTAGCAAGATATCAATATATCAGCGTATAACCCCCACTAGCAAAATATTAATATACATAGCAGGCTGCAAGTTAAAATCCATCTCGAATCAAACTTTTTTTTTGATAAATCAATTTTGTATCTCGATCGAACAATATAAAAAACCAATCTAGAATCACAATCAACTGATTATAATCCATAACATAATCAAACCTTCAACAATGCATTGACTAATATTTTACAATAAGATAAATTTAACAAGTAAATATATAGTTCATATTCATAAATGACTCAAATTTTAATGATATAAATATAATATAATTTGTTGATAAATTTAGAAAAAGTTACATTACTTTCCTTACATATACTCCAACAAATCCATATAATTATAGATTTTTTTTTCAAAATCTTTAGTTAATGCATCATATTGCAATATTCCATCACTGGACATGTTCTTGTTAAGATAATTATATCCCTACATTACAAGAAAGTTGAATATTAGTGATGGTATGAACGATAGAAAATTTTTCCATCACTAATAAAGACTTTTTGCCATCATAACACCGATAAAAAGAAATGCCATCATGCATAGTACTATTAGTGATGGTTATTTTGTTATTAACGATGACAGTACCATCTCTAAAAGTTTAATTTTTTAAAAAATATTTAAACATAAAAAAAATATTAGTGATAATAAATTTAGATTATTAGTGACAAAAATTGCCATCGCTGATAATTAACTATTAGTGATAGCTTCTTAATTATTAGTGATGGTGTAAGCCACTACTAAAATTATTTAAAATTTTTAATTTTTTATAATATTTAAATATAAAATATATATTAGCGATGATAGATTTTGGTTATTAGTGATGAAAAACATGCTATCGCTAATAATTTTTTTAAAATAATAGATTAAAAAAATTATTTAAAAATATTATTGATGACAGTATTAGTAATAGAATATTTGCTATCACTAATAATCTAGAATACATCCTAATATCGGTTCGAATCCAATTTAAACCTGATTCAAATTCAATTCAAAATTCTGCTAAACCTAATTTAATTAGGCTTTCAATCCAAGTCTTACTTAGATTATAAAATTTAATTAACCTCAAATTGAGTCAAGATTAATTAAATTAAATTAAATTTAAATTAATTTAAAAAAATTAATTTTTAATTTGGATTTAATTTAAATTTAACTCAAAATCCTGTCAATCCTAATTCAATTAGACTTTTAATTCAAGTCCTACTTGGATAATAAAATTTAATTACCTTCAAATTAAGTTAAGTCTAATTAAATTTAATCTAATTTAAATTAATTTAAAAAATAATTTTTAATTAGATTCAACTCGAATCTAATTCAAAATCCCGTCAAACCTAATTTAATTAGACTTTGAATGTAAGTCCTACTTGAATTATAAAACTCAATTAGCCTCAAATTAAGTTAAGCCTACTTAAATTAGATCTAACTTAAATTAATTAAGGCTTGATCCATAATTACATTTGAATCCAATTTGAACCCAATTCGAATTCCATTTGAAATCCTGTCAAACCTAATTCAATTAGGCTTTGAATCCAAGTCCTACATGGATTATAAAATTTAATTAATCTTAAATTAAGTTAAAATTAAGTTAATTTAATTTAATTTAAATTAATTTAAAAAATAATTTTTAATTTAGATTCAATTCAAATTTAATTCAAATTTGATTCGAATCCAATTCGAAAACCTATTAATCCTAATTCAATTAGACTTTGAATCTAAGTCCTACTTGGATAATAAAACTTAATTATCTTTAAATTAAGTTAATTCTAATTAAATTTAATCTAATTTAAATTAATTAAAAAATAATTTTTAATTTGGGTTTGATTTGAATCTAATTCGAAATCCCGTCAAACCTAATTCATTTAGACTTTGAATCCAATTTCTTATAATCAGGTTGTAAAACCTAATTACTTTCAAAGTAAGTTAAGTCTAATTAAATTAAATTTAATTTAAATTAATTATAAAAAATAATTTTTAATTTGAATTTGATTCGAATCCAATTCGAACCTGATTTGAATCTAATTTGAAAACTTGTTAATTCTAATTCAATGAGACTTTAAATCCAAGTCTTATAGTAAAATTTAATTATCTTTAAATTAAGTCAAGCTTAATTAAATTTAATCTGATTTAAATCAATTAGAAAAAAATAGTTTTCAAATTGGATTCAATTCGAATATAATTGGAGCTTGATTCGAATCCAATTTAAAATTGTATCAAACTCAATTCAATTAGACTTTGAATCCAAATTTTACTTGAAATATTAAAATCCAGTTAGCCTAAAATTAAGTCAAACCTAATTAAATTAAATCTAATTTAAATCATTTAGGACTTGACCCATAAATTAATTAAGTCCAAAAATTTAATAAAATCCAATATTGATTTTTAATCATCCAAAAAATGATCTAGAAGAAAAATTTTAATATTAAAAATTATTATTAGCGATAGCTTTAGAAATGGCAAACACACCGTTGCTAATATTTTTTTAAAAAATATTATTTTAAAAATATAATTATTAGCGATAGAGAGGTTATTACTGATGGCATTTAGCCGTCACTAATAATATTTTTCATATTAGCGACGAAGAAATATTATTAGCGATGGAAATTGCCGTCACTAATAATCTTTCTGCTCTCATTTTTTTCTATCTCATCATGTGCTCTCATTTTTTCCCACAACACCACCCACCATCCCCTCATTTTCTTCCATCCTACCGCCCACCATCTCCTTATTTTTCCACCATCCCCCTCCCGCATTTTTATCCCCCATCACCAGTGCCCTCTCCCCTACCCTTTGGTCCCTCGGCCACTCCCTTTATCCCCGACCAGTGGCTTCCACCTGGCTATCTCCCCTCAGCTACATCCGGCCTGCCTTCCTGAGCCTCCGACCATCTCCCACTTTTATGAGCCCCCGACCGCAGCTTCCCATCCTTCTTCCGTCTTTCTGAAACTCCATCCCCCCCCCATCTCTTGCTTTCAGCCCTTTGCCACCCCCTTTCTCCCCCCAACACATCCCCCTGACTACCCCCGACCACCTTCCTGAGCCCCTAGCCATCTCCTATCTTCTCGAGCCTAGGCACAAGCTCCTGGCTCCCGCCACCCCTCTCTATCCCATCCTTCGATCCCCCGCCACCCCTTTCTTCCCAGCCACCTCCCTCCGGCTGCACCCAACTGCCTACCCAAGCATTTGGCCCACTCTCCAAACCTCCCGACACAAGCTCCCTGCCTTTCGAGCTCCTCTCCCCAATCCTTTGATCCCTCCACCACGCCCTCTCTCCACGATCGACAGCTTCCCCCCAAGCTGCCTCCCCTTGGTTGCACCCGATCCGCCTTCCCGAGCCCTTGATCGCAAGCCCCCGGTCTCCTCTCATCTTCTCAAAATCCCGACCCACACCTTCCTCTTCCTGCCCTTCAATCCCACCACCACCTCCACCAGTGGCTTTCCCCAGGTGCCTCTCCCTGATTGCATCCAGCCCGCCTCCCGAGCTGCTAGCCGCAAGCTCTTGGCCTCCCACCTCCCACAAACCCTTAGCCAGCAACCCCCTTCTTTCCTATCCTTCAGTCCTCTTGCCACCCCCTCTCTCCCTCAACTAACAGCTTCCCCGGCTGCACCCGACCCACCTCCCCAAGCCCATGGCCGCAAGCTCTTGGACTCCTCCCATTCTTTTCGACCCCCTCCACTCTTCCCTGAGCTTCTCGTCTGTGCCACATCTTCAAGCCTCCAGTTCTCTACCGCTTGTGCCTTCTCGCACCTCATTCCTGCATGCCAGCCATGCCTAAGTCCTATATGATAGCCTTCTTCTCTTATGAGTATTAGCGATAATATTAGCAACAACTAATACCATCACTAAAAGTTAATTTTTTATTTAAATTATATTATTTAAGCATAATTAAAAATTAAAAAATTAATTAATTAAATACTAATTTATTCAAGATTTAAGTTTTGGCATGTAGAGCACTCGAATCGAGAAAAGGTTTGGATAGCATTGCGAATATGGGGCCAAGACGTGCCCTGTACGCTTTGATCTCGATATGCAGAGTGCTCAAACCAAGTGAAGAATTGGATAACATTGCAAACAGGAGGCCAAGATGTGCCCTGCATGCTCCAGTCTTGACATGCAGAGCGCCTGAATAGAGAAAAGATTCGGGCTACAAACATGGAGCCGAGATGTGCCTTGTGCACTCTGATCTTGACATGCAGAGTGCTTAAATCGAGAAAAAATTTGGGCTGCAAACATGAAGCCAAGATGTATCCTGCTTGTTGGGAATTGTATCCTAAAATCAATCATCTAGGTTGTAAATAATTAAGCTAAATATAATTTATACTTAAATTATGAATAAATAAATTTATTATTTTAGTATTTCATCATATTTGTGCATCTTTCTTTAATGAACTCTTCTGTGATGAAATCCTTAGGACATTTAGATTCGACAAAGAAAGATTTGTCATTTAGTCCTTAAACATGATCGCGACCAAATGATACATTATTATTTAGAATGATAATATTTATCGAGTGTAGATTGTTGCATGCTATATAGGTTGGTTGTCCTCTTAACTAAGGAACATGGAGATACTGGTATAGCATGCAGATAACATGTAGGGATATATTTCACTAATCATGATTCAATTATGAAGCTCTCTACTGTCAAGAGTTGCTTGCGAAGGATATGGATATAAGTGTCCCTTAGACTTAAGATCACCATGGTGACTTGCAAGTAACTCACTGTACTTTGGTACCATACTATCTAAATTTCTAATTCAATGATGGAAGGCTACTGGGTGCAGTCAAGTACTTATTTTGTCAGGATGTGAGTCAAGATGGGATTGGCTCCTTCAAGAATTGGAGCATATGCATCACTGTATTTCAATTTAGCAAAACCTTAGTTGGGATAGTCCATTTGATGGATATTTAAAATTTGAAATACACTGTAGATGATATTTTAGGATTGATAGTTAGGGTCAAGGGGATGAATTATACAGTAACCATATGCCACAGGTTCATAGATGTTGCGATGCGACTATTCGACCTATTCGGACGTTGGGTACCATTGCTAGATGGTCACATCAATTGATATAAAAAATTAGTTTCTATGCTACCGACTTAAGGTTCGAACCTAAGAGATCACACACGATAGGAGTTCCTATCTAATCTAATGGTTGATCAAGAATTCTAATGATCTGGGACTTTGTGATCAAGAGTTCCACTAGACTGAGATTTTGTGATCGAAAATCCCACTAGACTGAAACTCTATCTTTATGGGTCCCATTAGACTAGGACTGTGTTATTCTTATAGGATTAATTAGCAATTTGATTGCTAATTAGCTCAATATGATTGAGCAATGAAAATTTGATCAAATCTGATTGAATTTGATTCAATTGGGTTTGATCCGATCAGATCATAAGATGACCTGATCGCTATAGAAGATTGGATCCTAATTTGATCAGGAGCTAGATCTAATTTGATTAAAAATTTATTAGATTGAATTAAGCCAAATTTAGTTAAGTTTGACCTAGTCTAATTGGGTCTGAAAAAATTGGTTTGGATAAAACTAATTTGAACCAATTTAAAGTAAGTTTGAATTTTGAATCATCTCTCCCTATGCCACCTTGACTTTGACCCCTGCCCATCCAACGCACATTATGAATGTGCATGAGAATTCCCACACCCAGAAGTAGGTATCTGTGCCCTCCTCTTTCTCCATTTGACCTAGTCCAAGGGTTGGACTAGTTCAAATTTAAGTTGAATTTTGAATTCAACTTAAGTTGTTAGAGGTTTGATCTTATCTCTCCCTTATCTCATCTCCATGCCTCCCTGGGATTTTTGTCGCACATTTTGTGTGTTTCTAAGTGTGGGTGCATAGAAGGAGAGTCCTTCTACATGTTAATCACTCTAGGTAGGTGTTGGAGAGTGGATAGGATAGCTGTTTGAATTTTGAATTCAAGTGATTTGTTAAAACCTCCCAACCTCTTCCTCTTATCCATTGCATGCAGTTTTCCCAACTCTTTGCATGCCAATTTAAATGGGATTTTTTTTGTGGTGTGCGCACATGAGAGTGAGGATACATGAGGGGAGTTTCTGGAGAGAGAACATCAAAATGGGGTGCTATATTTTAGGCATGAGAAATTCTAAAGAGAGAGATAGGAAGAGTCCTGCACCATTCCACCTTCCCACAGGCTACCTTTTGATTTCCTATTTTTCTTTGTTGCCCATTTAAAAATTAATTCTATGAGTGGGTTCAGGTAGAGAGGAGAGTCCTTTTGCTAGTGAAAAATGTTTTCACCAAAAAATTCGAAAGGAGGGCATGTGGAGTTTTTCTTGCGCTAGGATTTTTCGAGGTTCTTTCTACTCATTGCCTTTCTTCCTTAGATTAGATCTAAGTGAGATTGGCATTTGGATTTTTATGAAAGTTGTTTCACATAAAATCACTGAGAGGGTGTGAGAGCATTTGGGTGAGTGATCTGAGTGCCAGAAAATCCTGAGAGTGGGGACTCTAGGATTTCGAATATAAGAGGTCCTACGGTTTTGACCTAGGATTTGGGTGGTGAGTGTGAGTGCCCAATCACCATGAAACCTTCCACACTACCTCATCATCCTCCAAAGTTCGTCATCCAATTTTCTAGAGCATTCAAAAGATTATGAAGAAGGTGGTCGATTAGATCGATCGAGATCGACCGTCGAAAGCCCCGGCAAGAAGCTAGCACTCTAGTGGAGCTAGTTGGGATCAGGAGCTCCATATGGACTCACCATAGAGGTCGGACGATTGCATGACTACAGTGCAACATGAGGGCTTCTTCTTATAGTTTTGGATTATGGAGTTCGACTACCCGCACTCAGGTATTGTGTTCTAAACACAAATCAATTAGCAAATATGATTTGCTGATCGAGTGCATTTAAATTTTTAATTACAAATTATATATCTAGATCCTTGTGTAGGATTATTGATGTGATCAATGCATGCATAGAATTAATTTTAGATTAATTTTGCTTTCACTATAATTTAAATTTGAAAAAAATTTGAAATGTATGCTTTAAATCCTGCATGATTTTCATCACTGCTTGCTTCAGTCTCGATATGTAGAGTGCTCGAACAGAGGAAAGGTTCAAGCAACATTGCAAACATGGGGTGGAGACATGCCCTGCATGCTTCGATCTCGGTATGTAGAGCACTTGAGCTGAGAAAAGGTTCGAGCTACAAACATGTCGAGACGTGCCGTGCACACTCTGGTCTCGGCATGCAGAGTGCTCGAACTAAGAAAAAGTTTGGGCTGCAAACATGGGGCCGAGATGTGCCTTATGCGCTCCAGTCTCGACATGTAGAGTGGTCGAATTGAGAAAAGGTTTGGACAACATTGCAAATCATCTCCATTTATAATGATATCCCTTACTTCTATAATTATGCTTTTGGAAATGCTACACTCTTAGTTCAAAGACAGGCTCATTATCTTTATAAGAAATGTGTCAATAGAGAAATATATGATAGGGATAGAATAATTGTCCATTTATATAGGAGTAGATTTATACCAAACTACAAGCATTGGTATCTATATGGAGATAGAGACATGGGAGATAATTGCAAGGGCTTCAGAGGCTCTACTTGTCCAAAATCTTGCTGATGTGCAGAGCTTAATGGTGACAGGCTTGAGTAGATGATTAGCACATTTGGTATTTGATCTAGTTATTGGTGAAAGTCCATGTAATAATCTTTTAGATTGTAATCGTTATAGTCATGATGGACTATAGATTTACTATGGTTATAATCATGCTTACCCTCTATAGGGTTGCTACCCCATAGAGGCTAAGCAAGGCTATAACTATAGCAATCCTTATAGTCCATCACGGTTATAGCGATTGTGTTAGAAAATATGTTCCAAGGTCAATCGTCAGCCTATTAACGGTTGAGCTACATTGTATCTATAATTAATTTATTAATAAATAAAATATATTTTTGATATTTTTTTCATCATAAAATATTCATCTTCTAATAAACTTCATTATTGTGATGACGTTCTTAAGACTATTTAGTTTTGATAAAGAGAGAATTTATCGATTAGTCCTTAAATCTATTCACGACCAAAAGATAGACTATTAATTAGGACAATAGTATCTATCGAGCATAAATCGCTGTATGCCATATAGGTTGATTGTCTTTTTAATCAAGAAGTATGGAGATACTGGTATGGCATACAGGTGAGATGCATGGATACATCATCATTGAACATGACCAACTTTAGAGTATTTTATTATCGAGAATATCTCTGATGGGATATAAGTATAGTCTCTTAGACCTGAGATCACCTCAGTGACTTGCAAGCAACTCACTATGCTTTGGTACCGGACTAACTAAATTTCTAATTCAGCAATGGAAGACTTCTGGGTACAATCAAGTATTTGCGAAGTTAGAGTGTGATCAAGATGGAATTGACCACTCCAAGAGTTGGAGAAAAATATATCACCGTATTTCAATATAGTAAAACCTTGGCCAGGGTAATCCATCAGATGGATTTGATATTTTGAAATACAATGTGGACAACCTTATCAGAGTTGACAGTTGAATTTTGAGGTATCCTACGAGCATTTTGGTTAAGAGAATAAATTATATGAAAACTATATCCGCATGAATTCTAAGAATGTTGTTCTACACATTCGACCTATCCGATTGTTGGGTACCATTGCTAGATAGTCACTTCAACTAGTACAAAAATTTATTCTTATACTATCAATTTAGGTTTCGATTTATGAGGTCACACACATTAGAGTTTACGATCTGATCGGATGGTTGATCAATGATTAAGAATCATTCTAGGGTTAAATGATCAATACGATTGACGTTTAACCTAGTGCAAGTGTTGTAGGAAGATCGATTAGCAATTAAATTGCTAATTGACTTAATTTGATTAAGCCAAAGAGCTAAGATTAAGTCTAATTAAATATAATTTAATTAAATTTAGTTTGAACTTAATTGGATCAAGTTTAATTGGTTTATTGGATAAGCCAAGTACAAGAAAGAACTAGTCCTAGTTCAACTAGAACTTGGGTCAACCCAATTTTCTAATTTGATTAGAAAATTAAATCAAAATTAAAATCTAATTTAATTAAGTTTTTAATTATTTTAAGACCTAATTTAATTGGGTTAAATTAATTTTGGTTTAATTTGATTTGAGAAACCATGTTGGACCAACTCAAAATAAAAATCCTAGTAAGACTAGGAACTTCCCTCCTTGCGCCACCTTAGTCCCAACACCCACACTTCACGCCCCCTTTGATTTTGCATGAATTCTCCATGCCCAAGAGAAGTCCACCACATCCCAAAGTCCTCCTCTTTCTTTCTTACATGGTAAATTAAGTGTGGACCAAGTCAAAGTAGGAATTGGTTTTGATTTCAATTTCTATGAGATAGAATTTTAGAAAACCAAAACTCTTCCTATAGTGCACCGATTCCACCCAAATTTTTTTTGAGATTTTTATGGATTTTAGAGAGGTTTTTGTATGATAAAATCTGATAGTCCATAGTAGAAAATAAGGAGGGGGCACCCAAGAGTTGGACGCCCCTTGTCTTGCCCAATTTGGACATTCCTTATCTGGGTATTTGACCTAGACAAGGACTCCTCTATATCTCTCTATATAGGATGAATTTTGGACTGATTTTTGGATATATTTTAGATCATTGAGAGAAATTTTGGGGTGTGTAAAAATTAGAGAGAAAGAGTATTAGTGCATGGGTATTTCATAGATACCAATCAAAGTGTCTAGGTGATAGAACAAAGAAGAAGAAGAAGTGTTCTTCTTCTAGAATTTTTTTTTGATCTCTTCCTCCTTCTTTAGAGATTTTTGAGAGGTGTATCAGGTTCAAAATCCCTTCTCCTTCCTTCAAAAATTGGAGAGTTCAAGATTTGAAGAAGGTAGTTCCAGATCGATTATCAAAGAAGGATCAGCACAGTACTAGCATACCGTGCTGATTTTCTGCATCGAACTTCTAATCATAGTTCGTGGGCTCGTATGGAAGACTCATAAAGGCCAAATGCATGTGTGGCTCACAGCATCATCCTCAAGCCTGGATCAGTAAGTTAGAACATTTAACTTGCATAGGTAACATATCTGATCTATTATTTTCATACCTGCATTAGATGTAGTATATATACATGTTGATGTGATCAACATGTTTTAGTTTCTTCTTTAGATTTTAATTTCTGATTTAATAACATGTCATGATCATATAATAGATCTTAGATCTAGGATATTTTTTAGAATTTAAAATTAATTTTAATTAAATTTTGTCTTTCACTGCTTGATCTTGAAAAAGTTTCAAGATCTAGTCCTGAAATTCTAGATCTGGTTCTATCAATTAGTATCGGAGCATAGATTTTTTTATTATATGATTATTTAAATATATTTAGATTATTTTTTAGATTAGATCTAATTTATAATCTAATTATTAAATCTAAAATTAAAATTTTTGATCACATGAACCACTATAAGGTGGTCATGCTATAAGGTTTATCCTTTACAATGAAAAGATTGTCCTAGTTCGTGTTGATATACTTCTAATCATAAATTTATTAGATTTGATCTAATTTTATTTATAATTTAATAGATTTAAAATAGTTTTAGATCTAAAAATAAAATTTTTAGATTGCACGGATTGCTATAAGATTGTCCTGCTCCTTACAGTGGAAAGGTTGTTTTAGTATGTGTTGATCTAAAATATTGATCATAAAATTTTAGATTAGATCTAAAAGATTTTATGATCTAATTAAAAATATTTTAAATAATTTTAATCATCATAAATATATTAGATTTGATCTAAGATAATTTATAATTAATTATATTTGAAATTATTTCAATTACATGAACTTATTTAGATTAGATCTAAAGTAGTTTCATGCTTATTTTACTTGCATATTGATTATGAATCAAATATGCAACTTGATTGATAGAATCATGTTGTAAAAATATTTTACAAATATGAAAATCATTTTTGAAATGCCAAACCCTAACCCACAATCCAAAACTTAATTAAAAATTAAGAAGTTGTTTGATTAAAATCTAGAATTATGAATTGAAGATCCTAAGACACAAATCATAACACATTGGATTAAATGGGTTAGTGGAGATTAGATCCATTAATTAGATTAGACCTAGGGTTAGATTAAAGAATGAACTTAATTAGAGAATTGACTAAATCTAATCAATTGTTATCTTAGATTAGGTCAAGGATTCTCTAGATCAATTATAATAGTTATAGTTGGTCAAGTCCATATCTTTAACGAGATCCAAGATGGACTTGATTCTTAGCTACGCGGTCCAACAGAAATTGTTAAGTTGATCTAATTGAAACTAATTAAATCAGTTGGTATCTAAGGTAAACTAGATCGGTGGTCTTTAATTGGCAGCCTGCTTATCTAACCATTTTTTATGGTGTCTAAGGCAAGCTTTGGTAGACCCTCCCACTGATCAAACTTACTTAGTCTCTTGATGAAATTATATTTTGATTAGATCACTTGACTATTCGAGCTAACCTATGTCAGCTAGGTAAATCAGTTTGACTGATTTAGGTGCTCCTAAATCAGTCTATTAATGATCTTCCTTGAGCTGACTTGGTGAAGTCAGTGGGAGGATCATGACAAGCTGGTTCATCTGATCTTTTCTCATCTTCAAATTAAATCTTATAAAATTATTAGATCCCTAAAATAAGATAGTTATTATGATAACTAGATCATAGCCTCTCAGTAAAGTGGATAATAATGGATCCATTAGTTGAATAATCATTGGAGGCCCAAAGGCTTGGTGTTTATCGGCTAATGGAATTATCATTCATTATGTGATTTCTTAGCTGCATCTTTCTAAATGATGGTTAGGTTGGCCAACCAAAGTTGGGCCTAATCATTCATTGGTTTGATGGGCCATGTATGGTTATATTAATGGTTGGACCTAACTGGACCTTTTCAGTGTAGGCCAAAGCCTACTAATTAGAAACTAGGATAAAATTTAATTACTAAAAATTATTTAGAGAAATAATTAGTTATGAACATATCCTTAGATTTATATGGGTTGGTCAATCAAAGTTGGGCTCGTGTGCAGTCTATGTGGATTCTAGTATCTACTAAAAAATTAGGATAATTTTTTGAATTGGAGGTAGAGGCTATCAATTCAAATAAAATAGTGAAAGAATCTTCTGATTAATATTTAAATCTTTAGATTTAATGAATCAATTACTAATTAGATTATGGTTTTTTTTTGTGTGGATATGGCCACTTTTCTATCACTCCGATCATTATTGGATAATGATAAGTTGGTGGGACCCAACTTCGATAGCTGATACCGAAAGTTGAAAATTATCTTGGAGCATGAACGGATCCTATATGTATTAATGGATCCTGCACTTGAGGAGCTAGCTATCAATGCACGTGAAATAGTCAGAGATACTTACTAAAAGTGACTCAGTGATCGGATCATGGTACGCTGCATTATGCTGGCTGCTATGAGCAACGAGTTCAATCATAGATTTGAGATGGCTTAACCAAAGGACATGCTTCAAGTATTGGAGGATTTCTTTGGCACACTTGATGATGTGGAGAGGCACAAGACTAGTTGTGCCATCTTCAATGCCAGGAAGCAGGATGGTGCCTCTGTCACTGATCATGTATTGTACATGATCGAGCTGATAGAGCACTTGAGCAAGCTCGGCTTTTCTTTGCATAAATAGCTTAGGAAGGATGCAATACTAAACTCATTGCCTAAGTCTTTTCTCCTATTCCTTACTCATTTTAGAATGATAAAGTCTAAAGTAGACTACCACGGGTTAATGGGGTTGCTTCAAAACTTTGAGAAGGATCACCAACTCCACAAGGAGTCGGTGAACATAGTGGAAGGTTCATCTTCTGATTCTCGATCCTTTAGAAAAGAAAAGAAGAACAAGAAGAAGAAAGCTAAGAAGGTATAAGTTCAGGCTGGAACATCTATGCAAGACTAGACCAGGAAGATCAAGCCTGATAAGAGTTTAGCTGAATACTTCTTTTGCAAGAAGCAGGGGCACTGGAAGAAGAACTGTCCTCAGTACATTGCCTTTTTGGATCTGAACAGGCAGAAAAAGAAGCAAGCGATTGCTGGGCAAAGTATTTATATGATAACTCCTTATAATTTTTCTATTTATGATATTACTGACCGAATATTGAATATCAATATCCCTTACCATATTTGCAATCCGTTGCAAGGGTTGCAAGTCAGTAGGAGATTTGAGCAAGGTGAAAGATTTCTAAACGCTAGAGATGGAAGATCAGTTCTAGTTCTAGCTTTAAAAATTCTGAAACTTATATTTGAGTCCCATATCGTTGTTCTTAGTGATTGTCATTTCTATCCCAATTTTTTTTTGAATATTATTTCTGTAGACCTTTTGACCAAAAATAATTATAAAATATTAATAAAAAATAAATTTATAATATCATTATGAATGGTGTTACTATTTTCTATAGACATTTGAATAATGATGTGTATATGCCATCACAATCTGTTAATGTAATCTATTCAACTGGCAAGCACCCTAGATTAGATAGTATGTTAGATATCTATTTATGGCACTATAAGCGAGGTCATATAAACAAGAACAGGATAAGTAGGTTGACTCAAAAGAGAATCCTCGAAGTTAGTGATAGTGAATCACTTCCAACCTATGATTCCTGTCTTTTTGGTAAAATGACCAAGTCATCTTTTACTAAAAAAGATAAATCTAGTACATATTGATGTATGTGGACCAATGAGCACAAGTGCCAGAGATGGATATTTCTACTTCATTACTTTTATAGATGATCTATTTAGATATGGATATGTTTATCTGATGATACATAGATGATATGTTATTCGTAGAGATTTTCTCATCTAGAAGATATGGGATTCTCTTCTATAGATTCTCAGATAATACTTCAGTGATATGGTGTGTCTGAAAGAGAAATTGGACGTGTATTAAACATGGTCTGATCCATGAAGTGATTTTGCCAGCTTATCGATATCTTCTGGGGATATGTACTCGAATTAGCTTATTATCTGTTAATTAGGATTCCAAATAAGTCAATAGTTAAGACTTCATATGAAATATGGATAGGACGTAAGCTAGCACTTTCACATCTTAGGATTTGGGGGTGCCCGACTTATATTAAATGATTAGTTATAGATAAACTTGGACCTAGATCTGATAAGTACACATTTATAGGATATCCAAAAGAGACCAAAGGATACTATTTCTACCATGCTGATGAACAAAAGGTGTTCGTTAGCCTTAAAGCAACCTGTTGGTGCAGAATTTGATTGACACTGGATCAAACTAGAGTCTAGAAAGATGAGGTCGCCATCGGTGACCTACAAAATAAAGTTCCATCCGGAGTTGGTGGTGGTGGCTCCGATAGGATCCTCTGACGATCAAGTTAGCTCTTCTGATCAACAAAAATAGAGTGCTCATAGAGGAGTTCAGTAGAGTTTCGGAAAGAAAAAGAAAGCTTAGAAAAAATGTATCTGGAGGGTCTCTTTTTATAGATGGAGCTTGTTATAACTATCCTAATAAATGACCATCGTAACCATCCTGATAAATGTCAATCGTAATCGTCCTGATAAATAACAATCATAATTATCTTGATAAATGATAATTGTAATCATTCAGTAGTGGGATCACCTATAGAAATCCATTTGAAGGAATAGTCTGAAAGGAGTTCGGCTTTCGTAGAAGTTCGACTGAAGGAGGAATCCAAAAGGAGTTCAATTCCCATAGAAGCTGAACTGAAGGAAAAATTTGGAAGGAGCTTGGCTCCTGTAGAAGCCCAACTAAAAGAGAAATTCAGAAGAAGTTTGGATCCATAGAAGTCCGACTGAAGGAGAAATTCGAAAGAAGTTCGGCTCCTATAGAAGTCCGACTGCTGGAGGAATCTAGAAGGAGTTTGGCTTCTATAGAAGATCGACTGCTAGAGGAATTCGAAAGAAGCTTAGCTTCCATAGAAGCCCGACTGTTGAAAAAATTTGGAAGAAGTTTGGCCCCCATAGAAGCCCGACTGCTAAAGAAATTCAGAAAAAGTTTGGCTCCCATAGAAGTTCGATTGCTAGAGAAATTTGGAAGGAGTTCAGCTCCCATTGAAGCTTAACTACTGATGAGTCTGAAAGAAGTTCGACTCCTATAGAAGCCGACTGCTGGAGGAATCTAAAAAAAGTTTGACTTCTGTGGAAGCCCGACTGCTGGAGGAATCTGGAAGGAGTTCGACTCCCATAGAAGCCCGACTGAAGGAGAAATCTGGAAGGAGTTTGGCTCCCATAGAAATGCGACTACTGGAGGAGTCTAAAAGGAGTTCAGCTCCCATAGAAGCTTGACTGCTGGAGGAATCTGAAAGAAGTTCAACTCCCATAGAAGTCCGATCATTGGAGGAGTCCGAAAGGAGTTCAGCTTCTATAGAAGTCTGACTGAAGAAGAAATCTAGAAGGAGTTTGGCTTCTATAGAAGTCCGACTGAAGAAAAAATTCAGAAGAAGTTTGGCTCCCATAGAAGCCCGACTACTGAAGGAGTTCGAAAGAAGTTCGGCTCCCATAGAAGCCCGACCACTGGAGGAATTTGGAAGAAGTTCGATTGGCTTCAAAGTCTAGCTGGAGGAGTTCGACCACTGAATGAGTTTGATCGCTAGAAAAGTTTGGCTACTAGGTAGAGAATTCTCGATCGAAGCTTTTTTGTGATTACTAGCTGCATTAGGCTAAGTACCAGACTGAACTTCGATGGGAGTGAGATTTATCCCCAACAATAGTCTCCCTACTTTCGAGTTCGAAATTTGAAGGAAAGAAGTACAAAAAGGATGACTGCTGAAGTCCTCTTCAGGGCTCTACACTAGTTTAGATTGAAGTTCGAGGGAGATCTTATCTCCAGCCAAGATTGACGTCGAAGTTGAGACTCTGGCACAATAGGGCCATTGTTGGAGCCTCTTCTCTTATCTCGTCTAAACTGAACAGGGTCTTCGACTTTGCTCACACTAGGACGAGGTTCTCCTCCTATTTCTAATGGGCTGTGGGGCCATATAAGAACTGTTGTCAGGGCTTCTCCCCCTATCTTATCTAAAATGAATGAGATCTTCAACTTTGCTCACGTTAGAATGAGGTTCTCCTCCTATTCCTAATAGGCTGTGGGGGCATATAAGGGCCATTGTTAGGGTCTCTCCCCCCATCTTATCTAAAATGAATGAGGTCTTCGACTTTGCTCGCATTAGGATGAGGTTCTCCTCCTATTTCTAATGGGCTGTATGGGGCACATAAGGGCCGTTGTTAGGGCCTCTCTCTCCATCTCGTCTAAAATGAATGAGGACTTTGACTTTACTCACGTTAGGACGAGGTTCTCCTCCTATTCCTAACGGGCCATGGGGGCACATAAGGGTCATTATCAGGGCCTCTCCTTTCATCTCGTCTAAAATGAATGAGGCCTTAGACTTTGCTCACGTTAGGATGAGGTCCTCCTCCTATTTCTAACACGGCCATTTCTAATTGCTTCTTTTCTATCATCACATAATTTTTGCACCAAGAAATAATAATGTTGAAATGAAGGAGTTTTATTGCAAAAAAATTATTGATAGTACATCCTCAGGTTTTTTGAGTTTCATGATCATGGGAGCGTTGTTCTTCCGAGCTTCTTCAGATGATAAGTTTCGAGCCAGATGATAGGAACACGATGTTGTCATTAAGACACCATGCTTATCAGTTTAATCCAACTTCTTAAAATAATTAAAAATACGTAGATAGCAGTGAGTCGGATCGAATCTATAGGAAAGATAGTGTTTTAGATTTAAAATCTTTGATTTTTAAAAAGAAAAAGAAAAGGATTTGAGTTTTGAAATCAAAAGTCAAGTCAAAAAATAAAAAGTAAAAATTAAAAGGTGCAAAAATTTAAACTTAGTACTAAGATCTACTAGTTAGATCTTAACATCTACTTGCAACAAAATAAAAAATAATAATTAAAGTTTAAAAATTAAATTACAACAAAAATAAAAAGCTAAAATTAAAGTGCAAAAAATAAAATTTTTATTAATTAAAATTTTAAAATTTAAATACATAAAATTTTAAAAAAATAAAATAAAATAGCTTGATCTCTGATCTTGGATCGACATTGGCAGAAAGATGGTGTAGAAGCCCAGCCCTTCTTCTCGGCATCCATTGCTTTAAAGCAGTCATTAACCCATAGTCTAGCTTTTCTCTATACCAAAGCTTCACCTTGATCGAAGACGTTCATTTCTAGAGGCCTAGGATCCTTTTTATAGAGCTAGAAGGGCTGGAGAGTTTTCTTCTAAGCAATGTGAGACTAAGAAGCTCTTTGATCATCAAAATATAAAGAAATTCAAGTGAAAATTAGATTAAAAAGAGTTCTAGATGAATTCTGGTGGTTTTGGTGAAATCTAGCCATTCAATAAGAATCTAACGCTCCAAAAATTATCAAAATCGGATGTGTATCAGCCCAGATCAAGTTGGATTAAATTTTGGCCATCGATCGCACGTTGATGGAGAAAATCTGACTGTTGATCATGCGTTTGGAGTCTTGATCACTATCGAAAGCTTTCTCCACCATCGGATCATCCCTTGGATCATGTGTTATCGTTGGATGGTGATCCACATGAAGTCTGAAGCTGAAAAATTCCTCCACCGTCTGATCTTAACCACAAGCTAGCAGAGCCATCTGATCGCACCTTTATTGTTCCCATGGACTTCGTGGACCGGCTGCACTATACACCACAACCAATCAGCACATCCTATCATCGAGTGAAAAGTCAAAAATGTCTTATGAGCCGCGATAGATTTTCTGTGAATCCTTTAAGGGTCTAGGTCCACCACGTGTCGCTCTATAATTCATCGATTATCGTTGAGCTGGCGGTCTATGCCTGGATCGTTGACCGACTGGCAGCTTCTATGGCTGAGTTGGTTTTGATAGCTTGGCTTGGCTTGCGGAGCCGACTGAGCCATTTTTTTTTTTATTTTATTTTTTTAGAAATTCATATCTTCTTCGTTTTAGCTCTATTTTGTGTAAAACATATTTCATTGTGATCAAAAAAATAAGCTCTTTCTATTAAAAATAAAATTTAATTTTTTAATTTTATTATTTTTTAATTAATTTTTTAGTTAATAAAAATATGAATTTCTTAAAAATATGTATCAATTAATTAATAATTCTTAAAAATTAATATAAATTAATTGATAAATTAATACTTTTATTGATAAATTTATGATACCTATCACACCCTCTAACTTAAGCTTTGCTCATCCTTGAGTAAAGAAAGAATTTAGTTTTAAATATCTTTTAACTTTAGAGTTTCAAATTTTACCTAAGCAGTTTTCAAAATGGCCATTGATATTCAATAGAGTATAAATGAGGTATATCATTGAAGTATTAATACTTATCAATAGAAAAATTAAGTAAAGAATATTAAATTTTTCTAAACTTTTTCTAAATTATCCCACCTTTATCTCTGATTTGTCTAAACTTTCATATAGGTAAGTGTATTGCTACTTTCATCCTTCATTTATTGATTTTTATTTTTATATTGCTCATTTTTTAATGCAAATATCATTGCTTACTTAAGCAACGGGATCTGATTACTCGATGGAAAATCAATATTTTTTTTCTTTTTTTTTGATGTTGTACCACTATTGAGTGTCTTAACCCCTTAAGCTTTCTATTTGATCCATGTAGCGAGTATTAGATCAATAACTTTCAAACCAGTTAGCTTTAGGATACTAGGTATAGAATACCCCTCGGGCTTACTAGCTCAAATCAAATAGGCTACGAGTTAAGACTAGCTTTACAATGAGCTTCTTTGTCCTTCCCATCTTTTGATATGAAACTCAATACTTGCTTAGGCAAAGAGCTCCGGTTGCTCAATGAGAAGTACTTGAAAATTATTTTATTTAATTTTTTATATGCAGAAATATATAGTTATCCTACATAAGTCTATAAAAAGTAGACTTTTCTTTGATGCTAGTAGAAAAAATTAAAAATACTCCAAGAAAATTTTTTTAATATTCTAGACTTAACTCTTTATTGAATTATTTTAATACTTAATTCCTTAATATCTCACAGATTCTCTGATCTATGCATCAATTTTCTTTTAAACATGCTTAGTTTAATTCAATTCTTAAACATAATCAGGTGTCTAAATATTAAATATTAATTTTTTTGAGGATTTAAAATTTTAAAATTTTTATTTTTCTCTCTTCCAACTTAATCAATATTATCCTCAATGAAGAAGAAAAAAAATAAAGAATATAATAAAGAATATGAAAGAATACACCTGACTATAATTTTTAAGTACTTCTCACTAAGTAATCAGGTCTCTTTGCCTAAGCAAGCATTGAGTTTCGCATCAAAAGATGGGAAGGACAAAGAAACATGTTGTAAAGCTAGTCTTAACTCTAGCCTGTTTGATTCGAGCTAGTAAGCCCGAGGGGTATTCTATACCTAGTGCCCTAAAGCCAATTGGTTTGGGAGTCATTGGCCCAAAACTCACTACATGGATCAAATAGAAAGCTTAAGGGGTTAAGACACTCAATAGTGGTACGACATAAAAAAAAAAAAATATTGGTTTTCCACCGAATAACTGGGTTTCGTTGCCTAAGTAAGCAATGATATTCACATCAAAAAGTAGATAATGTAAAAATAAAAATCAATAAATGAAGGACGGAAGTAGCAATACACTTGCCGATATGAAAGTTTAGATAAATCAAAAATAAAGATGAGATAATTTAGAAAAAGTTTAGAAAAATTTAATGTTCTTTACTTAATTTTTCTATTGATAAGTATTAATACTCCAATGATATACCTCATTTATACTCTACTGAATATCAATGGCCATTTTGAAAACTGCTTAGATAAAATTCAAAACTTAAGCATAGTTAGGTGTCTAAATACTAAATACTAACTTTTTCAAGGACTTAAAATTTTTATTTTTCTCCCTCCCAGCTTAATCGACATTATCCTCAATGGTGAAGAAAAAAAAAATAAAGGATGTAATAAAGAACATAAAAGAATACACCTAACTATGTATATTTTTTTTTTGGTCCAGCACATGTCTTTGAAAATTTAAGCTCTCCCTTCAACTTATTCAAATTATTCTAAAAAAAACTAAATAAAAAGATAAATTAAACTAAAGAAAACTAAATATTATGTTGCCTCCCAATAAGCACTAAGTTTACCGTCTTCAGTCAGACATAATGCAGCTTACTATCCTGTGTCAAATACTAGATTGACAAATTTCAATAATTTTAGATTGCCAATCTTAGAAAGTTGGTTTATAATTTCATTATTGATATATTCATTGTTAATTTTAGGGACATAATTTGTGATCCCATTCTCAAATCCATGTTTATTAAGAATTTCTCCTATTTGTTTTTCTAAGATGCTCATGAATGGAGTTTTAGGAGTTAAGTTTGATTCAATGGGTGCTGGAAGGGTGACTAAAGATGATTTTAATTTTGGAGGTAAATTAATGTGATCTTGCTTAAATAACTCTATTGACTCTTCATTACATGCCTCTTAATTTTTATAAGAAGAACCTGCTTCTAGGGTTGAAGGGAATAGGCTTTTAGGTTTATAAGTTTCAAGTAAATCATCTATTCTCTTTCCCCCTTTTTCTATCTCATTTAAACTAGAACTAGCATCAGTACTAGTTCTTGGCTTGGGTTCTTCTATGCGGTTGGCTTCAGTATTAACCTGTTCCTCTAGGTGTATCCTATGTTGAACTATGGAAGGGCTTATTCCTTTAATATCTGTTATGGTCCAGCCTATTGCTTCTCGATTTTCTTTTAAGATCGCTAATAATTCCTCCTCTTGGTTAGGATTCAGGTCTGATGCAATAATTACAGGCAAGATTTTCTCTAGACCTAAATATACATACTTGAGGTGTTCAGGGAGGGGTTTCAACTCTACTTTGGGTGCCTCTTCTTTTGATGACTCGGGTGATGGTTTAGTCATTTCTATGAGTGGTTCAGTGAAAGGCTCCCATCTCTGACCATTTTTATTATCTCCAAGTATTTTATCTAGGTTATCATATTCATGGATTGGCCAGATACTAGATTCAAGATCGACTTCCTCATCGCTAATGTCTATGGGTTCATAAATTTCATCTTAGACTATACTTACATTAGCATGCTTGGTAGATTTCTATTCCAAATTGAAAATATTCAGCTCGATAGTCATGTTTCCAAAAGATAGTTTCATAGGTCCATTCTGATAATTGATTTTAGCATTAGTAGTAGCTAGGATTGGTCTTCCTAAAATCACTAAGATTTCACCCTTAAGATTTGATATTGGCTCAGTCTCCAAAATGACAAAATCAACTGGAAAGATAAAATTTCCAACCTTAATCAAAACATCTTCTACCATTCCCTTGGGGGTCTTAGAAGATCGGTCTACTAATTATAATGTAATCCCTGTTGGCTGAAGCTTTTTCAATCCTAATTGCTCATAAACTGAATAGGGCAAAATATTTACACTAGCCCCTAAATCAAGTAACGCCTTCTCAATGTGGATTTCTCCTATGATATATGAAATTGTTGGAGACCCTAGGTCCTTATATTTTATAGGCATATGACTTAACAAATATGAACTCACACTTGCTGCTAAGAAAGCTCACTTTGGTACGTTAGTCATCTTTTTCTTAATACAAAGGTCTTTTAAGAATTTGGCATAAGTCGAAACTTATTGGATCATGTCTAATAGAGGAATGTTTACTTGAACTTGCTTAAATACCTCTAACATTTTATCTAAATGTTCTGATTGTTTATTAGACCTTAATCGGTTCGAGAAAGGAGCTCTAGAGATTATGGGCATCTGGTTTGGTGCACTATTAGTTTCAGGAGCTTGAGTTTGTAAGGTAGATTGTTCATTGGGTGGCTCAACAGACTCAACGCTCGAGTCTTCTATAGTGTCAGGTGTATTTACCTTATTATCCACTTATTTTTTTGATCTCAAGGAATAAATAGCATTAACTTGATTAACCTGGTTTCCTTGGAATGGTCTACCATTTTGATTCTTGGGGTTGGGTTTAAGTTGGCTAGGTAGCCTACCTCATTCACATTCACTTATGGTAGATGCTAGCTGACCCACTTGCATTTCTAAGTGGGCTATGGATTGAGAATTTGAATTCAAAATTTGGCCCGTGGTTTGCATGAAATTGCTTAAGGTGGCATTGGTGTCAGCATTAGATTTGGCTAGAGCTTCCAGGCTTTTCTCTAAAGAATTAAGTTTCTTTTCATTAATATTAAAGTCTGATGGTGGCAGGGTGTTTATCACAGGATTAGGCCTTGGGTCTACTGATTGAAACTTAGACCACCTGCATTTGGATTTTGTGACCATGAAAAATTTAGATGATTCCTCCAACCTGGGTTATAGGTGGGTGCATAGGGATTATTCAATGGTCTCTGATATGTGGCATTCACTTGTGCACATCCATTATTTAATTGGTTCATTGGGAGGGGACATTCCTCAAGGACATGGTCTGGTGCATTGCATCCGTTGCACATGGGTGCAGACACTTGGTTCACACTGGCTAGTCTCTGAAGTTCTAAGGCCTCTAACCTACGTATCAAAGTTGCAATTTTGGCTTCTGCAGCTAGAGAGGTTTGAATTTGGTAAATTCCACCTCTTGAAGGTGTGGATTTTTTTGGTTCCCTAGTTGTTTTCCATTGTAAACTTTTCTCAGTTAGGTCTTCTAAAAATTGCTAGGCTTCATTTGGTTCTTTATACATAAATTATCCCTGGCACATGGACTCTAGCATTGTTCGAAAATTTGAATCTAACCCTTCATAAATTATTTGGTATAGCCTCCAAATTTCTATTCCATGGTGTGGGCATTAGGTCAAGAGGTTCTTGAATCGATCAAAGTATTTCCAAAATGATTCATTAGCTAGTTGATAGAACTGGTTTATTTTATTTCTAATTCTAGTTGTTTTATGATGAGGAAAATATTTTTTTAAGAATATTCTCACAAAGTCCTCCTAGGTTGTGATAGATTGATTTGGAAGACTATAAAGCCACATTTCAGCATTATCCTTAAGGGAAAAATTGATTAATCTCAATTTGATTTCATCCTTTAACAATTGTTGTAGTTTCATGGTTGCACAAACCTCTTCAATTTTCCTAATGAATATATATGCATCCTCTATTCCCATGAATTTTGGAAGCATGTTAATGATTTGAGATTTAATTTCAAAGTTGTTTATTGTGGGTTGGGGCAACTTGATACAAAAGGGTTGGACGGAACCAACTGGATAACATAAGTCCTTAAGGGTTTGAGGCTGATTTGTTAAATCTATTGTGGATGTTGAGGTTGTAGGGTCTGAAACAAGAACTAAATTCATTTTGACTAGTCGACCTAAAATCCTTCTCCACATGGATGTTGGAGAATTCACTATATTCTCAATGTTCCCAATCTTTTTATTTTATTTTATTTTATTTTTTTAAACTCTCTTTTTTAAGTTTTAAGTTAATTCAACCTTTTTCATATCCTAGGACAACCATGCAACATAACTTCCCATTATGCCAGGGCAACCTTATGTTAGGGTAATAGAGATTGGAAATACCTAAAGTAAAAAATTTTATTTTCAAACAAGTTTCAAATAAATTAATCCTAACCTAAGATCAGCCTAAACCTAGATAGCTCCTAACTGTTTCAAGTCAGCCTTCGAGCACTCCAAGTTTAAGATCAGCCGATTAACTGATCAGGTAAGTATAAGGTCGATGGGAGTCCCCCCGTTGCTTGCCTTAAACACCAATTATGCTCGGCCAAGTAAGCTAACAGAATCAATTAGAAACCACCTTCCTTCGAGCCCAGTCATCTCTAAACCACTTTTCTAGACACCAGTCAAATTAACTAACCTTAACCTGGTTTAACTCTTAGGGTTCCTTGTCCTATTGAGCTCGAGTTCCTAGGGCTGATGTCTAATTGATTTTAAAATTAAAGACTTAGGTCAATGCAAGATGTTGGTTGGTTGTTTGTGGGCTAAGGAAGGGTGATCAAATCCCCATCTTATCTTGTTTAATTGGGTGTTGCCCTTAAGTTGATTTAAAAATGCATATGCACAATCACTTTCAACAAGAAATTCTATGCAATTTAAACTAGATGCATGCAACTAATTAAATTTTGAAAGGCTTACCTTGCCTCCAGCAATCATCAAAAAAAATAAAAATAAAAATAAAACTAATATGATGCATGCTCTAAACAGTTAGGATTTCTAATCTTATCATGAGATTTTTAATTAGATTTAAGTGGATATATTTTTTTAAATTAATTTAAAAATAAAATAAATAAATAAATAAAATAAATAAAAAGAAAAAGGACTAGGGTTAGGATTGACCTCACCAAGCAAAACTAAATGATTTGTTCCTTACCCTGGTTCTTTTTATTCTTTAACCTCTTTTTCTGCAAAATAAAAAAAAAATTAGCAAGCAATATTTTTTAAAAAATTATTTATAATTTATTTATAAAAAAATTGAAGAGATCAGAAGTTTAATGTCCATGCCTTTTTCGACAATGGTGTCAAAAACTTGATAAGAACATGATGTTGCCATTAAGACACCATATTTATCAGTTTAATCCGATTTCTTAAACTAATTAAAAATACGTAGATAACAGTAAGTCAGATCGAATCCATAGGAAAGATAGTGTTTTAGATTTAAAATCTTCGATTTTTAAAAAGAAACAGAAAAAGATTTGAGTTTTGAAATCAAAAGTAAAGTCAGAAAATAAAAAGTAAAAATTAAAAGGTACAGAAATTTAAACTTGGTACTAAGATCTACTAGTTAGATCTTAGCATCTACTTGCAACAAAATAAAAATCAATAATTAAAGTATAAAAATTAAATTACAACAAAAATAAAGAGCTAAAATTAAAGTGCAAAAAATAAAATTTTTATTAATTAAAATTTTAAAATTTAAATACATAAAATTTTAAAAAAATAAAATAAAATAGCCCAATCTCTGATCTTGGATCGGCATTGGTAGAAAGATGGTGTAGAAGCCCAGCGCTTCTTCTTGACATCCATTGCTTTGAAGCAGCCATTAACCCATAGCTTGGCTTCCTCCTATACCAAAGCTTCACCTTGATCGAAGATGTTCATTTCTAGAAGCTTGGGATCTTTTTTATAGAGCTAGGAGGGCTGGAGAGTTTTCTTCTAGGCAATATGGGACTAAGAAGCTCTTTGATCATCAAAATATGAAAAAATTTGAGTCAAAATTGAATTAAAAAGAGTTCTAGATGAATTCTGATGGTTCTGGTGAAATCTAGCCATTCAATAGGAATCTAACGGTCCAAAAATCATCAAAATCAGATGTGTATCAACCCAGATCAAGTTGGATTAAATTCTAGCCGTTGATCGCACGTTGATGGAGAAAATCTGGCTGCTGATCACGTGTTTGAAGTCCTGATCACCGTCGGAAGCTTTCTCCACTGTCGGATCATCCCCTAGATCGCGTGCTGCCATTGGATGGCGATCCGCATGAAGCTTGAAGTTGAAAAATTCCTCCATCATCCGATCTTATCCGTAAGCTACCAGAGCCGTCCGATCGTGCCTTTACTATTTTCATGGACCACATGGACCGGCTGCATCGTACATCGCAACCAATCAGCACCTCTTATCATCGAGTGAAAAGTCAAAAATGCCCTATAAGCCGCGATAGATTTTCTATGAATCCTTTAAGGATCTAGGTCCACCACGTGTCGCTCTATGATTCGTCGGTTATCACTAAGCTGATGGTCTATGCCTAGATCATGGACTGACTGGCAGCTTCTGTAGCTGAGTCAGCTTTGATGGCTTGCCTTGGCTTGGTGGCTTGGCTTGCAGAGCCGATTGAGCCATTTTTCTTTTTTATTTAATTTTTATTTATTTTATTTCTTTAAAAATTCATATCTTTTTCGTTTTAACTCTATTTTGTGCAAAACTTATTTCATTATGATCAAAAAAATAAGTTCTTTCTATTGATAATAAAATTTAATTTTATTATTTTATTATTTTTTAATTAATAAAAATATGAATTTCTTAAAAATATGTATTAATTAATTAATAATTTTTAAAAATTAATATAAATTAATTAATAAATTAATATTTTTATTGATAAATTTATGGTATTTATCATCGAATGACCTTCACCACCTCACACGGACCTTTCCAATTTGGGGCGAGCTTTTCCTAGCTCTGAGGCTGAGAGACGGTGACTCATCGAAGTACTAAGTCTTTCACTCTGAATGTTTTACTTCCGACTTTGGAGTTATAGTATCGAGCTACCTTTCATCTGTAGGCCACCATCCAAACCTGGTCTTTCTTTCTTTTTTCTTTCAGCAGGTCGAGATTGACTCTGAGGTCCTGTGGGTTATGCTGCTCGTTGAAGGCCACGATCCATACTGACGAAAGCTTAAGTTCAATCGGGATGACTGTCTCTATTCCAAAGACCAAGGCGAATGGTATTTTTTTAGTTGACATCCTTTGAATAGTTCGGTATGCCCAGAGGATGTGGTAGAGTTCGTCCATCCAAGCTCTCTTTGCTCTGTCGAGCCTTATCTTGATGCGTTGCAGCAGAGTTTGGTTGGTTACTTCAGCTTCCTCATTTACCTATGGGTAAGCTACCGATGTGAAGTGGTGGAAGATATTTAGGTCTTTGCAGAATTCAGCGAACCTCATCCCAATGAATTATCGCACGTTATCGATTATAAGGATTCGGGATAGACCGAATCGACAGACTATTGACTTTCAGATGAAGTCTTATATCTTGGCCTCGATAATTTTAGCTAGAGGTTTGACTTCGATCCATTTGATGAAGTAGTGAATCGCAACCAGGAGAAACTTTTGTTGCTCGAATGCCATCGAAAAAGGATCCAGTATGTCCATTCCTCACTGTACAAATGGTCAGGATGTACTTAGCAGAGTAAGCTCGGAGGCTGGCCATCTTTGTATGCTCGCATTCTTCTAACAGCGGTCATATTTTCTGATGTACTCCATAGAATCATAGTATAAGGTCGGCCAATAGTATCCTTGCTAAAGTAGCTTTTGCGATAGGGACCTGGCTACTACATGACTTCCACAGATTCCCTCATGCACATTCTATAAAGCGAAGTCGGCTTCTGAAGCTCGGAGACATCTCAACAGCGGCAGTGAATACGGCCTCTTATACAACCTGCCCTCATACAAAACATACTAGGAGGCTTGATTCTTGAGTTTTTGAGCTTCTTCCGGGTCATGAGGAAGGACTCCCTTTTTGAGGTAGGCAACCAATGGGTCGATCCAACTCGACTTGAGTTCTATCTGCAAAACGACCTATGACTCCTCTGAGCTTGGGCACTTCAGGGTCTCAAAAAATATTTTTTTGGACAGTTTGACTAGAGCTGAAGTAGCCAACTTAGAGAGAAGGTTGGCTCTTATATTTTCTGCTCTCAAAATCTGTCGAATGCTGAAACAGCTGAAGGCCAGAGTCAAGTCTTTTATTTTATCAAGGTATTTCATCATACTTTCCTCTCATGCTTCATAGCAGCCACTAACTTGGCCAACCATAAATTGAAAATCGCTGTAGACTTGAAGCCAATCTACTCTTAATTCTCTTATAATTTTTAACCCGATGATCAGCGCTTCATACTCAACCTCATTATTAGTCATAGAAAATTCGAAGTGCAGCGCATACTCGGCGACGACTCCCTCATAGCTGACTAAGACCAACCCCGCATCCGCTCTAGTAGAGTTGGATGAACCATCCATATACAGAGCCCAAAAATCTTCAGAAAGATCGGCTGTCTCTTCAGGGAGGTTCGGTTGTGATAGTAGAGCACCGATCTCGTTCTGCTCAAGCTTGGCATCATCAAAAATGGTATGCTCCACTACAAAATTTGCTAATATCTAGGCTTTGATCGATGGTCGGGGTCGATAATTGATATCGAATTCCATGAGCTCGATTGTCCATTTTCATTCGCTAAAGGACTGCCTTTATTGGTTGATCCATGAGGACCGTTATGGTGTGCCCCTGAAAGTAAGGTCAGAACCTCCTAGTAGCAATTAGAAGAGAATAAGTCGATTTCTCTAGCTTAAAATACCTAGTCTCTGCATCCCTTAGGACCTGACTTATGTAGTAGACCGATCGCTGTATCTTCGCTTCCTCCTTGACTAGGACTGCTACCAAGACCACCGGGGAGACCGCTAGGTACAAAAATAATTCTTCTCTAGGTTCGGGCTTTGCCAGCAGTGGGGGTGAGTTGAGATAGTTTTTGAGCTCCTCAAACACCCATTAGCACTCCATCATCCAGTAGAAATTTTTTGGTTGCTTGAGAACTTAAAAGAAGGGCATGCATCGCTCGACCGATCTTTAGACGAATCAATTTAGGGATGCCACTTTTTCAGTCAAGCGCAGAACTTCTTTGATTATCTTTGGAGTGGTCATCTCTTGAATGGCTTAGATTTTCTCTGAATTTACTTCAATCCTGCATATCGACACCATAAACCTCAGAAACTTCTCAGAGGTCACACCAAAAGTGCACTTAGTCAAGTTCAGCTTCATCTTATGCTTCCTAAATGCACTGAAGGTCTCTTCAAGGTCGATAAGGTGATTTATAAAAGCTCAGCTTTTGATGAGCATGTCATCCATATACACCTCCATATTACGGTCGATCTACTCCTTGAAGATTTTGTTGATCAGGCGCTGGTACATTGCCCCTGCATTCTTCAGCCTAAAGGGCATAATCTTATAATAGTAAAGACCACGGTCAGCAATAAAAGCAGTTTTCTTCTCATCCTCTTGCACCATCCGTATTTGGTTATAGTCGGAGAACGCGTCTATGAAGGTGAGGAGCTCATGGTCCGAGGTTGTGTCTATTAGTTGATCAATTCTGGGAAGAGGGTAGTTATCCTTTGGATAGGTATTGTTCAGCTTTTTGAAGTCTATACACATCCTCCACTTATTATTTGCCTTTTTGATTAGGACCACATTTGAGACCCATGTCGGATAGTTGACTTTTCAAATGAATCCAGCTTTGAGGAGCTTGCCTACTTCTTCCGCAATTGCTTTTTGCCCCTCCGAGATGTGGCTGCATAGTTTTTCTTTTATCAATTGATACTTCAGATCAATGGCCAGCCGATGTTCCATAACTTTGGCATCAATTTCTGGCATATCCATCGAGGTCCAAGCAAAGACGTCCGCGTTCTACCTGAGGAAGGTGACAAGTTACTCCCAAACCTCATCCCCTAAGTTGGAGCCGATCTGTACAGCATGCTCCGCATTTCCATCGTTCAAGGGCATAGATACGAGGTCCTCCATAGGCTCGCCCCGCTCCTCGATAAGGTCATTACGGATATCCAGCCTGTCAATAGAATAAGGGTCAGACTGTTCTTCTTATGCAGGGCGATTGAGTAGTAGTACCTTACTAGAGCTTGATCTCTCCTGACCTCTCCGATCCCATAACTCATCGGAAACTTCATCTTCAAATAATATATTGATACCACTATTCGAAGGGCATTTAGACCAGGTCGGTCGAGAATAGCATTATAGGCGGATGGAGTTCTTACGACTAAAAGGTCGACCTGTGTCTTAGCCAATTCTAGGCATTGCCCCATAGTCACGATCAAAGTTATTATGCCCTCAACTGGTATAGCATCGCCAATGAAGCCTATCAACGAAAAGTTCATAGGCCCCAAGTGGTTATTAAGTAAGAATATTTTTGAGAATGCATCATAAAATAATACGTCGGTCGAGCTTCCATTATCTACTAAAATACGGCGTACATCATAATTGATAATGTTTAAAGAGATTACAACCGCATCATTGTGGGAGAATTGAACCCCTTGAGCGTCTGCCTCAGTAAAGGTTATGGATTCTTCAGTCCTCCATCTCTTCATCGATCCCTCGGATCCGTTGGCCTCTCCTTGTCGAAGTCCCTCCGAGATTGTGTTGATGATGTCGACAGGCGGTCGATCTTCTTGTTGATCCTCCTCCCTTGCTGGCTTAGGCTGCGGCAATGCCCTCGATCGATCTTCCCGCGCTTCAGGCCATCGTCGTAGGAATCGGCCTAACCTGCCTCGCCTGATGAGCTCCTCGATTTCATCTTAGAGTTGGATACACTCCTCAGTCTCATGACCATGATCATAATGATCAAGGCAGAACTTGTTACGATTGCACTTGCTGGGGTGAGAGCGCATCCTTTCCGACCTTGGTAGTTGCTTCCTGATTTCCATCAGCACTTGGGTTTTTGGAGCATTGAGGGGGGCATAGTTGTAAAATCTTCATTGGGGAGAACCTCACCACGTCCTTCTTTCTGGGCTTCCCTACTTTCGAGTCCGAGGGGGAGTTCGGACTTGCTTTCGCTCAAAGGAAGTTCAGGACCGCGGCCTAGCTTCGCTCAGCTTTCTTTCCTCGATGGATCTGTCTAGCTCGCCAATTCACCACTTATCAAAGGCTTCATCATCCCTAGCCTTGAAGGCCTCTTCAGCTCAGGGTGACCTTCAGCCCGAACTAGCAAATCGGCAAAGTTCTTGGGGTACTTCTTCTCTAGAAAGAATAGCAAATCATTCTTTTGGAGGCCGCCCTTGAGTGCGGCCATTATGACTGATTAGTCCAAGTTTCAGACCTCCAATGCAGTGGTATTAAATCGGGTGACATAAGTTTGGATGGATTCCTCCTCCTTCTACTTGCTGTTCATCAGAGAATCTGAATCTCGGCGTGGACGTCGGTTGTTGACGAAGTGAGCCATGAATTGATGGCTCATCTGATCAAAAAAAAAGATGGTACCCGGCTTAAATGTCGAGTACCAGTTCCTGATGGCTCTCTTAAGGATGAATGGAAAAGCTTGATACAAAATAGCATTTGACACACCGTGGAGCAACATCATTGTCCGAAAGGCCTTTAGGTGATCGATCGGATCGAAGGTTCCATCGTAACTCTCAAACTGCAGAAGCTTGAAGTGAAGGAGAAATCTTGATTTTTTAGATCAGATTCATTTAGATCTAATTGGATCAAGAGAGGTATTTCAATTTTTTTTTTTTTAATTTTAGATTAGATCTAAGATATTTCAAATCTAATTTTATAGATCTAATAAAATAAAATAAATTAAATTAAATTTGATTTAATTTTATACCTTTTATTGGATAATCAGATTACCCTATGATGATTCTACTGATTGTCTGAAATTTTGGATCTAGCCACGCAAGTGCCTAGCCTCTACCGGTATCCATTTAGGTTGGATCTAGAGATCTTCTCCTTCTTTATCACCTCTTTAAATATCAGATCTGGATCTAATTTGGAGGATCTTCAAAACTCCTTTTAAAGATCTGGAATCGTCTCTTGTAGTAGTGCTACCTTCTTCCTTTCTCGTCACCTTTCTGTTGCCTGGATCGTAACTGAAGCCCAAATCTCCTTGGGTGTGGAGAGGAGAGAGAGGACCAAAAGATGGCATGGAGAAGGGAGAGGGGCAGCCTTGGGGTGTGGGCTAAGGAAGAACTACTGTAAAGCTTGGCGTAGATAGGGTTTATATAGACCCTGCTACGCCATACAGTGCCACTTCATTCCGGCCAATCATGTAGCTTTGTGCAATCAGATCTAAATCTGATTGGTGGGATGACATCACCTGATCCAATCAGATGAGAGCCCCCTCAAATCATCCTTAGGTGGCACCAAGACTGATCAAAGCTGAGTCTTAGGCGTCTACCTAAGTTGATTCCAAGAAGCAACCTGGAGTCCCATCTGTATGGAACTCCAGGCATCCCTATCCATGGGCGCACACCTCCCTAGGCATGCACCCCCACCTTTCTAATTTCTAGCAAGGGGACAAGCTCCTATCTGCTCTCCTATGGGTGCATGATATATGGGCAGATGTCTAAGTATCAAAGGTTAATATTTGACCAAAGTCAAAAGACAAGAATTAGCAGGTGACGAAAATTGGCAGGTGTTGTCTTCAATTTATCTTATAAATTAAGACAACCCTTTTCTGATCTAGATAAGCTTTAGTTAGACCAAGTAAAGGTACCTGAGTGAGCACAAATATATTTGGCTCAGTCGAGACAACTTTTAATGATAGTAGAAGAAGAACGTTAGGCTCAATCATGTGTTAGTACAATTTCTTTGAACCTAATTGAATCTAATTCAAATCAATTGAACTAGATTAACCCAATTAATAATATCCAGATCTAAACCCTTATTTGTGTGACCCAGTTAGGTTCAGTTTTGTATGGTAATGGGATATGTCATGATCTCTATCATCGACATCATCGAAATACCTTTCGATGGATCAAAACTCATTCTAATTCAGACAACTAGAATGATCGATCATCTAAATCATTCTAATTGCTTCCCAAAATCCACCAGTGACACCTAGCAGTATATGGTGGCAACCCATCAAAATTAAAAATGAACCTCTTGGTGCAGCTACTTGTGTGATTAAGTTCTTCTATCTTGAGCCCCGATCAGATTAGGGTTAAGGTGAACTCGTCAAACCCTAATTTCTATCATATGATTTAATCATTCGATTCAAGTCCAATGTGAAAATCTTAATAGAAACTCTTTCTATTATTTCACTCTGTCCATGGCCATGGGCTTATGGACTTGATTCTCATGATCATCATAGGGCTACTCCTCATCCACCGAGGTAGATAGATTTTCCATCTTGGTGCAATCCAATTCCTACAATGAACATGCTATAGCCAACATACACCTCAGGATTTCGAATGGCTAGGAGACCGAGTCAATGGTGTAGTCAAACTATAACACCCTCAAGGTGAACTACCGATGCACCTCAGGTCAAAGAACCAGACACACCACTGCAGCATCGAGTCAGTCATCGACGAGAAGGTAGACTTTCCTTAATGACTACTCGAGGTGGTCACGCTCAGTGCCCTCGTTCTCTAACGAGTATCTGTACTCTCGCTCTGGTGTCTCCACACCATAGACTCAAGACTCATCTACTATAAAGAAGCGATTGTACACCAACCTTTCCAAATCAATCACCATCCTCATGATGATCCTACGGTCGGAAGCATTTTATGAGTTAATAATGAAAATTCATGTCTTAAATTTTCAACTCTTGAAAATATGAATTATCATTACCATTAACTCAAAGGGATGTATCACAGACACTAAATACACATATGTGATAGAAAATAACCCATTTTATTATTTATAGTCAAAATTATAATTTTGCCCCTAGAAGTGTATTACAAGTGTCAGCCAATTCTGGCTTCTAGGGCACACATATCTAACAAACTTTCCACTTGACCTAAAGCCAATTGGCTACAAATCTAAGTCCCATCTTCTCAAGGTGGGCTTCGATCTTCTGCTGGCCCAATGGCTTTGTAAGTGGGTCTGCCACATTATCTACGGAGTTGACTCTCTTGACCTCGACATAACCCTTCTCGAGGTAATCATGGATGAGGTGGTATCGCCGCTCGATGTGCTTGAATTTTTGGTGAGACCTCGGCTCCTTAGCAAGGGCTATGGTGCCATTGTTATCGCAGTATAGAGGAATGGCATCTGATGGCATCACTCCGATTTCTGCAGCAAATTTCTTGTACCAGAATGCTTCCTTCGCAGCTTCTGATGCAGCGATATATTCTGCTTCCATGGTGGAATCTGCTATCACAGTCTGCTTGGAACTCTTTCCAATTGACAGCTCCACCATTGCACACAAACAGACTCCCAGATGTCGACTTTCGATCATCTACATCGGACATAAAATCTGAGTCTGTATATCCCTGGACTTGGAGTTCTCCATTACCAAAGACCAATAATATATCCTTAGTTCTTCTCAAGTACTTAAGGATACATTTCACAGAAGTCCAGTGTTCTTCACCTGGATTTGACTGATATCTGCTTGTGACACTCACAGCATGGGCTATATCAGGTCGTGTACATAGCATGGCATACATGAGGCTCCCTATTGCAGAAGCATAAGGGATCTTGCTCATGCGTTCTATTTCCTCAGGTGTGCTAGGGCACATCTTCTTGGAAAGATGAATACCATGTCTGAAGGGTACTAATCCCCTCTTAGAGTTTTCCATACTAAACCTCTTTAGTACTTCCTCTATGTACATCTTCTGTGAAAGTCCTAGCATCCTATTCGGTCTATCTCCTATAGACCTTAATTCCTAGAATAAAGGATGCTTCACCTAGGTCTTTCATGGAGAATTCTTTAGACAACCACATTTTGACTGATGGTCAACATGGGAATATCATTTCCCAATAAGGAGGATGTCATCCACGTACAATACGAGGAAGACAACAGCGCTCCCACTGACCTTTTTGAAGAACACATGGTTCCTCTTCATTTTTGATGAAACCAAATAATTTTGATCACATCATTGAAAATGAGTGTTCCAGCTCCGAGATGCTTGCTTAAGTCCATATATGGACCTTTGCAGCTTGCAAACCTTGTGATCAGTATCACTGGATGTGAAACCTAGCGGCTATTCCATATAGATATCTTCCTCAAGATATCCATTTAAGAATATTGTTTTCACATCCATTTGCCATATTTCATAATCGAAATAGGCTGCAACAGCAAGCAATGTGCGGATGGATTTTAGCATAGCTACTGGGAAAAAATATCCTGATAGTCAATGCCTTCGTGCTGACTATAACCTTTTTGCCACTAGTCTAGCTTTGAATGTCTCCACATTTCCATCTGCACCAATCTTTCTCTTGTAGATCCATTTACACCCAATAGGTACTATACCTTCTGGTGGATCTACCAAGGTCCAGACTTGGTTTGAGTGCATCGAGTCAATTTCTGACTTCATTGCCTCTAACCATTTCTCGGAGTCGATATCTGATATCGCCTCGTTATAGGTTTTGGGATCATCACCATGAGCACCATTACCTATGAGGAATATTTTTTCTATTTTCCTCTGAAATAATACCTAAGTATCTCTTCAGGGGGATGGAAAATCCTTTTCGATCTACGAGGTGGAGGAGGTAGTGATTGTATTGGCTCAACCTGATTTGGTTCCATTTGGTCCTTAGCTCGTTACTCTTGTGAGACTTTCTCATCGAGCTTGATCTGCTTTCCAATGCCGCTATCTTGAATAAACTATTTTTCAAGAAAGATGGCATGTCGACTCACAATCACATTGTGGTCTTCTGGAAAATGTAGAAATAATATCCTAATGACTCTTTAGGATATCCTATGAATCGAGCTCTAAAGGACCTAAACTCTAACTTGTCCGCTTGTTGTCTTTTGACATGAGCCGGACAACCCCAAATTCTGAGATGACTCAGACTTGGTTTCTTACCATGCCATATCTCATACGGTGTGGTAGGAACGGTTTTAGAAGGAACCCTATTCAGTAAGTATATTGCAGTTAACAAATAGTATTTCCCCAAAAAAAATCAGGAAGGTCTGTGAAGCTCATCATGGATCGAACCATATCTAATAGGATCCGATTTCTCCATTCTGAAACTCCATTGAGTTGAGGTGTTCCTGGTGGAGTCCATTGAGAGACTATGCCATTTTCCTTGAGATAGTCCAAAAATTTCTGACTAAGGTATTCACCTCCTCGATCTGATCGAAGAACCTTAATGAGTTTTTCAGTTTGCTTTTTCTACTTCATGTCTGAATTTCTTGAACTTTTCAAAAGCTTCAGACTTATCTCATAAGATACACATACCCATACCTAGATAGATCATCGATAAAGATTATGAAGTAGACAAAATTGCCTCTAGCCGGCACATCAAATGGGCCGCACACATCAGTATGTACTAGGGCAAGGAGATCTGTGGCCCTTTTCCCCATGTCCTAACAAAAGGGAGTTTAGTCATTTTGCCTTGAAGACAAGATTCACAAGTTGGATATGACTCGAAAGTCAATGGACTCAATAGCCCATTTTTCTCCAATTTGTTAATCCTATCTTCTGCTATATGACCTAATCTTAGGTGCCATAGATATCTATCGTTTGGACTATCCCTAGGTCATTTCATGGCATTCACATTTTGCTCGATAGTTAAAAATAGATACATCAATATGTAACTGATAAAGATCCATTAATAAGAAAACCATTTGCAATTTTATTTCTTTCATAAAGAATGTTACAATGGTCCTTAAAGAAGGTAATCACATAGCCTTCTAGTGCTAAGCATGAAACAGAAATCAAATTCCTGCTAGCTGCAGGCACATAATAACAGTCTTTTAAAACTAAGTCTAAACCAGATGGTAATCGAAGAGGGTATGTTCCCACGGCCACTGCAGCAACTCTTGCTCCATTTTTGACGTGTAGGATCATGTCTCCATCCCTCAGCCTCCTGCTATCCTCAAGACCCTGCATGGAAGTGCACAGATGAGCACTAGAACCAGAGTCAAGCACCCAACTGGATGCAGAAGAAATCATAAGGTTAGACTCAATAACGAGCATACCTCCAGAAGGACCTTCCTTCTTGTTCTTCAGGGTGGCCAGGTAAGTAGGGCAGTTTCACTTTCCAATGGCCGTCGCTGTTGCAATGGAAATACTTTTCCTTTGATCAGCGATCCTTCTTCTTCAGCTCTGCCTTTTTCTTCTTTCCTTCTTCCACCTTCTTTTTTTCACAGACTTCTTTTTCTTTCCATAAGACTTTCTTTTGGAAGAAGTCCATTCCATAGCAAGAACTGAGCCTTTAGAACCTTTCATAGAAAGCTCAGCGGTAACCAGCATATTCATTAATTCGGCCAAGGAATTTTGAAGTTTATGCATGTGGTAATTCATGATGAATTGCCCATATGCATCAGTCAAGGATTGCAGAATAATATCATTCTGCAGATCCAAGTCTAACTTCACACCGAGCTTCTCAAGCTCTTCCATGTCCTTGATCATCATCAGACAGTGATCTTGGACTGACTGCCCATCACGCATCTTAGCCTTAAAAAGTCATTTCGTGACTTGATACTTTGGCTGCGCGACTCTGTTCACCAAACATCTCCTGCAGGTGAGCCAACATTTGGCGAGCAGTCCCGATATCTTCATGTTGGCGCTGGAGCTCATCAGACATCGAGCCCAACATGTAATATCTGGCCTTATTATCTTCGTCTATCCATTTTTCAAGAGACGCTCTCTGTTCAGTGGATGGACGAGGCTGGTAAGGTGGGAGGGTCCTGGTCCAATACATGGGTTAACTTCTCAGAACCCAAAATAATTTTGTAGTTTCCTGAGCCAATCTTTATAATTGGGTTCCGGTCAGTCTATGTGTGTCCAGGATACGTGCCAATGGGTTGGACGCAGACATTTTCCTGTAGAGAGTCAAAGATTCTAGTTAGATACTGTAATTATTGACTTGACCAATTTATTTAGAGATTTTATTTTTAAACAAATTAGCTTCCACTATTTTCTCGGATCCCTACACTCCCTCTGTAGAGATGCAAAAATCTCCATGATTAATGATTTCTAGTGGGTGGTGCGGTCTCACCAACTGACTCATCACCTCACCTAACAGTTATTGGTGATGGGTTAGCCAATGAGTGAACAACTCTTGTTCAATGATTCTCTAATCATGGTGCACCCAAACTTGGTCTCTAATTCATGAATCTCACCGTATCCGAAATATTGATCCACTCCTTAGTTAAGTCAGACCCACCATTTGCATAGACTGGATTCCTAATTGAGTCTCTCACCGTATCCAAAATATTGAGCCCAACTCATCCTCCAGCCCATAGCATCCAATGCCTAATAGACATGGTTGCATCTTTTCCGGTGCAACTGAGCCACTGTATCCAGCCGAGAACAATCAACCCCGGGAAGGGCCCGCACATCTACAATGGTGGAAGACCTCAGACTTAATCTTTTCTTAGGAAGAATTGATTCAGGTCTCATTAAACTAGACTTGACTTAGTCATAACAATTATGACTAACCTAGTGGCATGGGTTAGCTCGGATTATTGACCACCTCAGATCAGAACTGTGTCAACAGATATGGCCAGGTAAGTGAGATCGGTGGAAGGGAATATGCCATTAACTCGTACAAGAATGCATTCAGGTCGAGTAGCTTCCAATTAAAAATCCAGTCGGTCGTATGTGCCAAACTTACCTTAGACACCAAATTGTTGAGTCAGAACCAATTGGGTTAGCCTACAATCCAGACTCTAACCTCTGAGCCTAATTAGGTCTTGCTTGATCGATCACTCGTGACTCGATCTTGACCCAGACTTAATCCTATTAGGCTGGTCAATTTAAGCATTGTTGATCCCATCTAACCAACTCTTGATTCGGTTTGATCAACCGCTTAGACCTAATTGAGCTACCCAAGCCCGAACCCAGTATTATGAATATGTCTTAGATCTAAAATTCTCAATTTTAGACCTAATTAATATTTCCATAATCTTAATTCTTAATTAAGTTAGGGTTCATAAACAAAATATGCACAATAAATCCTAGGATTTCAGGATCTAGGGTTTTGCAGAAAGTAAGTTTTGGATTTCTGATTAAGGACGAACGCGCAGCACCCCTACACATCATAAGAACACCCCATCGAATGGAAGGAGAGGGCCTTTAAATTCCTTCTTCATTCTTATGACCGGACGGCCAAGGAGAACGCCTTAATCAGGAAATATAAATACTACAAAACTAGTTTTAGATCTATATCATATATCTCATATATAAAAATTAGATCTAATCATGGCATATTTTGCATACATCTCATGTATCATATCATGCATATTTTTCAGATCTAAATTATCTCATAATAATCTAAAAAATTAGATTTAAATTGATCTAATCAAAATAAATTCTAATCTAGACAATTATGTAGAACTATTCTACAACTAGTCTAGACATGCATCAATCATATCTCATATGAATTTCAAAAATTAAATAATTTTTATTTATTATTTTTTAGATCTTATTATAATATTTATAATATCAAAAAATAGTAAATAAATAGATCTAAAATATAATTTAATCAAATTAAATTATGAACATGCAAGACTATGTATAGAACAGTTCTATTTTACAACTAGTCATACATCTTGTAAAACTTAGATCTAAATTATTTAATTTTAATTTTTTTTAATTTTAGATCTAATCATATCACATGTAATATCTAAAATCATCTAATTATTAGATTAAAATTAAAATAAAATTAGATCTAAATAATTTATTAGAACCTGGCTCTGAACCAGTTGAAGAAAAAATTCTGATTTTTCGGGTCAGGTTCGTTCAGATCTGATTGGATCACGAAGGGTATTTCAAAATTTTCTCTTTTAATTCTAGATTAGATCTAAAATATTTTAGATCTAATTTTATAGATCTAATAAAATAAAATAAAAAATATTAAATCTGATTTAATTTTTTACCTTTTGTTGGGTAATCAGATTATCCTATGATGATCCTACTGATTGTCTGAAGTTTTGGATCTAGCCACGCAAGCACCTGACCTCTATCGATATCCACTCAGATTAAATCTAGAGATTTTCTCCTTCTTTATTATTTCTACAAATATTTAATCTGGATCTGATTTGAAGGATCTTCAAAACTCCTTTTGAAGATCTAGAATCATCTCTTACAGCAGTACTGCCTTCTTCCTTTCTCGTCATCATTCTCTTGCCTGGATCGCACCAAACTGGAGGCCAAATCTCCTTGGGCATGGAGAGAAGAGAGAGGATCAGAAGATGGTAGGGAGAAGGGAGAGGGGCAGCCTTGGGGCATGGGCTAAGGGAGAACTACTATAAAGCTTGGCGCAGATAGGATTTATATAGACCCTACTGCACCATGCAGTGCCACATCATCCCAACCAATCATATCGCTTCATGCAATCAGATCTAAATCTGATTGGTGGGATGATATCACCTGATTCAATCAGATGAGAGCCCCCTCAAATCATCCTTAGATGGTGCCAAGATTGGTCAAAGCTGAGTCTTAGGCACCTACCTAAGTTGATTCCAAGAAGTAACCTGGAGTCCCATTTGTATAGGACTCCAGGCATCCCTATCCATGGGTGCACGCCTAACTCCTTTCTAATTTCTAGTAAGGAGACAAGCCCCTATCTACTCTTCTATGGGTACATGACATATGGGTAGATGTCTAAGTGTCAAAGATCAACATTTGACCAAAGTCAAAAGACAAGAATTAGTAGATAATGGAAATTGGCAGATTTTATCTCCAATTTATCTCATAAACTAAGATAACCCTTTTCTGATCTGGACAAGCTCCAGTCAGACCAAGTAAAGGTACCTAAGTGAGCACAAACACATTTGGCTTAGTCGAGATAACTTTTAATGATAGTAAAAGGAGAACGTTAGGCTCAATCATGTGCTAGCATGATTTTCTTGAACCTAATTGAATCTAATTCAAATCAATTGAACTGGATTAGTCTAATTGATGATATCCATATCCAAATCTTTATTTGTATGATCCAGTTAGATTCAGTTCTATATGATAATGAGATATGTCATGATCTCTATCATCGACATCATCAAAACTCCTTTCGATGGATCAGAACTCTTCTGATTCGAACAGCTAGAATGATCGATCATCTAAATCATTCTAATTGCTCCCAAAATCCACCAGTGACACCTAGCAGTATATGGTGGCAACCCATCAGAGCTGAAAATGAACCTCTTGTGCAGCTACCTATGTGATTAAGTTCTTCTATCTTGAGCTTCCGATCAGATTAGGGTTAAGGTGAACTCGTCAAACCCTAGTTTCTGTCATATGATGTAATCATTTGATTCAAGTTCGATGTGAAAATCTTAAATAGAAACTCTTTCTATTATTTCACTCTGCCATGGCCATGGGCTTATGGACTTGATTCTCATGATCATCATAGGGCTGCTCCTCTATCCACCGAGGTAGATAGATTTTCCATCTTGATGCAATCTAATTTCCTACAATGAACATGCTATAGCCAACATACACCTCAGGATTTTGAATGGCTAGGAGATCGAGTCATAGTGTAGTCAAACCCACCTCAGGTCAAAGAACCAGACACACCACTGCAGCTTCGAGCCAGTCATCGATGAGAAGGTAGACTTCCTTATGACTGCTCGAGATGGTCATGCTTAGTGCCCTCATTCTCTAACGAGTATCTGTACTCTCGATCCGGTGTCTCTACACCATAGACTCAAGACTCATCTATTATAAAGAAGTGATTGTACACCAATCCTTTCAGATCAATCACCATCCTCATGATGATCCTATGGTCGGGAGCATTTTATGAGTTAATAATGCAAAATTCTTGTATTAAATTTTCAACTCTTAAAAATAAGAATTATCATTACCATTAACTCAAGGGATGTATCACGGATACTAAAAATATATTTACGATAGAAGATAACCCATTTTATTATTTATAGTCAAAATTATAATTTTGCCCCTAGAAGTGTATTACAAGTGTCAGCCAATTCTGGCTTTTAGGACATACATATCTAACATGAAGTTCAACGGAATTGGTTTCTGCATGATCCTTGAGAAAAAGGAGGGTCAGTGCGAATATCATTACCGTGTGAGAAGGGAGTACGACGGAGCTCTTCAATTCGTCAACTCATTTCTAGGAGCCTTTGATCTAGGAGATCTTCACGATCGTTGATCTCTAGGATTTTTTGGTGGAACAGATGCGAAGCTTCCTCCTAGGTCAAGTCATGGTCCAAGCATGGGTCTTCCATCCTCTACTTTCTCTTTTTGAAGATCAAAGGCCAGGTAGCCGAGGTCGGTCGTTCCTAGATCGGACCATGGGGCTCCAGAGAAGCTTGCTCTAGCTGAATTGGTATCGAGATTTGCCAATGTATGACCTGCATTGCCTCTGTGAGGTCACAAACTTACTGGACCAACAGGTTGAACTACTCCATATCCACCATGGCTGTAGGTGGAGCTTGAGTTATCAAAGCTGGAATGAATGTATCTGGACGAGATCTGGCTATAGAGGCCATTGATCACTGGGTCGAAGCTTTTTTAAGAGGCATTTTTTTTGGGAAGAACTCTAGAGAGAAAGAAGAGAGTTCACTATTGAGCACTCCTTTAAGATCAAGGAAACCTAAGGAATAGAGGCCCTTCCTCTAGCGCCAATTTTGTTGGTGTAGAATTTGGTTGATGTCGGATCGAGCTGGAGTCGAGGAAGACGAGGTCGCCGCTAGTGACCTGCAAAACAAAGTTCCATTTGAAGTTGGTGGTGGTGGCTTCGGTAGGACCCTCCGATGGTCAAGTTAGCTCTTCTGATCAATAGAAATGGAGTGCTCAGAGAGGAGTTTGGCAGAGTTTTAGAAAGAAAAGAAAGCTTAGAGAAAACGTATCTAGAGGGTCCCTTTTTATAGATGGAGCTTATTGTAACTGTCCTGATAAATGACTGTCATAACCATCCTGATAAATGCCAATCGTAATCATTCTGATAAATGATAATCATAATTATCCTGATAAATGATAATCATAATTATCCTGATAAATGACAACTATAACCATTCAATAGTAGGATCACCTGTAGGAATCCATTTGAAGGAACAGTCCAGAAGGAGTTAGTCTTCCATAGAAGTTCGACTGAAGGAGGAATCCAAAAGAAGTTCGACTCCCGTAGAAGTCCGACTGAAGAAAAAATTTGAAAGAAGTTTGACTCCCGTAGAAGCCCAACTGAAGGAGAAATTCAGAAGAAGTTCAGCTCCTATAGAAGCCTGACTGCTGGAGGAGTCTGGAAGGAGTTTGGCTCTCCTACAAGCCCGACAGCTGGAGGAATCTGGAAGGAGTTTAGAAGAAGTTCAGCTCCCATAGAAGCCCGACTGCTGGAGAAATTCGGAAGGAGTTCGACTCCTGTAGAAGCTCAACTGCTGAAAGAATTTGAAAGGAGTTCGGCTCCTGTAGAAGTCTGACTGCTGAAAGAATTCGGAAGGAGTTTGGCTCCCATAGAAGTCCGATTGTTGGAGGAATTTAGAAGGAGTTTGGAAGGAGTTTGGCTCCCATAGAAGTTCAATTGCTGGAGGAATTTAAATAAAGTTTGGCTCCTATAGAAGCCCGACTATTGGAGGAGTCTGAAAGGAGTTCAGCTCCCGTAGAAGCCCGACTGCTGAAGGAATTTGAAAGAAATTTGGCTCCCATAGAGGTCCGACTAAAGGAGAAATTCGGAAGAAGTTTGGCTCCCGTAGAAGTTCGACTGCTGGAGGAGTCTGGAAGAAGTTTGACTCCCATAGAAGCCTAACTATTGGAGAAATTTGGAAGGAGTTCAACTCCCGTAGAAGTCTGATTGTTGGAGGAATTCGGAAGGAGTTTGGCTCCCATAGAAGCCCGACTGAAAGAGGAATCCAGAAGAAGTTTGACTTCCATAGAAGTCCGACTATTGGAGGAGTTTAGAAGGAGTTTGGCTCTTATAGAAGCCCGACTGCTGGAGGAATCCAGAAGAAGTTTGGCTCCCGTAGAAGCCCGACCGTTGGAGGAGTCCAAAAGAAATTTGGCTCCCATAGAAGTCCAACTGAAGAAAAAATCTGAAAGGAGTTTGGCTCCTATAGAAGCCCAACTATTGGAGTTTAGAAGGAGTTCGGCTCTCGTAGAAGCCCGACTGCTGGAGAAATTCAAAAGGAGTTTGGCTTTCGTAGAAGCCCGACCGCAGGAGGAGTCTAAAAGGAGTTCGACCGCTAGGAAAGTTTGATTGGGTTTGGAGTCCAGTTGGAGGAATTTGGTCACTGAATGAGTTCGATCGTTGAAAAAGTTCGACTGCTGGAGAGAGAATTTTTGATCGAAACTTTTTCATGATTACTAGCTGCATTAGGCTAAGTACCAAACTAAACTTTGGTGGGAGCGGGGTTTATCCCCAACACAACCTTTTTGAAAAAGGAGTTTCTTGGTGAAGGAGCTATTGCCTCTAAGGTTGAACTTGATAAAGTTTAGTAGATAGAAAAATCAATACCTGTAGCTGAATCTAAATCAAATTTGATTAGATCAGATCTAAAGTCTAGTGTATCTACACCATTAAGGCGATCCGATAGAGTACCACATCATCCAAATAGATACTATAATTTTTTGATCCAGGATGGTGATCCCATCGAACTCGATGAGAACAATGAGGATCCGATCACTTATATGGATGCTATGCAGACACCCAATTTTGAGAAATGTTTTGAGACCATGAAATCCAAAATGGCGCCCATGAAGGTCAATGATGTGTGGATATTAGTTAACCCATCCGAAGGGGTTAAACCCATTGGATGTAAATGAGTCTTCAAAAAAAAAAGGTGCGCAGATGGAAAGGTGGAGACCTATAAAGTTCATCTGATTGCCAAGGGGTATCATCAATATTATGGTATTGACTATGATGAGACATTCTCTCCTATGATGATGGTCAAATTCATTCAGATAATGCTTGTGATAGCTGTCCATCTGGACTATGAGATCTGGCAGATGGATGTGAAGATAGCTTTTCTAAATGAAAAGCTGATCGAAGAGGTGTATATAATACAATCTGAGGGGTTCACATCCATTGATGAGTCCAAAGTGTGCAAGTTTTAGAGATCCATTTATGGATTAAAACAGACATCTTGAAGTTGGAACATGCATTTTGATGAGGTGATCAAAATGTATGGCTTTGTTAAAAATAGAGAAGAGCCCTGCATTTACAAATGGGCAACTAATCCAGCAGTGGTATTCCTTGTTTTGTATATGGATGACATTCTCTTAATCAAAAATGACATCCCCGTACTGTAGAAAATAAAAGTCTGGTTGTCATTACAGTTCTCCATAAAGAACTTGGATGAAGCATCCTACATCCTAGGAATGAAGATCTATAGGGATAGATCTAAAAGAATGCTTGAATTATTTCAGTCCACGTACATAGATACTGTACTGAAGAGGTTTAGTATGGAGAATTCCAAAAAGAGCTATCTCCTGATAGACCATAAAATTTTTCTCTCTAAGAAGGATTGTTTGATAACTCCTAAAGAGAGAGAGTGTATGAGTAGAGTCCCATATGCTTCGATAGTGGGATCTATCATATACGTCATGGCATGTACGAGATCAGATATGGCATACTCACTAGGAGTAGTGAGTAGATATCAGTCTGACCCTAGAGAAAACCACTGAAAAGTGGTTAAAAGCATCCTTAAGTATTTGAGAAATACTAAGGACCAATGGTTGGTTTATGATGAGTCAGATCTGAAACTTATGGAGTTTACAGACTCCAGCTTTCAATCTGACCATGATGACAGTAGAAAAATGTCGAGATATATCTTTACTCTAAATGGTAAAGCTATCTACTGGAAGAGTTTCAAGTAGCATATTGTGACAGACTCTATTTATGAAGTAGAGTACATCGCAGCATCAGATGCCATGAAGAAAGCTATGTGGTTGAGAAAGTTTATCATCGAGCTCAAAGTAGCACCCTCCCTAGATAGTCTGATCCTGCTCTACTATGACAACACTGGTGCCATAGCTCAGCGAAGGAATCAAAGGCATACCAGTGAATGAAGCACATCTTGCACTGCTTTCACCTGATCTAGGAGATCATGGATCGAGATAATGTCGACCTTTAGAAGATCGACGGAAAAAAAATTTTGATCGACCCCTTCACTAAAGCCCTGACAATAAAGAAGTTCGACAACCACAAGTCGAAGATGGAAATTAGATACTGTATCGAGTGGATTTAGGATAAGTTGGAGTTGTTGAAAAATGTATCCCAAAGTCAATCGTCAGCCTATTGATGGTTGAGCTACACTGTATCTATAATTAATTTATTAATAAATAAAATATATTTTTGGTATTTTTTTCATCATAAAGTATTCATCTTCTAACGAGCTTCATTATTGTGATGAATTTTTTTAGGACTATTTAGCTTCGATAAAGAGATAATTTATCGATTAGTCCTTAAATTTGTTCACGACCAAATGATAGGCTGTTAATTAGAATGATAGTATCTATCTAGCATAGGTCGCTGTATGCCATATAGGTTGATTATCCTCTTAACCAAGAAATATAAAAATACCGGTATGGCATACAGGTGAGATGTATGGATATATCATCATTGAACATGATCAACTCCAGAGCATTCTGTTGTCGAGAATCTATCTAATGGGATATAAGTATAAGTATCCCTTAGACCTGAGATCACCTCAGTAACTTACAAGCAACTTATTATGCTTTGGTACCAGACTAATTGAATTTCTAATTCAGTAATGGAAGGTTTTCAGGCACAGTCAAATACTTGCGAAGTCAGAGTATGATCAATATGGAATTGACCACTCCAAGAGTTGGAGAAAAATGTATCATTATATTTAAATATAGAAAAATCTTGGCCAAGATAATCCATCAAATGGATTTGATATTTTGAAATACAATGTGAACAACCTTATCAAAGTTGACAGTTGAACTCTGAGATGTCTTACGAGCATTTTGGTCAAGGGGATGAATTATATGAAAACTATATCCGCATGGGTTCTAAGGATGTTGTTCTACACATTCGACCTATCCGATCGTCGGGTACCATTGCTAAATGGTCACTTTGACTAGTATAAAAATTTATTCTTATGCTACCAGCTTAGATTCAGATCTATGAGGTCACACATATTAGAGTTCACAATCCGATCGGATGGTTGATCAATGATTAAGAATCATTCTAGGGTTAAACAATTAATACGATTGATGTTTAACCTAATGCAAGTGTTGTAGAAGAATTGATTAGCAATTAGATTGTTAATTGACTTAATCTAATTAAGTCAAAGAACTAAGATTAAGTTTAATTAAATATGATTTAATTAAATTTGGTTTGGGCTTGATTAGATCAAGTCTAATTGGTTTATTGGATAAGCCAAGTGCAAGGAAGAACTAGTCCTAGTTCAACTAGGACTTGGGTCAATCCAATTTTTTAATTTGATTAAAAAATTAAATTAAAATTAAATTTAGTTTAATCTAATTTAATTAAATTTTTAATTATTTTAGGGTCTAATTTAATTGAGTTAAATTAATTTTGATTTGATTTAGTTTGAGAAACCATGTTGGACCAAGTCAAAATAAGAATCCTAGTAAGACTAGGAACTTTCCTCCTTGCGTCATCTTAGTCCCAATGCCCACCCTTCACACCCCCTTTGATTTTGCATAAATTCTCCATGCCTAAGAGAAGCCCACCATGTCCCAAAGTCCTCCTCTTTCTTTCTTACATAGTAAATTAAGTGTGGACCAAGTCAAAGTAGGAATTGGTGTTGATTTCAAATTCTATGAGATAGAATTTTAGGAAACCAAAACTCTACCTATAGTGCACCGATTCCACCCAGATTTTTTCTAAAATTTTCATGGATTTTAGAGGGATTTTTGCATGACAAAACCTGATTGTCCACAGTAGAAAAAAAGGAGGGGGCACCGAAGATTTGGGCACCTCTTGTCTTGCCCAATTTGAACATTCCTTGTCTAGGTATTTAACCTATATAGGACTTCTCTATATCTCTCTATTTAGGATGAATTTTTGGCTGATTTTTGGATATATTCAAGATTATTGAGAGTCCTCTGGGGTGTGTGAAAATCAGGGATAAAGAGTATTGGGGCATGAGGACTTTATGGATACCAATCTAGGTGTCTAGGTGAGAGAATAGAAAAGAAGAAGAAGGGTTCTTCTTCTAGGATTTTTCTTTGATCTCTTCCTCCTTCTTTAGAGATTTTTGAGAGGTGTCTCAGGTTCAAAATCTCTTTTCATTCCTTCTAAAAATTATAGAGTTCAAGATTTGAAGAAGGTGGTTCCAGATCGATCATCAAAAAAGGATCAGCACGGTACTAGCATATTATGCTAATTTTCTGCATTGGACTTCTAATCATGGTTCGTGGGCTCGTGTGAATGACTCCTAGAGGATGGATGCATGTACGGCTTGCAACATTATCCTCAAGCCTAGATCAGCAAGTTAGAACATCTAACTTGCATAGGTAATAGATCTAATCTATTATTTTTGTACCTACATTAGATGTAGTGTATATACATGTTGACATGATCAACATGTTTTAGTTTTTTCTTTAGATTTTAATTTTTGATTTAATAACATGCCATGATTATATAATAGATTTTAGATCTAGAATATTTTTTAGAATTTAAAATTAATTTTGATTAATTTTAGTCTTTCGCTATCTGATCTTGAAAAAGTTTCAAGATCTAGCCCTGAAACCCTAGATCTGGTTCTATAAGATTGCTACCTGAAAGATTATTACATGGTCTTCCACTGATAACCAGATTAAATCCATCAAATATGCTAATCAAATATTCGATCCTATCACCATTAAGCTCTTGCACATCAGCAAATGTATTGGACAAGTAGAGCTTCCTGTCCATGCATATTATCTTTCACATCTCCCTATATAGGTACCAACACTTGTAGTTTGGTATAATTTCACTCCTATATGAATGGAAAACTATTGTATCACTGTCAAATATTTTTCTATTGACACATCTCTTATAAAGACAATGAGCCTGTCCTTTAACTAAGAGTGCAGCATTCCCAAAAGCATAATTACAAAAGTAAAGGATATCATTGTAAATGGAGACGATCAAGATGCACGTCCCATGCATGCAAACTTGAAGCTTGCTAGATGACTAGGCTACATGAGCACATAAATTTTATTTTTAAATTATTATTTTATTTTTTAATAAAATTTATACTTCTAGTTTGTAGCTCGAGGAGATGGTCAGGGGCTCGGAGAGGCTATGATGACTGTCTATGCGAGATGCTCCTAAATGAAAGTGATGTATTCTATTCTTGTTGTTGTATGGTCAAGCTTGGATAGTCTGTTACATCATAGACAATCGCTTGTAGCTATCTCATGGTTAAAGGTGTAGAGGAACTTGCAATGCAAGGAAAGCTTGGATGGTTTGTTACATCGCAAACAACCGCTTGTAGAAACCTTATGGTTAAAGGTGCAAAGAAACTTGCAATGCCTTATTTTTCAATGGTAGATCTAAGCCTTCTTTACATTGTCATATACTAAGATTATCATGTACTGCTGGATGAGAATCAGATAATGCCTAAATTAGGAGACCAGCTGACCAACACATTATCATGTATTGCTGGATGAGAATTATTTTTCTGCTGATATATTATAGATGCTGACTAATAATCTTTGTTATACATGAGTTAAATTTTGATTATCTTGTTATGTTTTAATAGATATTTTATTTAAACTAATTTTTAGGTCATCTGCTTACTTTGGTTTTTATTTTTATTTTTAAAAATTATACATCATATCATCTAGAGGTCAAAACCATTTCAGTGAAGGATAGAGCTCTCAAAAAGAAAGAGATCATGCGGCTAGCTTGCATGGTTCCGCACATCTCATACCGAATGGTAATTAAACTCTAACACTTTAGATATTATTATTTTATCCTGTGCTAACTAATATAACATTCTTTATATTAGATATTTTATGCTCAGGTTCAGATGATAGGGGGTCGCCAGTGACCCTACAATCACACGTAGTAGCAACTGGCTTATAGACATAGAGTCGTGGTCAAGGACCTGCCTGGCTCATGGCATCTCTGATTCGACTGGAGGATAGACAGCTCATCCATGTTTAGAGTTACTTATATATAATACAACTTTAATTAATATATTTAGAATTTAATAATTCTAAAGTTAACATTTATTTTCTAAAATTAATTTTATAGCATATTTAGAGAGTCTAGAGTAACTCGTGCAGTGATCGGCATCATCCGATGCTTGATGCCAAGGCTGATGAACGAGTTTTTCAGCTGACCATCTGAAACTCATGATGCAGCCTAGAAGATATTTTTGGTAAGTCAAAATTAGTTTAATTTTTAAATTTTAAATATGTTGATATTTTAATTATATATAAATGCATGCTTGCTTTTATCTTGTAAGAATACTACCGATTCGAGACTCCCCAGGACGAGGAGGCTAGCTATCAAATCTTCGATGAGATGGCCACACAGAGGCTTCGAAATGGCCTCTATAGCCTCAAGCAATTCACCATCCAATATTTTGATTCTCAGTCACCATCAGATTGGAGGTTCTTCATGGATTAGCAAGGAGTACTCCGGTAGGCGAAAGGCCCTCTATGACTAGTGGAGTAGCGAGTAGTACTCCGATAGATGATAGAGGGCCTGACAAATGGCCTTAGCCATAAAAATATCATTACTAATATTTTTTTAATTTTTTTAAAAAAATTTAAGTTAAATATTAAAAAATAATTTATGATAGAATTATTCAATCTCTAAAGTCGTCGCTAATAGCCTTATTAGTAGTGGCTCTTTTTACCATCGCTAATAGTGGCAATTAGCGATAAAAATTTTTAGATTAGCTTTTACGATGGTATTAGCAATGATGGGGCGATTAGCGATGATGGAAGAACTATTAGCGATGGTATTTCACCATCGCTAATAATCTAAATTCTTGTAGTGCTATATTGAATCAAATCCAATAATTAGAAAGGATATAGATAATTAAGAAAGATAGAACAAACAGAGAATCACATTCAACGAGCTAGATCAATCCAGTCATCTAACTTCATCCGATTAAGATCAATACATTATGCTAGAGGTGGTTCAAAAAAATCAAGAATGATCAAATCAATAGTATTCGACAAGCATCAAGATAGAGGCTAGTATGCCATTCAACAATCAAGGGTCAATTCGATCAAATAATTTTATTTAATTAGGATTACTTAAAATATAAGAATTTGATAAAGACCCATAAAAATTAGATCTTATGTGGTAAAGGCTCGGATGGTATATATGCATATATTAATTGCCCGATCAATATGATGGTTCTAATTGTAAGCTCAGGTATGGTGCTCTCAAGCCTTGAAAGCAAGAGAAAAGAGAGCAAGGAGCGAATGAAATCAACCATCGAAAAGTTTCAATAAATGCTTTAGAAGAGCTGGCTTGGATCCTATCAGAAGAGTTAGCCCAAGCTGCAGAAGAGCCAACCCAAGCTGAAGATGAGCCAGTCCAAATTCTAAGAGAGCTGACTCGAGCAAAAGTCCAGAAAGCATATCTGGCTGATATGCTAGAAGAGCTGGCTCGATTCATGTCAGAGCCAACCTCAATAGAAGTCAAGCCAGCTCGAATCCTAAGATAGTTGGCTCGAGCAACAGAGCAGAGAGTGGTGATTTAGGCTCTTGCAGAAGACATCACCATCGAGTCAATTCGATTACTAACTAAGCTGGCTCGAGCAGTGAACAAAACAAAACGTAGTTTCTATTTTGGCCTGAGATTGGATTTAATCCTAGGAACTTAGGGCCTTGATTTGTAAAGTCCTAAGGAGGCTAACTTATGGATTGGACTAGGATTAGTCCAATAGGTGTATGCATGGGAAACATTAATGTATATGGGCTCAGAAAGTGCATCACATTAGGTTAGCTAGAAGAGTTTTTTAGGTTGGATCTTATTTGACCAGGTATATATACTCTATACCAAGTTTTGTAAAAAAATAAAAGCATGAAATCAATACAAGCCTTTTCTTTCTGAAATCTCTCTTTCTCTCTCATTCTCTCTCTTTTCTCCATGCCCTAGGGTTTGCTAGGATTTCAACAAAATGGCCATCCCTTTTCTTAGATCCTTGTTGCTATTTTCGCAAGCATCAAGTAGCAAGAATTATTTTCAATAGATTGGTATCAGAGCAGCCATCTGAAATAATAGTTGGTATCAGAGCCCTAGTGTTAGATCTGGTAGAAAAAAGATCAAAGCTTCGCCCGATATTGTGGTAAGGTGCTAAATAGATTTCTTTGAATACTATTTATTCTATTTTATGTTTGGTTACTGAAATCTGGTTGGGATGATATCGAGTACCATCAAGGTAGACTTTGAAAAGTTTGATGGCAATGGTAACTTCTACCTTTGGCAGCAAAGGATGAAAGATCTATTAGTGCAGAATAGGATCTACAAGGTCTTGACTCGTGAAAGATTGGAAAAAATTTCTTTTGAAGAATAGGAGGAACTTAAAGAGATAGTCTTCAGTATGATTTGTATGTGCCTCATTGGAGATTAATATGGAAACCACACCAAAGGGACTTTGGCAGAAACTAGAGAACACATATATGAGCAAGAACATGACAAACAAGCTATGGTTAAAGAACCAGCTGTATAATTTATGGATGCCCAAAAGAGGAGATCTAGTTTTCCACATCCAGAAGTTCAATCAAATTTGCTCGAATGTTATGAGCCTTGATGTGAAGATTGATGAGGAGGATAGAGCTCTCCTATTGTTGTATTTGCTGCCAGCAGCATATGATAGTCTCATCACTACTCTGGTGTATAGAAAGAAGATATTAAACTTTGAGAAAGTGGTTAGAGTTCTCAGGTCCAATGAGCAGCGAGAGAGGCTAGTTAAAAAAAAATCCTAATTTAGAGGTGCTTTCTGTGAATGAGAGGTAAGGAAGGCCTAAGAAGAGAACTCAAGATAAATCTAAGGATAGATCAAATTCTCGAGAAAATCAGAAGATTTGAAAATGCTATAAGTGTCATCAACTGATAATATTAGAAGAAATTGCCTGATTTTGAAGAATGAAAAGGGAAAGGGCACTTCTAAGGATGGATCAACCAGCGGAAGTGGTGCTCTATCATTTGAAGATAGTGGAGAAGATGTACTAGTACTATCAGATAAAGTAATAGAGTTGGACAGCCACTGGACATTGGATTCAGCATGTTTTCATCGTTACATTGCACATCAAAAGTGGTTCTCATCTTATGAAAGATCCGACGAAGGAAGTGTAAGTCTTAGAGATGATCATCCATGTAAAATTACTAGTGTTAGTACAGTAAGATTGAAGATTTATGATGGAGTCATATGGATACTCACCAATATGAAGCATGTGCCAGAATTGAAGAACCCGATATCCCTGGGTTACTTGGAAGGATAGGGATATGCTTTCAGTTGTCAACCAGGTAGCAAATATTTGAGGTTTTCAAGGATGCATTAGTGGTGACAAAAGGAAGAAGACTGAGCAACAACCTATACAGGATGGAGGACTCAATGGTTACAGATATTACGAAGGTGTCTATAGCAACATAGGAGGAGCAGCTAGCCTACAAGCTGTGGCACTATCGTATAAGTCACTTGATTGATGGGGGCTCACAGAGTTGAATAGGAGAGGTCTAATTCTAGCAGTCAGAAAGGAAGGAGATGACCTATGTGAACCCTATATCTATGGCAAATAATACAGAGTTACATTTACTAGTAGTATCAAGCAGAGTAAAGCTATTTTGGAGCTTGTTCACTCAAACATATGGGGATTGAAACCTATTGCATCTTAAGGTGGAGTGAGATATTTTGTCATCTTTATAGATGATTTCTCCAAGAAGGTATGGGTCTATCTGATGAGGAAAAAATCAGATGTTTTTGCCTAATTTAAAATCTGAAGAGTTGAGGTGGAGAAGGAGACAGAGCAGCCAGTGAAGTATTTGAGGATTGATAATGGAGGAGAATATGTCAGCCTAGCATTTAGGAGATATTATGAGAAAAATGAAACAAAATACCATTACACAGTGAAGATGACCCCTCAGCAAAATGGTGTCACAGAGAGGATGAATCAAACACTGACAAAGAAGGCCAGAAGCTTGAGGCTGCAGGCATCACTACCCAAATCATTTTGTGGTGATGCTCTTATTTATGTATATTTTCTTGCTAATAGATCTTCCCATACGAACTTGAATGGAGGACTTTCATATTGCCATCCACAACATCCCACGCTTCACGTAGCTTTGATACCAAGTTGTAGACCAATGATATCGCTCGAATGCTAATCATCCTTGACATCACAAGCATCGATATCATGTTGTGGAAGCTTCTGATCTTTAGCATGAACCTGAAGGAACCTGTGACGTTCTCTATAAGCAGCAAACCACTGATCCTCCACCTTGGATCTGTGATGGGGCACCTCCCTCCTTGGGCTTGAGGAAGATGCCTTCCTTCTCTAGGGCTTCTTCAAGAACCCTAGGGCAGCAACTATAGAGAGAAGAGAAGAAGAGAGTTGAAGGAGAAAAGATCTGTATTAATTCCAATCTTTAAAATCCTAATACAACCTATGTATTTATACATAGCCATCAGGAGCGACCATAAAACTTCCCGGCTAACCCAATACATGAAAGCACTCACCGAGCCCATGTACACCCATGTCTTCCATGCTCTCATCCTCTAGATCTAGATCTGATCCATACATGAATTAGCCACCTTAAGACCTCTCAAATCAGGCCTTAGGACCCCTAGGATCAACCCAGACCCTAGTCCAAAATAGTCCCTCACATAACTCTGCCAACGCACTGAGTCGGCTCAGTCTCAGCACTAAGCTGGCTAAGTTCCACTGGGTCGGCTCAGTCTGAAACTGAGTCAGCTCAGTTCTATATCATGCCAGCAGTCTCGAACGTGCAGCTTTCTATTTTGTTCGTACACTAAGACTTAGCCAATCCAGTTTTGGACTAAGCCAGCTAACCTACAAAAAATCTTCTTTCTATAGTCTTGATTCCCCAGCTTTAGTTTCTTACTTCACCTTGTGTCCCAAGTCTCTGAAGTACCAACCAAGCCCCTGAAATCTCCTAAGCCATCACCGTGACTCCTCCCGTGGCCTCCTAAGGCTTGGAAGCACCATAAATCCTTATATTTCAGAGGTTGTTTGGAGTGGGAAGATGTTGCCCAGAGGTTGCAACCCAAGAGGGGGGGTGAATTAGATTTTTAAAAAAATTGGCCAAAATTAACTCTAAAGAAGTATGTGCCTTACTTAACTTAATTTAGTTTTATAAAATTGAAAAGTATATGTAACGGAATCAAATAAGAATAAACTTAAGCAAGAGTAAAACCAAATTAGTAAGTGATTAGTAATTTAAAGTATGTAAAATATGTAAAGTAGTGGAGAAAGAAATACAACACAAACATAAAGATTTTATAGTGGTTCGGAGCAACCTACTCCTACGTCCACTCCCCAAGCTATCCCCTTGGGAGTTTCACTATAATCTCTAGATTATAGTGTATTTATTTTGATCCAGAATCACAAACAAATCTAGTTGATTTTGTCGGGCTCACCAACCATAATCCTACATCGATAGTTTTTTTAGATTCACTATCAACCTAGTTGATTTTAACCTAGAAGCACTAACTATAATCTTTACACCATCCGATTACTAACTTAGACCAGCCTATATCCCAATTTTTTTTTCTCCAAAGAAACTTGTAACGAAACAAAAATACAAGTATAAGAATTTAGCACAAAAATAAAAAGAAAAAAAACTCCTTTTGAAGTTTGATGGACAGGCTGAAAGATAGCTCTTGAAGCTTTGTATTCTCTTCTTTGAAGGTTGAGAGGAAGCTTGAATGACTGAGAATGATCACACTTAGAAGCTCTTTGAATTTTATGCACAAAGTCATCTCTTTTCTCTCTTTTTCTTTAGATATTCAATAAACCTTAAAATTTGAATGATTTGTACTTTCAATCTACTTTTCTTCTTTTTCTTTTGATTCTCCAGCTTTAAATAGTCTTCACAATGGTTGGAGAAAGTTTGAACCATTGGAGGGCTTGAACTAGCCATTTGGAATGAAAAAGATCTATTAAAAAAGTATAGAAAACGAGCCATTGCAGCCTGTCCCGACATTAGGATCGACACTTTTCTGTAGGGGTTGACATTTTTTACTCAGATGTCGATACTTTTTCCTTAAGTATCGATACTTTTTCCTCAGATGTCAACCCTTGGACAGTACTCAAAAATTCAGCTTTCTATTCAATTTCTATATAATAGAGATCGACCCAGGGGTTGATCCTTTCACTAGGGGTTGACCCATGGGTCAACCCTTTTGTGAAGCCATGCAAAAACAACATGCCAAAGCATGCCAAGCTACCCATTTCAAAAGGGGATGACCTAGGGGTCATCCCTAGGGTTGATCTTTTTGCTAAAACTTTATTTTCTTTCAAATTTGACATCCATAAAAATGTAAAATTGCCTCTAAAAGATCAAATCTTTTTCTAGTTGCTTTGAGACTTTCAAAACATTTTTTTTTTCTAACTTAATTTTATCCCTCTTCAAGGATCTTTATCAATTCAATTTTTTTGAAGCTCTTGACTTGGTGATTTTTGTGTAAATCTTTTCTTAGATTAATTTTTTTAATTTGAACACCTAAAAAGATCTACACACATTCTTAAAATATATGATTAGTATCATTTATACTCAATATTTTGGAATCATCAAAATCAATCGGTGGGTCAACAATCTTTTTCTTTTTGATGATGACAAAATTTTGAGTATATACATAAAAATAAATTTAATATATTTCAACTAACTAGCTAGTATAAAATATAAAGTAAGAATGTACATAAATATAAATGTGCACTTCATAGAAGCTCTAAATAATATTTCATATAATTTATATCAATGAGTATTAAGGTTGCACTTCATAAAATTCATTGAGATTCTTAAGTATTAATTCTTTAAGCATATACTCAATATACCTCTCCCCCTTTTGACAATATCAAAAAACTCATGAGAAGGATCAAAAATTATCATCAAAATCAAGAAGATATAAGAATTATATCAATTTAGAGATATATCCAATTGAGAAGATCAATTTAAATTAATCCTCTCCTCTTTGAAGAAATATTTCTTTCTTTTCAAAAATTAGCTTGTAGTCAAATATTAAAGGTTCTCTTCCTTTTTGAATGAATATAATTTTTTAATCAGATTTTTAAATATGCACTTTTAAGTTTTAAGAGAAATAGAGCTTTTAAGAAAATTTGATCATAAAATCAAGCATAATATGCACTTTAATATTCAATCATTTTTTCTTAAAAAATTTTAGTCAATTAAGTTTGGAAAAGATATGTATCAAAAATATATCGAGCAAAGTAAAATAAATAGTATCAAAGCAAAGGATAATCATATTTTTAAATTTATTACTTTGAGTAAAAATTGATTCAATACAAATAAATCATAAGGATTGTGCATTGCACATCAAAAATTTAATATCAAATTTAAATTTTTAAATGAGTTTCAAAATTAAGTTTAAAAATTTATTTCTTAAAGTAAGAATATATTTTTAATTTAATTTAACTCCAATCAATTGTCAAGAATAATCATGCAAATCAAAATATGAAACCAACATATTAATAATATCACTTTAAGTAATTTTTAATTATTGGTGAATAATTTATTTATTTAAAACTATTTTAAATCAAGTAAATCAAATTAAATAAATATACAAAAACATAAATTTAAAAGACTATAAGGTATTTAATTGAAAATCTAAAATTAATACAATAAAGCTCAAAATAAGATAATTGATTGAGAATTTAAGATCATAAATTCATTAGTATTTTCAATCGAATCAAATTAGAAAATATCTCCCCCTACTTTTCACGCTAATAGCTGGATTAATTTATTTTTCAACTTTCTTTCCCTTTTTATTTTAAATTAAGCATATTTTAAATTTAGATTATCAAATTAAAATATACATATTCATTCTTTAGCATTATCTTTTCTTTTTTTTTTCAAAATTTACATACCTAAGCTTTATAATTTTTGTTACTCTCCTTTTACTTTCAAGTTAAGCATCTTTAATTTGATACCATTTTAAACTTTAATTAATACTAATCTAGTAATCAATTCATCTTAAATAAATTCTTCTCTTTATGTCAAAATATTTTCAATCAAGTAGCCTTTTAAGAGTAAAAATTTTACTTTCTCTTTCTATCTTTTAAATTGAGCATATTTAATATGAACTTAACTGATGCCAAATTTAAAAAATTAGATTATTTAACTTTTAAATTTAGATTTTTAAATTTAAGTATATTTTTAATTAAAAGATTATATTTTTTATAATATCTTTTATTTTTTTATAAAAAATATATTATAAATCTTATTTTCAAATTCAGATCAAGAGTTCTTTCATTTCTCAAAAATATAGATGCATACATACTTCTCAATTTTAATTAAAAAACTATGAACTTCAAAAATTTTGAATAATATATATAGTCTTGTCTTTAAGTACTTATTTCATGCTAATTTCTATTAAAGTTTTAATAATTTAGCATTTTATGAAGGAATGTCAAACTTAGTTTTACTTGTATATTCAGCAATTCAAAAATATTCATATCTAATTAAGCATCCTTTAATTTAAGTTTATCAATTGCAAAATTGATATGGGGAAGCTATTATATCATGCTAAATTTTAAGATAATTTTAGTTTATGTTAATTCAAAATGTGATGCTTAGAGGAGAGCATATTAAACTTTTAAAATTAAATTATTCATCTCATTGCAAGCATCAAAATTAATTATAGTAGTCTTACCAATACATGAAAAGAATTTTAAGCAAGAAAACTTAATATGAAACCATAATGATAGATTATTAAAATAAATAAAATCAATCAAACAAATATTGATGGTATGATGTAAAAAAAGTTTAAATTTTACCAACATTATCACTCATCCAAGTCAAATCCCAAAACATCTAAGTATAAGTATTTTCTCATTTCATTCTATTGGATCCTTAGTGTACCTGCAAAATCATTTACTAGTTTCTGATACCCAAGTCATCATGGATCCATGGAGGTTAGAGCTCGTGGTTCTTTTTGAAACTCAAATTTGTTTGATATAAGTTTGGCCATTTCTTTTATTGTTACATTCAAAAATTTTATGATTAATTTTATTATATTTAAAGTACTTAATTGAATAATTTTTAGTTGAAGCTTTGTTGAGCATATTTTTATCAAACTTTTGCTTTCTTATTGAATCATAACTAATTCTATATTTATCAAAAATAGCTCTTTGATCATTTAAAATGGCTTGAAGCTTTTGAGATCCAATTATAAACTTTTCAATCATAGACTTCAAGCTTTCAATCTCTTTCTTTAGTTTAACATTTTCTTCCAAAAAAGATTTTTCATATTTACTCTTTTCTTTAGTAGAAAATCTTAATATATTAAGTTCTTCTTTTAACTTAAGATTTTCTTCTATCCTAGATTTTTAAGATTTTAAAAATCTTTCTTTTTCTTTTACTAAGAAAATTTTAGATTTAACTATATTCTTCTTTTTCTTAGTTAAATCTTCTATTTATTTTAAGAATTTTTTTCTTTATTTATATTTTTTATATTTTTTAATAGATCTTCTTTTTCATTCAAAATTTTATTTTTCTCTTTAGCTAAAGATAAGTTAGATTTTCTAAGCTTTTTATTTTATAGCCTTATCTTCTTATGTTCATCCATTAACTCATTGAAGGCTTCATATAATTTATTAAAAATAAATTCAGAGGAGTGTTCGTGATATACTTTATCATTTTGAGCCATGAGGCAATAACTTGTTATACCTTCTTCCTCTTTCTCATTTTCTTCTTTGCTTTGCTCCTTCTTAATCATTGTTCTCTTTCTTCTTTGTTTCTTCTTCTTTTTCTTCTTTTCATCTTTATGGGCCATGAGATATAGGTTAGGGTGAGCCTTCTTTTCTTCATGAGAGCTTGATTCTTCTTTTTGATTTACTCTTCCATAAATTATTTTTAATTTCTCCCATATTTGATTCACTAAAATATATGAAAAATTTTATCAAACATATTTAAGTCCAAAGAGTAATAAAGCATACTCATGGCCTTATCATTTAGTTGGATTATTTCTTTATCAACAATCAATGCATTGTGTGTGTGGAGGCTATTGACAATAATCTTTCATAAATTATAGTCATGTGCTTGTATGAAAATTTTTATCCTAGTTTTTCAATAAGTAAAATTTGAGCCATCAAACAATGAGGGTCTATCTATAGAATATCCATCATTAAAAAAAAAATTTATTTTAGATTGTCAAGATCTTTAACTCTTGATGGTTAGGTCAATAATTAATAATAGAGCATCTGCTCTGATACCACTTGTTGCCTATAGGTTGCAACCCAGAGGGGTGAATTAGGTTTAAAAAAAAATTGGCCAAAATTAACTCTAAATAAGCATGTGCCTTACTTAACTTAATTCAGTTTAATAAAATTGAATAGCATATGCAACGGAATCAAATGTGAATAAACTTAAGTAAGAGTAAAATCAAATAAGCAAGTGATTAGTAATTAAAATGCAAAATATGTAAAGCAGTAGAGAAAGAAACATAACATAAATATACAAAGATTTTATAGTAGTTTGGAGCAACCTGCTCCTACGTCCACTCTCTAAGCTATTCTCTTGGGAGTTTCACTATAATCCCTAGATTACAATATTTTTGTTTTGACTCAGGATTACAAACAAATCCAATTGGTTTTGCCAGGCTCACCAACCACAATCCTACACTGATAGTTTTTCCAGATTCACTATCAATCTAGTTGATTTTAACCTAGAAGCATCAATCACAATCTTTACATTATCTAATAACTGGCTTGGACTAGCCTATATCCCAAGTTTCTTTCCTTCAAAGAAACTTATAAAAAAATAAAAATATAAGTATAAAAATTTAGTACAAAAATAAAAAGAAAAAGAATTCTTTCTAAAGTTTGATGGAGAGACTGAAAGATGGCTCTTGAAGCTTTGTATTCTCTTTTTTAAAAGTTGAGAGGAAGCTTGAATGACTGAGGATGATCACACTTAGAAGCTCTTTAAATTTGATGCATAAAGTCCTCTCCTTTCTCTCTTTTTTTTTAGATTTCAATAAACCTCATAATTTGAATGATTTCTACTTTCAATCCACTTTTCTTCTTTTTCTTTTGATTATCTATCTTTAAATAGTCTTCACAATGGCTGGAGAGAGAGTTTGAACCATTGAAAGGCTTGAACTAGCCGTTTGAAATGAAAAGAGCCCATTGAAAAAGTACAAAAAATTAGCCAATGTAGCCTATCCCGACATTAGGGTCGATACTTTTTCTGCAGGGGTCGATACTTTTTACTCAAGTATCAATACTTTTTTCTTAGATGTTCATACTTTTTTCAGGTGTCAGCACTTGGACGGTACTCAAAAATTTAGCTTTCTATTTAGTTTCTATGCAATAGAGGTCGACCCAGGGATCGACACTTTCACTAGGGGTCGACCCATGGGTCGACCCTTTTGTGAAGTCATGCAAAAACAAGATGCCAAAGCATGCCAAGCCATCTATTTCAAAAGAGGATGACCTAGGGGTCATCCCTAAGATTGATCCTTTTGCTAAAACTTGATTTTTTTTTCAAATTTGACATCCAAAAAATATGAAATTACTTCTAAAATATCAGAATTTTTCTCTAGTTACTCTTAAGACTTTTGAAACATATTTTTTGTAACTTGATAAAATTATAATTTTGCCCTTCTTCAAGGATCTTTATTAATTTAATTTTCTTAAAGTTCTTGACTTGGTGATTTTTATGTGGATCTTTTCTTGGATTAATTTTTTTAATTTAAACATCTGAAAAGACCTATATGCATTCTTGAAATACATGATTAGTATCATTTATACTCAATATTTTAAAATCATCAAAATCAATCAATGGATCAATAGAAGAAGGTAGAGTACTACAACAAAATAGGTTTTTAGCGATGCAAAATTTTTGTCGCTAATAATCAATTTTCATCGCTAATAATTATTAGCGATGAAATTTTTATTGCTAATTCTTAGTAACAAAAGATGGTGTTGTAAATAATTATTAATGATGAAATTTTCTTTTCGTCGCTAATAATAATTGTTTACGATGAAAACTTTTCATTGATAAAAAATTTCTACATTCCTCATATTTTCTATGATGAAATTATTTACGATGGAAATAATTTTTTTTCATTATAAATAATATTTTTACTGATGAAAAATTTTTATCATAAATAAAAAATTATTTATGATAGAAATAATTCCATCATAGATAATGATTATCTGCAATGAAAAATTTTCATCGTAGATAGTTGATTATCTACGACGAAAATATTTTCATCATAGATAATTTATTTCCATCGTAGATAATCAATTATCTATGATGAAATTATTTTTATCATAAATAATCAATTATCTATGATAAAAATTTTTCATCATAAATAATTACATCATAAATAATATTTTTAAAAAATAAAAAAATATTTTTATATTAATTTTTTTTAATTTTAAAAAAGTAAAATAAAAAATTCATAAATAAATATCATCATTTCATTCATCCATAAATAAACATAAATAAATGTCATCATTTCATTCATCCATATATAAATTTTATTTTTTATTACATAAAAATTTAATTACAAATTTTTTTTAACAAATATAAAATATCTAAAATAAAAATATATAGAAATAGGTAATCGACCATCAAGCATCGATAATATCTAGAAAAGAAGAATGGGTCGAAGAAGGAGGAAAGCACTCAGAAAAGCTCAAACCGATCTGCTGCTGCCTCATCATGTGTATCATCTGCTTCATCTATGCCATCTGCTCTATCATCTACATCTAGAATAGGTGGTACTCATCGATGCGTGCACTCAAATCAGTAGTCCACTATCGATCCTCAGCAGTCTATCTCTGTATCTCCACCAGTCAGACATCATAGGCAGCATGGATATCAGCCCTAGATGGACGTGAAGATGGAGGAGCTCTGATCCTATGTCCTAGCCTCCTAACATAATAGGGTCTCGTACCAAGCACTCGATCATAGATCTCATCATCTGTAGGTACGATCGAGCCCTCTAGAATAGGCTGGGATCTAATATTTATCATACGATCCTGAAAATTTAATTTATAGCTATTCTAAGTTTGTACTGAAAATCAAAATGCAAATACATAAATAGTTAGAAAAACTTACATAAAGCTTTTGGCTCTCGATCGTCCAACCTCCTGACCATCGCTGATATGTCCGCTGGTAGATATCGATCCTACCAGGAAGCTCGCCACTCTCTACATCTCTCTATAATTTAAAAATAATTAATAAAAAATTTTAAATAGTTAAAAATTTAATATATGATAAATAGTAATTACTTACCATCTGCTCCATATGGCGAGCGAATGGCCTCGAACCCCCATAATGCAAGACTATCTATCTCGTCCGATTTGCGGCATTCTTAGCATATAGATCCTGCATAGTTAACATTCAAATTAATCAATAAATAACTAAATTTTAAAATAAATAATATTTAATTATTAAATTCTAAATAAGAAGAAGTTATCTGATATGTCGGATCCTTGTACATGTGGCATATGATAGCCCAATCCTCCATAGTGATGCTGTCATATGGCTATTGTCACGCTGCCTTCACCCCCTGGTCGTGCACTACAGCATACCAGTGGTGATAAATGCAATGCGGTACTTCTTGAAATGCAAGCATAAATGATCATCTACAGCTCGTCATACACGATCATGCTCAAAATCAATAATGTCAAAAATAGACTACGAATAACAAATATTATAAGAATATAGTGCTAATTAAATATTTAAATAAATATTATTATATCTGTAAGTGGCTATAGAAGATCTTCCTCTGAGGTCGTATAACCTAATGCCAATCGAAAAGCATCATTGGGGCATAGCTATGGCAAATGATGCCCAACTCAGTCTGTTATGGCTCACACCATCACCTAATAGGACTGGTATGGCCTAGCAAAATCTCGATGCGGAGACGCTGTCCCTCGTGCTCTCATCTCCAACGCTCAAGGGAAAGATTCTTCAACGGACCTCGCCCTCGCCTCGCCATCGAAATAGAATGGCTTGAAAAAATAATGAATAAATTATTAGTATATTAGCCATCTATTAACCTAATAGATAAATTAAAATTAAATTTTATAATGTAAAAAATATTAAAATACCACTCAAACCCGCTTGATCACTCAAACCTGCCTTAGTCGGATCCCCCTGTATAGGGCCCTTCGGTGACTCCAATGGTGCAGCAGTAGAAATGAGGGAAGGCTCAGGGGTAGGCTGGGAAGTCGAACATCGTCGTATCCCTCCTGGAGCCATACCTACAATCCTTAAAGTATGCATTTAATTAACTTGACATATACAACCTTTGAAGTCTTGGAATCAATGAAAAATATCTGAAAACTTTATGAGGTATCTTCTTTCCTTTCCTATTATCGATTTTGTACCTAGGCTCACCACATTGTGAACATTCACTTGCTTATTCATTCTCCTTGTAAAATAATATGCAATCATTTTTTGCAGGCATGTATAGGAATATAGCCAAGTCCCAATTTCCACATATACGTTTTTGCTTCAATATATGATTTCGGAAGTGTCGATCCATCAAGAAGAGCTGCTTTAATTAATGCTAAATTTTGATCAAAAGACTTCTGACTCTATTGATTTATAGTTTTAATATGAAGCAATTTTATCAAAAACTCTAACTTGAAGAACTTCACACAATTTGGGTAGAGTGGCTCTCGTGCATTCCAAATCAGCTTTACAAACTGCTCTAAAGTTCCTTCTATCTCATTAATATTGTATTCATGATCAGAACTACCTTGAGATTCACTAGCACTTATAGGTACATTTGAGCTAACATTCTGATGTAAATCATCCAGTAGCGAACATATACCATTATATTCGACAGGTTTAGCGGTATCAATATCATCTTCGATATCATCATCGTCGTACACAACTTCATTAGGATTATCCTTCCCATGCCATATCCAACGAGTATACTTCTTATCCATACCAAAACATAGCAGATGCTCCTCAACAAGTAATATGTGATGATACACCATATTGACATATCTTTTACATGGATACTTTATCCGATTGGCACTATCAGCCTTACACCATGCAAATTTAATAAAATCTCGAACACCTTTTCAATATTCAGATAAGAAAATACCCCCAACGTTCATCCAACTTTTGTTAATATCCATCTGACAATAAAGAATAATGATTCATGAATCCTAACTCCACCAACTCCTTTTTAATAGGTATGGTCCTATCCCTTTCAAAAATGCATCACTTTTATTATTGCCATAGCTTTATTCTTTGTTTCATATTCAGAAAAAAAAATCCAACAACATCTTTCTACAGTTCTTCAAGTACACGATATAAATGGATCATATTTTAACCACATCTAATATGTACCCAAAGAACGAATGAGATAACTACGATGGAGTTTTTCATAACAGAATATAGAACACGATGATAAAAATAAAATATTGATGCATTTTTGAACTGCCCAAATCAGGGCATTCAAGAGCCATTCATAGAGTCCATTTTGGGGACCATGTGACTGACTCTTAAATAAGAGTCTAAGGTTACATGATTGCATGCATAATATAATTACCAGATAGGATCCGAGATGGAGATCCAATCTAGATCATGGCCCGAATCTCGGACAAGATCCTGACACATACCCCTAATTGGAACTCGATCTAGATCCCAGATCGAGATCCGACATGGATCATGACCCAAATCCCAGACTGAGATTTTGACTCATATTCTTGATCGAAACTCGATCCAGATCCCAGGCCAGATATTTTATATACATTAGAAATTAAAATATTCAATTAATTAAAATTAAAATAATAAATCATCATCAACATGGAACATAGGAACTAAACAAATAATAAAATTAAACTATAACAAGTAAAAGTATAAAAATATAATTAAAAAACTAACTATTTTAATTATTAAAAATATCTAATTTTTAATTATTTTATCATTTTATCTTAAAATTTAGTATTATTATTAAAATTATTATTATCATTATTATTACTATTTTTTATTTTAATATTATTAATATTACTATTTTTATTAATTATTACTTCTATTATTATTCTAACTATTAATATTATTCTTTTTATTATTATTATTTCTCTTATTACTATTATTATTATTTATTATTAGTACTACTACTATTTTTTATTTTAATATTATTAATATTACTATTTTTATTAATTATTTCTATAACTACTAATATTATTATTTTTATTATTATTATGGCTCTTATAATTATTATTATTACTATTATTATTATTACTAATTTTTATTTTACTATTATAAATATTACTATTATTAATATTACTATTATTATTATTATTTTATTTTTATATTATTAATATTAGTATTTTTATTAATTATTAATACTAATACTATTATTATTCTTACTATTACTATTATTATTTTTATTTTTATTAATTATTACTACTACTATTATTATTACTATTATTATTATTATTATTTTATTACTATTATTTTTATTTTTTATTATTATTATTATTATTATTTTATTACTATTATTTTTATTTTTATTATTATTTTTATTTTTATTAGTATCTTAATGCCGCACCTCCACCCATCATGTGAAGGAACAAGATCTAAGATTTCACAGGTAGATCTTGAAATTTTTTCAAGATTTTACAGCGAAAGATTTAAATAAATATAAAATTTATTTAAATAATTATGTAAATATCTAGATCTCAAATTCATTATATGATTAAGATATGATATTAAATTAAAAATTAAAATTAAATAAGAAAAAAAAATTGATCAAATCAACCTAGATCTACACAACATCAAATGCAGGTATGAAGTTTATAGATCAGATCTATTACCTGAGCAAGTTTGAATATTCTAACTTACTGATCTAAGCTTGAGGATGAAGTCATAAGCCGTATATGCGTCCGACCTCTAGGAGTCATCCATATGAGCCTACGATCTCTAATCTAAAGTCCAATACAGAAAATCAACACGGCATGCTAGTACTGTGCTGATCCTTCGATGATCGATCCGATGCTTTCTTCTTTAAAATTTAGACTCTCCAAAATATGATAAGGAAGATGAGAGTTTGCTAATCTGAGACTCTCTCAAAAAAACTCAAAAAAAAGGAGGAGAGATTGAAAATAAAACAACCCCAGAAGAAGACACTCTTCTTCTTCTCTTTTCTCTCACCTAGATACCTAGTTTGGTGCCTATGGAACCTCCATGCCCAAGGACCCTCTTCCTCTGATTTTTGCATACCCCAAGCCTCTCCCAAAGCTCTGTATTTCATGAAAAAATTAGAATAAAATTCATCTAATAAATAGAAAAAAAAAAGAGTCCAAGTTAGGTCAAATTTCTAGACTAGGAATATCCAAACATGAGAAGTTGTTGGGGCTCCCAACTCTTGGGTGCCTCGTCCATAATTTTTGGCATGGACCAGCAAGGAAGGGTGCATAAGAAAGAAGATCATTTTCATCAAATAAGAGAAGAATTAATTAAAAAAAGAGATGGTATTCAAGGGAAGATATTTTGGTCAATAAGGATTCTATCTCATAGAATCCTAAGCAAAATCAATTCCTCCTTTGACTTGATCTTCCACCAAACTTTCAAATATGACTTGGAGGGAGAAAGGGGGCATGGAAATCAGGAAAATAGAGATTTTTCATGAAAAATACCTAAAAAATAGTTATAGAGGGCGTTGGGACCAAGGTGGTGCAAGGAGATAGGGAGTCCTAGTCACACTAGGACTCTTGTTTTGACTTGGTCAAATAAGATCTTTTAACCAAATAAAATCAAGATTAAACCAACCCAATTAAATAAGACCCTAAATTATTTAAAAACTTAATTAAATTAAATTAAATTAAATTAAATTTTAATTTATCTTTTAATTAAATTAGAAAATTGGGTTAATTCGAGTCCTAATTAGACTTGGCTTATCCAATAAATCAATTAAACTTGATCCAATCAAGCCCAAACTAAATCTAATTAAATCATATTTAATTAGACTTAATCTCAGTCTATTGGCTTAATTAAATTAAGCTAATTAGCAATCCAATTGCTAATCGATCCTTCTGCAACACTTGCACTAGATTAAACATCAATCGTATTGATTGTTTAACCCTAGAACGATTCTTAATCATTGATCAATCATCCGATCAGATTGTAAGCTCTAATGTATGTGACCTCATAGGTCCGAACCTAAGCTGGTAGTATAGGAATAAATTTTTATATCAATCAAAGTGATCATCTAGCAAAGATACCTAACGATCGGATAGGTCGAAGGTATAGAACACCATCCTTAGAACCCATGCGGATATAGTTTTCACATAATTCATCCTCTTGACCATAATGCTCGTAGGACACATCAAAATTCAACTATCAACTTTGATCAGGTTGTCCACATTGTATTTCAAAATACCAAATCCATTTGATAGATTACCCTGGCCAAGGTTTAGCTATATTGAAATATAGTTATACATTCTTCTCTAACTCTTGGAGTGATCAATTTTATCGTGATCACACTCCAACTTTGCATGTACTTGACTATGCCCAGAAGCCTTCCATTGCTAAATTAAAAATTTAGTTAGTCCGATACTAAAGCACAGTGAGTTGCTTGCAAGTCACTGAGGTGATCTCAGGTCTAAGAGATACTTATACCTATATCCCATCAGAGACATTCTCGACAGTAAAATGCTCTAGAGTTGGTCACGTTCAATGACAATGTACCCATATATCTCATCGGTATGCCATACCAGTATCTCCACATACCTTAGTTAAGAGGACAACCAACCTATATGGCATATAGCGATCTATGCTCGATAGATGTTGTCATCCTAATTAACAGCCTATCATTTGGTCGTGAACAAATTTAAGGACTAATTGATAAATCTTCTCTTTATCGAAACTAAATAGTCCTAAGAACTTCATCACAATAATGGAGTTCATTAGAAGATTTAAACTTATGATGAAAAAAGATGCCAAAATATTTTTCATTAATTAATAAATTAATTACAAAATCTCAATCATTAACAGGCTGATGATCGGCTTTGGAACATAATTTTTAATAACTCCCACTTATCCTAAAGCCACTCGGCATCAAATCTAATACCCATCTTCAATTTATGGTTGTCGAACTCCTTGATTGTCAGGGGTTTAGTGAAGGGGTCGGCTAGGTTCTTCTTTTCGTCGATCTTCTGAGGGTCGACATCACTATGATCCACGATCTCACGGACCAAATAGAAGCAGTGCAGAATGTATTTTGTTTGTTGGTGTGCCTTCGATTCCTTTGCTTGAGCTATGGCACCAGTGCTGTCATTGTAGAGCAGAACTGGACCATCAATGGAGGATGCTACTCCAAGCTCGGTGATGAACTTCCTCAGCCACACAACTTTCTTTGCTGCATCTGATGCTGTATGTACTCTGCTACACAAACAAAGTCAGCCACTGTATGCTGCTTGAAACTTTTCCAACAGATGGCTCCACCATTTAGAGTAAAGATATACCCCAACACACTTTTACTGTCATCATGATCAGATTGAAAGCTAGAGTTTGTAAACCCCACAAGCTTCAGATCTGACTCACCATAAATCAACCATTGATCCTTAGTATTTTTTAAATACTTAAGGATGATTTTAACCACATTTCAGTAATTTTCTTCAGGGTCAAACTGGTGTCTACTCACTACTCCTAGTGAGTACGCCACGTCTAGTCTTGTACATGTCATTGCATACATAATAGATCCCACTATCGAAGCATATGAAATTCTACTCATACGCTCTCTCTCTTCAGGAGTTATCGAACAATCCTTCTTAGAGAGAGAAATTCCTTGGCCTATCCGAAGATAGACCTTTTTGGAATTCTCCATGCTAAACCTCTTCAGCACAGTTTCTATGTACGTGGATTGGGATATACTAAGCATCCTTTTAGATCTATTCCTATAGATCTTCATTCCTAGAATGTAGGATGCTTCACCCAAATTCTTTATGGAGAACTGTGATGATAATTAGACTGTTATTCCTTGTAGTGTGGTGATGTCATTTTCGATTAAGAGAATATCGTCCACATATAAAATAAGAAATATCACTGCTGGACCATTTGCTCATTTGTAAATGTAGAGTTCTTCGTTCTTAACGAAGCCATACATTTTGATCACTTTATCAAAATGCATGTTCCAACTCTGAGATGCCTGCTTCAATACATAAATGGATCTCTGAAGCTTGCACACCTTGGACTCATCTGAGGATGTGAACCCTTCAGATTATATCATATACACCTCTTCAGTCAGCTCTCCATTTAGAAAAACTGTCTTCATATCCATTTGCCAAATCTCATAGTCTAGATGGGCAACAATGGCAAGCATGATCCAAATGGACTTGAGCATTGCTATAGAAAAGAACGTCTCATCATAGTCAATACCATAACGTTGACGATACCCCTTGGCAATCAGACAGATTTTATAAGTCTCCATCTTTCTGTCTGCGCCCATCTTCCTTTTGAAGATTCATTTACATCCAACGGATTTAACCCCTTCAGGTGGGTCGACTAATGTCCATACATCATTGACCTTAATAGAATCCATTTCGGATCTCATGGCTTCTAGCCATTTCTCAGAGTCGGATCTCTGTATCGCATCCATATAAGTGATCGATCGGGTCCTCATTGTTCTCATCGAGTTCGATGGGATCACCATCCTGGATCAAGAATCCATAGTATCTATCCGAATGGCAGGGTAGGATCGTCTTAATGGTGTGGGTTCACTAGGCTTCGGATCTGATATGATCAAATTCGACTTAGGTTCAACATTCTGTGTCGGACTTTCTACCTGTTGAACTTCATCAAGTTCAACCTTAGAGGCAACAGTTCTTTCATCAAGAAACTTCTTTTTCAAAAAGGTTGCCCTAAAGCTGACGAACACCTTTTATTCATCAGCATGGTAGAAATAGTATTCTTTAGTCTCTTTTGGGTATCCTATGAATGTACACTTATCAGACCTAGGTCCAAGTTTGTCTGTAACTAACCATTTGACATAAGCCGGGCATCCCCAAATCCTAAGGTGTGAAAGTGCTGGCTTACGTTCTGTCCATATCTCATATGAAATTTTAACTATAGACTTACTTGGAATCCTATTTAATAGATAATAAGCTGATTCGAGTGCATATCCCCAGAAGGATATCGATAAGTTGGCAAATCCCATTATGGATCAAACCATGTCTAATAGAGTCCGATTTCTCCTTTCAGACATACCATTATGCTGTGGTGTTCTAGAAGGAGTCCATTGGAAGAGAATTTCATTCTCTCCTAGATATGTGAGAAACTCACTAGAAAGGTATTCTTCTTCTCGATCAGACCAAAGAGTTTTAATACTCTTTTCAATTTATTTTTCTACTTCACTTCGAAATCGTTTGAACATTTCAAAAGAATCCGACTTATGTTCATCAGATAGACATATCCATATCTGGATAGATTATCTATGAAGGTGACGAAGTAGACATATCCACCTTTGGGACTTGTGCTCATTGGTCCACATCCATCAGTATGTACTAAGCCTAAGAGCTCATTGGCTCTCTCACCTTTTCCAATGAAAGGTGATTTGGTCATTTTACCAAGAAGATAGGACTCATAGATTGAAAGTGATTCACAATCATTAACTTCGAGAATTTTCTCCTGAGTCAATCTGTTTATCCTATTCTTGTTTATATAACCTAGCCTACAGTGCCATAAGTAGATATCTGATACACTATCTAATCTAGGGTGCTTGCTAGTAGAATAGACTACATTAATAAGTTATGATAACATATATACATCATTGTTTAATTATCCATAGAAAGCAGTAACATCATTCACAATGACATTACAAACTCATTTCTTTATTGAAATTTCATAATTATTCATGGCCAAAAGGCCTACAGAAATGATATTTAAAAAGAAACTAGGATAGAAATGACAATCACTAAGAACAATGATACGAGATTCAAATACAAGTTTCAAAATTTCTACAGCTAGAACTAGAACTGGTCTTCCATCTCCAACGTTCAGAAATTTCGCCTTGCTCGAATCTTTTACTAACATGTAACCCCTGCAATGAATTACAAAAATGGTAAGGGCTATCGGTATCCAATACCCAATCAGTAATATCATAAATAGAGAAATTGCAAGAAGTTATCATATAAATATCTTGCCCAGTAATAACTTGCTTCTTTCTCTGCCTATTCAGATCCAGGTTGGTAATGTACTTAGGATAGTTCCTCTTTCAGTGCCCTCATTTCTTACAAAAGAAGCATTCGGCTCGACTCTTATCGGGCTTGGTCTTTGGGGTATGAGCCTACACAGGTATCCTAGCATGAACATGCACCTTCTTGGCTTTCTTCTTCTTGTTCTTCTTTTCTTTCTCAAAGGATCGAGAACGAGAAGATGAACCTCCCACTAAGTTCATCGACTCCTTATGGAGTTGGTGATCCTTCTCAAAGTTCTGAAGTAACCCCAGTAACTTGTGGTAGTCCACTTCAGGCTTTGACATTCTATAATGTGTAAGGAATGGGAGATAAGACTTGGACAGCAAGTTCAGTATTGCATCTTTCCCAAGTTGTTTATGCAAGAGAAAGCTGAGCTTGCTTAAATGCTCTATCAGCTCGATCATGTATAATACATGATCAGTGACAGAGGCACCATCCCGCATTTTGGTATTGAAGATGGCACAACTAGTCTTGTGCCTCTCAATGTCATCGGGTGTGCTTAAAGAATCCTCCAATACTTGGAGCATTTCATTTGGCTGAGCTATCTCAAACTTGCGATTGAACTTATCACTCATTGCAGCCAACATAATGCAATGCATCGTAGTTCGATCACTTAGCCATTTCTGATAAGTATCTTGGACTATTCCACATGCATTGGCAGCTAACTCCTCAAGTGCAGGATCCATCAACACATATAGGATCCGTTTATGCTCTAGGACAATCTTCAACTTTTGGTACCAGCTACCGAAGTTGGATCCCACCAACTTATCATTATCCAACAATGATCGGAGTGATAGAAAAGTGGCCATGTCTACGCAAAGAAAAATCAAAATCTAATTAGTAATTAATTCATTAAATCTAAAGATTTGGACTTTAATCAAAAGATTTTTTTCACTATTTTGTTCAAATTGGTAGCCTCTACCTCTAGTTTGAGGAATTATCCTAATTTTTTAGTGGATAGTAGAATCCATATAGACTGTACACAAGTCCAACTTTGGTTGGCCCACCCAGTAAATTTTAAGAGTAGATTCATAATCAATTATTTTTCTAAATAATTTTTAGTAATTAAATTTTGCCCCAAGCCCTGATCAGTTGGCTTTGGCCTTTTCAGAAAAGGGTCCAGTTAGGTCCAACCATTAACATGACCATACTTGGCCCATCCAACCAATGAATGATCAGGCCCAACTTTGGTTGGCCCACCTAACCACCATTTAGAAAGATGTATGCAAGAGATCATATAATGAATGATAATTTCATTAATCGATAAACACCAGGCCTTTGGGCCTCCAATGATTATCCAACTGATGGATCCATTATCATCCACTTTAATTAGAGGCTATGATCCAGTTATCATATAACTATTTTATTTTAGGAACCGAATAATTTTAGAAGATTTATTTATAAAAGTGAGTAGGTCAGATTAACCAGCTTGTCATGATCCTTCCACTAACTTCACTAAGTCAGCTTAAGGGAGACCATTAATAGGCTGGTCTAGGAGCACCTAAATCAGTCAAACTGATTTACCTAGCTAACATTGGTTAGCTCGAATAGTCAAGTGATCCAATCAAAACATAATCTCATCAAGAGGTTAGGTAAGTTCGATTAGTGGAAGGGTCTACCAGGCTTACCTTAGATACCATCAAAAATGGTTAGGTAAGCAGGCTGCCAATTAAAAACCACTAGTCTGATTTACCTTAGACAGCAACTGGCTTAATTAGTTTCAATTAGATCAATCTAACAGTTTATGCTAAACCGCGTAGCCAAGAATCAAGTCCATCTTGGATCTTGTTAAAGACATGGACTTGACCAACTACAACTATTGTAATTTATCTAGAGAATCTTTGACCTAATCTAAGACAACAATTGATTAGATTTAGTCAATTCTCTAATTAAGTCTATTCTTTAATCAAACCTTAGGTCTAACCCGATTAATGGATCTAATCCCCACTAATCCATTTAACTCAATGTGTTATGATTTGTGTCTTAGGATCTTTAATTCACAATTCTAGATTCTAATCAATCAACTTATTAATTCTTAATTAAGTTTTGGGCTAAGGATTGGGGTTCAGCTTTTTGAAAATAATTTTTATATTTATAAAATATTTTTATAACATGGTTCTATCAATCAAGTTGCATGTTTGATTCATAATCAATATGCAAATAAAATAAATATAAAACTACTTTAAATCTAATCTAAATAGGTTCATTTAATTGAAACAGTTTCAATAATAATCAATCATAAATCTTTCTAAATCAAATCTAACATATTTATGATGATTAAAATTAGATTAAAATATTTTTAATCAAATCATAAAATCTCTTAGATCTAATCTAAAATTTTATGATCAATATTTTAAATCAGTACGTACTAGGACAACCTATTCACTGTAAGGGATAAACCTTACAGCAGGACAATCTTATGACAGTCCGTGCAATCTAAAATATTTTTTTATTTTAATTTTAGATTTAATAATTAGATTATAAATTAGATCTAATCTAAGAAATAATCTAGATATGTACAAAAATTATGTAATAAGAATCTTGCTCTATTACCAATTGAAGAAACCAGATCTAGGGTTTCACAGGTAGATCTTAAAACATTTTCAAGATCTTGTAGTGAAAGACTTGAATAAATTTAAAATTTATTTAAATAACCATGTAAATACTTGGATCTCAGATCTATTACATGATTAAGATATGATATTAAATCAAAAATTAAAATCAAATAAGAAAGAAAAAGATTGATCAAATCAACCTAGATCTACACTTCATCAAATGCAGGTGTAAAGTTTATAGATCAGATCTATTACCTAAATAAGTTTGGACATCCTAACTTACTGATCCAGACTTGAGGATGAAGTCATGAGCCACACATACATCTGGCCTCTAGGAGTCATCCACACAAGCCTACGATCTCTAATCTAAAGTTTGATGCAGAAAATCTGCACAACATGCTAGTATTGTGCTGATCCTTCTTCGATGGTCGATCCAATGCTTTCTTATTTAAAATTTAGACTCTCTAAAATATGAGAAGAAAGATGAGAGTTTGCTGATCTGAGACTCTCTCAAAAGAACTCAACAAAAAGGAGGAGAGATTAAAAATAAAACAGCCCTAGAAGAAAATCCTCTTCTTCTCTTTTCTCTCACCTAGACACCTAGTTTGGTGCCTATGGAACCCCCATGCCCAAGGATCCTCTTCCTCTAATTTTTGCACACCCCAAGCCTCTCTCTCAATGCTCTATATTTTATGAAAAAATCAAAACAAAATTCATCCAATAAATAGAAAAAAAGAAGAGTCCAAATTAGGTCAAATTTCTAGACTAGGAATATCCAAATATGAAAAGTTGTTGGGGCTCCCAACTCTAAGGTGCCTTGTCCATATTTTTTAGCGTGGACCAGCAAGGGAGGACACATAGAAAAAAGATTATTTTCATCAAATAAGAGAAGAATTAATTAAAAGAGGAGGCAGCACTCAAGGAAAGATGTTTTGGTCAATAAGGATTCTATCTCATAGAATCCTAAGCAAAACCAATTTCTCCTTTGACTTGGTCTTCCACCTAACTTGCAAATATGACTTGGAGGGAGAGAGTGGGCATGGAAATTAGAAAAAAAGGGATTTTCTATAAAAAATAGGTATGGAGGGCATTGGGACCAAGGTGGCACAAGGAGATAGGGAGTCCTAGTCACACTACGACTCTTATTTTGACTTGATCAAACAAGATCTTTTAACCAAATAAAATCAAGATTAAATCAATCCAATTAAATAAGGCCCTAATCCATTTAAAAATTTAATTAAATTAGATTAAATTTAATTTAATTTTAATTTATTTTTAATCAAATTAAAAAATTAGGTTAATCCGAGTCCTAGTTAGACTAGGACTAGTTCTTCCTTACACTTGGCTTATCCAATAAACTAATTGAACTTGATCCAATCAAGTCTAAATTAAATTTAATTAAATTATATTTAATTAAACTTAATCTCAATCTATTGGCTTAATTAAATTAAGCTAATTAGTAATCTAATTGCTAATCGATTCTCCTACAATACTTGTACTAGGTTAAACACCAATCGTATTGATTGTTTAATCTTAGAATGATTCTTAATTGTTGATCAACCATCCGATTAGATCATAAGCTCTAGTGTGTATGACCTCATAGGTCTGAATCTAAGTCGATAGTATAGAAATAAATTTTTATACTAATCAAAGTGACCATCTAGCAATGATATCCGATGGTCGAATAGGTCGAAGGTGTAGAACACCATCCTTAGAATCCATGCGGATATAGTTTTCATATAATTCATCCCCTTGACCACAATGCTCGTAAGATACATTAGAGTTCAACTATTAACTTTGATCAGATTGTCCACATTGTATTTCAAAATACCAAATCTATCTCATGGATTATCCTGTCCAAGGTTTTGCTATATTGAAATATAGTGATACATTCTTCTCCAACTATTGGAGTGGTCAATTCTATCTTAATCACACTCTGACTTTGCATGTACTTGATTATGCCCTTAAGCCTTCTGTTGCTGAATTAAAAATTTAGTTAGTCTGATACCAAAGCACAGTGAGGTGTTTGCAAGTTTCTGAGGTGATCTAATATCTAAGGGATACTTATACCTATATCCCATCAGAGATATTCTCGACAGCAGAATGCTCTGAAGTTGATTATGTTCAATGATGATGTACCCATACATCTCACCTGTATGCCATACCAGTGTCTCCACATACCTTGATTAAGAGGGCAACCAATCTATATGGCATATAGCAACCTATGCTCGATAGACGTTGTCGTCCTAATTAACAGCCTATCATTTGATCGTAAACAAATTTAAGGACTAATCAATAAATTCTCTCTTTATCGAAACTAAATAGTTCTAAGGACTTCATCACAACAATGGAGTTCATTAGAAGATGAAAACTTATGATGAAAAAAGATTACAAAATATTTTTTTATTAATTAATAAATTAATTATAATATCTCAACCATCTTTGGGACATAATTCCCAACATCGCAGCCCCCCCAGCCCCTACACCACCCCTCCATTGCCCGCCACCCGTAGCTTCCCATCGGTCGAGCCATCACCGCTGACCCTCCACATCCATGCACCCCCATCCGACCCCCACCCGACCGTCGCAACCATGCCCCGGCCCTCCAACCCTGCACCGCCCACGTACCCATCGTCGCAGCCCCCAACATCCTATAGCTCCCCTCTACCGCCCACCACCCGTGAATATCCACCCGAGACAACACAGCCACCGTCGTGCGCCCCTCCACGCCCCATGCACCCCCAACCGCCCCCCACCCGACCGTCGCACCCCCCTACGCCCCACCCCTGGTGGCCCTACAGCCCCTACGGTGCTGGTCCTCCATCTCCCACCACCAATGGCCTCCACTAGGGCCATCAACCGCCATGCACGGTAGCAGGCACCCACCATTCATGGTCGGCGTCCGCCACTAGCCACCGCATGATAATACGCACATCATCCTTATAAAAAATAAAATCTAATCTATGGTCGATAAGTATTTACCTTCGTCGATGATTGATTGGCCAGAAATGCACAGCGGTGAGGGCAACGGCAGTGACAACGATGGCAACAATGATGGTGAAAATGAGAAAGACGATCGTCGATCGGTGGAAGCCCGGGAGGAGGAGGAGAGAGAGAGGGAGATGAGCCAAAATGGGTTTTATGAGAGTGATATTTAAAGGTTATTAGTGACGAAATTACTGGCGATAAAACTTTCATCGCTAAAAATATTATTTATAATGAAAATAAATAATTCATTGCTAATATTAATTATTTGTGATGAATTTATCATCGCAAATAATTTCATCGCTAATAATTCCCACCAAATATTTTACTAAATTTTTTTCCTCTCTAAAAAATAATAAAATAAATTATTTATGATGAAAATAATATTTCATCACTAATAGGTCATTATTTATGATGAAAATAATTATTCATTATAAATAACTAATTTTTAGCAAATTACTATTTTCGTCGCTAATAATTCATCGTAAATAACTAATTTTTTTTAAAAAAAAAAGAAAATGTGGACTATTTTGAAAACCAAAAAATGAAAAAAAATATATTGTATTTTACTAATGCAATGGGGTTATGGGTGCGAGCACATTCACTATTAAATACCCTACAAGCAAATTATTTTTTTCTATTTTTGAAAGAATTAGTATTATTTTAAAATTTAATTCTTTTTCCTGAATATTACATGTGATTTTGAATTTTAACGTTCATCTTCATCATTCATTATTCAAGTAATTATTGTGAAAGTACGGTCATAAAATATCCCCTCGATCATGTTGTATTAGCTATGCAGATCGATAAAAAATAATTTTGATGATTATGAATGATTGTATGATGATCTGATAGATATAAATCATCGATCAGTTCAAAAATTTATACCCATGATCTTTGTGATATTTCTAGCATACTAGCAAAATTTTACTTCAATCGAATATAATTATAATAGTCAATTTAGCATGAGATGATGATTTGAGCCGTTAAATGAAAAATGAATGATTAAAATGGTAATTGACATGTGATTATTAGATTATTAAGATAAATGATCTTTGCTAATAGTTTGATCATTTTTATTATGGTGATCATAAAATGTAAATCACATGTATATAAACTATCTAAAACTACATGTCTTTTGATACGCATTCTTAAGATTTCTAAGCAATTATACTTATACTATTGTAAAATATACGTAACATGGATGATTCATATACACAGAGTCTAGATTTTATGATCACCACTATATAGATAATTCAAATATCAATAAAGATCATTTGTTAATAAATTATCTTATAATCGAATGTCGTTTGGCCTCTTGATCACTCATATTTTAATTAACGGTCCAAATCATCCCATGCTAAATTGACTATCATAATTATATCTGATTGAAGTAAAATTTTGATAGCATTCTAAAAATATCATAGATATCATCAATGTAGATTTTTGATCCCATCGATTGTTTCTATCTATCAGATCATCATATGATCACTCGTGATCGTTGAAATCAAATTTTATCGACCTATATAGCTAGAGCTACCAGATCGAGGTGATATTTTGTGACGGTGCTTGTACGATAACTACTTAAATAATGAATGATGAAGATATGACTAAATTATAAAATTATATAATATTTAGAAAAAAATAAAATTTTTTTAAAAGAATACTAATTTTAAAAAATTATAAAAAAATAAACTTGTTTTGCTTACGGATGAGCTAGTAGTGGATGCAGTCGGACTCCTTGACCCCATCGCATCGACCATGCATGCCATATTTTTTTGATTTTTTATTTTTAAAGAAGTTCATAATTTTTTTTAATTTAAAACTCTGATCGACTTATTTATAATGGAATATTAGCAATGGAAATTTTCCACCATTAATATTATTATTTACGATGTAAACATAATTTATATCATAAATAATTAATTATTAGCAATAAAAAATTTTTGTTGCTAATAATCTATCATTTTATTTTCTTAAAAAGAATTATTAAAGGCAGCTTATTAGCGATAGATATTTTTCATTGCTAATAATCAATTATTTACGATGTAAAAGATAGTTCCATCGTAAATAATTGGTTATTAGCGATGAAAAATTTTTATCACTAATAATCTATCATTTAATTTTTTTAAAAATATTCATTAATAAAAGATTATTAGCGATAGAAATTTTTTATCACTAATAATCAATTATTTATGATGCAACTATCTTTTCCATCATAAATAATTGATTATTAGCAATAAAAAATTTTCATCACTAATAATCTATCATTTAATTTTTTTAAAAATATTTATTAATAAAAAATTATTAATGATAAAAATTATTCATCATTAATAATTAATTATTTATGATGCAACTATCTTTTCCATCATAAATAATTGATTATTAATGATGAAAAGCTTTCATTATTAATAATCTAATATTTTTAAAAAAATTATTAAAGATCATTTATTAATGATAGAAATTTTTCATCGATAATAATTATTATTTATGATGAAAAAAAATTTCATCATAAATAATAAATTATTAGCGACAAAAAATATTTTTCATCGCTAATAATTTTTTTATGATGGAAATATTTTTTCATCGCTAATAATCGTATTTGCAACATAAATTATTTCATCATACATCGCAAATAATATATTCTCTTGTTATGGAGCTTGGCCACCTAAAGATGTTCGGCTGTCCTGCATATGCTTTGATAGAAGAAGCCGATCGAAGCAAGTTGGATCCAAAGTCATAAAAGATGATATTTATCGAATTTTCATGAGGTATGAAGGGTTTCTTGCTATGAAATTCACATTCTCAGAGATGTATCATCAGTCGAAATATGATATTTGATAAAAAAAAGTATCATCTTGAAGTCGAAAAGTATAAATGGAGTTGTGAGATAATACAAGATAGTATGGAAAAGCTCTAAGATACAGATAATTTATCCTCAACATCAACCTCCGGTCATATTTAGTTTGAGGTGGAGTTAAGAAGGCATGGTGATATACCTATGGAGGACCAGCATGAAGAGCGATCTATCTTAGAAGAAGTACAAAGGCAGCCACTGATAGTAGATTTACAGGATACTGCAAAGAGAGTGGCACTGCACAAGCCGAAGCGCACTGTTCACAAATCGATGCGATATGACATTGATGAGACTATTTTCTATGCTCTTATCACTGCCAATGGAGATCTAGAGAGTTTTGAAGAGACCAAGAAGAGTTTGGATTGGAAGTCATGGATGCAGCCATGATGGAGGAGATGGAGTCTCTCAAGGAAAATCAAACATGGCAGCTGGTGGATCTACCAGATGATGCTTGACCCATTAGCTCCAAATGGATTTTTATCAAAAAAGAGGCACCTTCAAAGCAAGATGGAGTGAGGTACAAGATTAGACTGGTAGCCAAAGGGTACTCATGGAGAAAAAGGATTGATTACTCAAAAGTCTTCTCTCCGATTGTCAGATATACATCCATCAGGGTGATGTTGAGCATAGTTGCCACTCATGATTTGAAACTAGAGTAAATGGATGTTAAGACAACATTTCTCCATAGAAATTTGGAGAATAACATATACATAGAGCAGCCACAGGGCTTCAGAGAAACTGGGTCGGAGAGAGATTTGTTTACTGAAGAAATCATTATATGAATTGAAATAGTCTCCTAGACAGTGGTACAAGTGGTTTGACACTTATGTTAAAATTATTGGACTTTTCAGGTGCAATCATGATCCATGTATATATGTGAGATCTCTGGAAGATGGATCTTGGTTATACTTACTCTTGTATGTAGATGACATGCTGATAGCATGCAAGAGTAAGAAAGTTGTGCAGGACTTGAAAGGAGCTTTGTCTCAAAAGTTTGAAATGAAGGACCTGAGGCTTGCAAACAAGATCCTTGGTATAGAAATCATCAGAGACAAAATCAAGAGGCTGCTGCATCTATCTCAAAAAGGATATATCAAAAAGGTCTTGGAGAGATTTGAAATGAAGGAGGCCAAACCGACTGAGCTACCACTAGCCAGGCATGTCAGACTCTCTAAGACCATGTCACCACAGACTGAGATGAAAATTCAGAAGATGGAAAAAATTCCATATGCTTCTGGTGTGTGAAGTATTATGTACTCTATGGTATGTTGTAGGCTAGATTTAGCCCATACAGTGAGTCAAGTAAGCAGATTTATGGCTCATCCCGGAAAGAAGCACTAAAGAGCACTGAAGGATATCTTCAGATACTTGGTAGGTTTAGTTGGGATCGGCATCTACTACAGTCAGTGAAAAGATGTTAAGGAATATCCTAACATGTCTAAAAAAGCTCAAAAGCTAATAGAGGGATTTATGGATGTAGATTTTAGTAGAGATGTGGATACTCGATGCTCGACTATAGGTTTTGTATTCAACTTGTATGAAGGTCCAGTCTCATGAAAATCTTGCTTGCAGTCAATTACGATTTTGTCCACTACTGAAGCGAAATACATTGGCATCACGGAGGCAACAAAGGAAGCTTTATGGTTGAAGAGCTTGGCGCTAGAGATGAGATTCCCACAAGATGCAGTCAGAATGTATTGTGACAGTCAGAGTACTTTGTTGCTCGCACAGAACTCTATGTATCATGCTAGGACCAAGCACATTGATATCGAATACCACAGGATCAGGCTAGTAGAGGATGGTGAAGTAGAGTTGGTGAAGGTTCACACCAAGAAAAATCCAACTAATATGCTCATAAAGGTACTTCTATAGAATAGCTTTTACAATTGCATGGTATTGATGGGGTTGCTGGATAGAGCTGAGTTCATAAAGACTTGGGAGCATCAAGGTGGAGATTGTGAGCTCAAATATGGTGCTCTCAAGCCTTGAAAGTAGATGAAAAGAGAGCAAGGAGCAAATGGAATCAACCATCGAAAAGCTTCAACAAATGCTTCAGAAGAGTTGGCTTGGATCCTGTTAGAAGAGCCAGCCCAAGTTGCAGAAGAGCCAACCCAAGCTAAAGATGAGCCAGCCTAAATTTTGAGAGAGCTGGCTCGAGCAGAAGTCCAAAAAGCATATCTGGCTGATATGCTGGAAGAGCTAGCTCAATTTATGCTAGAGCCAATCTGAGTAAAAGTTGAGCCAACTCGAACCCTGAGAGAGCCAGCCTGAGCAGCAGAACAAAGAGTAGTAATTTAGGCTCTCGCAGGAGACATCAGCATTGAACCGACCCGATTGCTGACCAAGTTGGCTCAAGCAGTGAACAAAACAGAACGTAGTTTCTATTCTAGTCTGGGATTAGATTTAATCCTAGAAACTTAGGACCTTGGTTTGTAAGATCCTAAGGGGGCTAACCTATGGATTAGACTGAGATTAGTCCAATAGATGTGTGCATGGAAGACATAGGTGTACATGGGCTCAGGGAGTTCATCACATTAGATTAGCTAGGAGAGTTTTTTAGGTTGGATCTTATTTGACTGGGTATATATACTCTATACTGAGTTTTGTAAAAAAGATATAAGCACAAAATCAGTACAAGCCTTTTCTTCCCGAAATCTCTTTTCCTCTCTCGTTCTCTCTCTTTTCTCCATGTCCTAGGGTTTGCTAGGATTTCAACAGAATAGCCATCCCTTTTCTTGGATCTTTGTTGTTGTTTTCGCAAGCATCGAGTAGAAAGGATTATTTCCAACAGATTGGTATCAAGGCTTGGGACCCTTCAGTGAATTCACAAATCAAGCAGAGAGAATAATAGAGATGAAGAGAGAGAAATTAAGAGGGTGGAACGAAGCTAACTAGGTGATACCATCGGCATCCCAATTGATCCGATTAAAGTGATTTCATCAAATCTTATAGTACTCAGTCTAGTCAGGATAGATGCTGGCATGTTGCCCGACGACCATAGGTCAAAATCCCTTCACTATGATCGATCACATTAATTGAAAAAAGTCCTTTAGTGGAACAATCTTAGAGAGAGAAACTTTATAGAGAGAGAAATAATTCTAAAAAGGAAAGGTTGGAGAGAGAAATTAGAGAAAGAAAATAGTAAAAGTAAGTGAAGAGAGAGAAACTCTCTCTCTCCTTTTTCTTTCATTCTTTTTTTTCTTTTTTTCTCTCTTTTCTTTTTCCTTTTCTTTCTTTCTTCAGAGACACGGGAGACAAGGAAGAGAGAGAAACTCTCTCTCTCCTTTTTTTTCTTCCTTTCTTTTTTTCTTTTTATCTCTTTTCATTTTCCTTTTCTTTCTTAATTTCTTCTTCCTTTTTTCTTCTTCTTTTTCCTTCTTGGTGGAACAAGGGACTTGTTTCCCCTTTGTTTCCTAAAATAAGGGAGGTTCCTCGGCTGATGGTGCCCGTAGCTAGGGAAGTAGACCACAGTAGTGCAACTGTCCGATGGTTGGCGGTGGTGAACAGCACTGCAAAAATCAAGAAGATAGAAAAAAATAGGGAAAAAATCAGAGACCCGATCTTTCATGGAAGATCCAGTGATAACTAATGGCAACCAATGTTTTATGGGCTAAGAAGGATGGGAAGAAGATTATCTAAAGGTTTAGGTGCTTTACCCTTCTTCCGATGATGGTTGGACCATGAGTTCTGACAAACTTGTTGATGGAAAAGAAGAAGAAGATGGATCCTTTCTCAGCAATGATTAGAGGCCGACTTTATGGGGTTTCAAAGGGATGAAGGGGGGTTTTAATAGGATGGGAAGGGGAGTTCTAGTCCTCCTCAAAGCTAGCTTTTTCTTCAGGTGAAATTGGGAGGAGACCAACCTGAATACAATGAGAGTTCTTGCCCATCGTATTCTTCTTCTTTTGTTTTTTGTTGATGCTTTAAAATTTATGATATATCTTTGTGTTATGTCTTGGTGTTTGGGTTGGTCAAATGGACTAGGCCCGAACAGGCTAGGTTATCATATTTTCTCCTCTTAAAAAGAAATTTTATCCTCAATTTTTTTTTACCATGGTCTTCTAAAATTTAAGGCTATTTCCTTGAGTCATAGTCATCTTCTAGCTTCGTAGTCCAATCTTTCATCATACTATCTTTTAAATTAGATTATTATTTTGATTAGTTTATAATTAATTCAAACTACTATGCTTCCGTTGCACACTCTGATTTAAATACACCAACACACCAGTGTCAAATCTTGATTTCTAAGTTATGTTACAATCAACACAAATTAACACCCAAATATTCCTGGTGTCTATCTACCTATACTTATGTATGATCTTATATGTCATAATTTATCCACTTATACTTTGAAACCATTTAAATTATATTACACCCCTAACCAAAGATGAGGAGCTAGAGGTTGCGACGACCACCGCATACTCAAGGAGAACTCTCTTCACAAGTATGCAAGGCATCTCATCATGATATTATAAAGCAACAGCGAAATAAATTTAAATAATAAATTTATATTTAAATAACTAAAATATAAACTTTAGTTGCTTACAAAATTCAAATGATCTTACATCAAACTTCACTAAAATTTTGAATCTAAATGAAGATATCAAAGTTCTGCTTATAAGTACTTTCCCAAATATATTCCCTTGTTATCTTAGTTCTCAAGATGTGTAAAAATAGCAAGATATAAAAAATGAGCTAAACAACCCAGTAAATAATGAAAACTTTAACTAGATAAATCAAGCAATAATAATATACTAAAAATAAACATGTTGAATACATTAATTTAAAATCCAATTCAAAATATACTGCACTATCAAAATAAGATGCATGCAAATTCAATCTTTTTAAATTTTATTTTCGTTCATAAATTAATTTCTTTCAAAATATCTACTTCACCTCGATAGCCATGAAATGACCATATTTATATCCTATGGTTAGATTAGAATGAGCTCAAAATAGTCAAAGTGTCAACATATAATCCCTACTAGTAGGATATCGATATACTAGCATACAATCCTCACTTTTAGTATGTCGCTATTATTGTCGTCCACAATGTTTCAAGCATCACCTAGCTCTGATACTAAGTTGTAGATCCATGATATCGCTCGAACGCTAATCATCCTTAACATCACAAGTACCGATATCATGTTATGGAAGCTCCTGATCTTTAGCATGGATCTGAAGAAATCTATGACGTTCTCTATGGATAGCATACCATCGATCCTCCACCTGAATCTATGATGGAGTGCCTTCCTCCTTGGGCTTGAGGAAGATGCCTCCCTTCTCTAGGACTTCTTCATGAACCCTAGGGCGGAAACTCTAGAGAGAAGAGAAGAAGAGAGTTGAGGGAGAAAAAGTCTGTATTGATTTCAATCTTTTAAAATTCTAATACAACCTATGTATTTATACATAGCCATTAGGCTCGACCAAAAAATATTTCGGCTAATCCAATACATGAAAGCACTCATCGAGCCCATGTACATCCATATCTCCCATGCTCTCATCCTCTGGATCTAGACCCGACCCATACATAAATTAGCCCCCTTAAGACCTCTCAAATCGGGCCTTAAGATCCTTAGGATCAATCCAGACCCTAACCCAAAATAGATCCTCACGTATCTCTGCCCACGCACTGAGCCGACTTAATCTCAGCACTGAGCCAGCTAAGTTTCACTGGATTGGCTCAGTCTGAAACTGAGCCGGTTCAGTTATGTACCATGCCAGTAGTCTCCAAACTGAGCTGACCCAATTATGTGTCGTGCCAATAATTTTGAATGCGCAGCTCTCTATTTTGTCTATGCACTGAGACTTAGTCGATCCAATTTTGGACTGAGTCGGCTAACCTGCAAAAAATCTTTTTTCTACAATCTTGATTCCTCAATTTTGGTTTCTTGCTTCACCTTGTATCCTAGGTTTTTGAAGCACCAACCAAGCCCCTAAAATCTTTGGAGCCAACCTCCTGACTCCTCCTATGGCCTTCCAAGGCTTGGGAGCACCACAAATCCTCATAATCTTCACCTTGGTGCTCCCAAGCCTTGGCAAACCTCTCGATAATGCCCTCCTATATGATCCCGCTATCCCTGTGTACTCGACGGCCTCTTGTGCAATCATCACCTCCGTCAATCCTCTTCAACTATTGTGCACCCTTGAGGCCATTGGAATGACCACCTCCACTATTAAAGATCTTGGCTTGCACCTCTGCACCATCCTGAAATTATAGAATTCCTTCTGCTTAGCAGCTGCATCACTTTTTCTAGACTTTTCTGAAGAATCCATAGCATTTTTGTACCAGCACTCACTGCAAACCCTGACATGATTTCCTCAGAACTATGCCTGTCCTCCTGCACATGCTGCTCCATTTGAAACTATGCATCTCCAATGCTGGTGCTAGGATATTGATCCTCCTGCATTCCTCTGCTCTAAACTTATGTCAAATTCCTCTCCAATTATGAAGCTACCTCTCCAAAGCTCCACCTATATCTGAAGTCCACCTGATGCCATAGAAGCCGACTCTGTCATTGAGTCCCTCAAGGCCAACCACTCAACACTGCACTACTGAGCCTGCTGCTGCATCTCAAACACCGTCGCTGCCCCTTCGAATCTTTCGTGCTCCATGGACCCTTTCAAAGCCATCTTGGATACCTCCACAACCCGCAGGCACCTCCAAAACCCAAGAGCTCATCCAACTTTTTTAAAACCAGTGATTGAATCCTAGAAAATTCCATCCTAGTTCTTCTCTTCTGCCCCTACACCAACCATTGCTTCAGTTGCATTCGAAGAACCATCCGTCACCTAAACCGTGACTCTCCCTAGTGCCCCTGTAGAAGAAACATGATCCATGATACTTTCGACTGTCTGAGATCTTCTGATGCTTTCTGAGACCTTCTGGCTCTTCTTGAGACCTGCTCCCGATCTCTCTAAGAAGCTCCTGACACCCTCTATTGAGATACACTCCTCGATTGCTACACTGCCGAGCCTCTCTCAGCCCCTGTGCCTTCAGAAAAGTACTCCTGTAGCACTCCAGCACTTTCTGACTTGTCTCTGCAGTGCTCTACAACCATCCAGCCCTAACCTACTAGACCTCCATGAATCATCCATCTCCATCACTCCCAAGGCTTCGCAAATCCATGCTCTAATCGAACCACTGAATACATCTTCGACTACTTTCCCACCTTTCAGACATCGAAGGACGTATAGTCGCTTCTTCAGCCTTTCTTCGATCATTATCTCTTGAAAAATCTCTTTTCAACAGCCCTATACTATCCATCTTTCTAGAGAATCCTGATGCTCTCTACTAAGATACCTTCTTTGACTACTGCATTGTCGAGCCTCTCTCAGCCCTGCATCTTCAAAAAAATGCTACTACAGCACTCCAACACTCTCTGCCTATCACATAACCATCATACACTCCGACCTTTCCACTAAGATCGATCAGTAAATCATACACCAAATCCTTCCACCCTAAAAAAATCTCTTCTCGTTAATCTTCTCAACCTCCACCTTTAATTCGCTCCTCCTGGTTGGCCAAACCACAGCAATAATAAGGTAGATTTGAAATATACCATAAAATTCTTGTGCAGATTTTTGATTTCAGCTTGTACAACTTCTCCTTCCCTTCCATGCACCATCAGGCTCTGAAACTTGGCTCTGATATCATATTATCATCCATAATATTTTAGACATCACCTAACTCTGATACCAAGTTGTAGACCCATGATATCGCTCGAACGTCAATCATCCTTGACATTATAAGCACCGATATCATATTATGAAAGCTCCTGATCTTTAGCATAGATCTGAAGGAACCTATAACGTTCTCTATGGGCAGCATACCACTGATCCTCCACCTAGATCTATGATGGGGTGCCTCCCTCCTTGGGTTTGAGGGAGATGCCCTCCTTCTCTAGGGCTTCTTCAAGAACCCTAGGGCGGCAACTCTACAGAGAAGAGAAGAAGAGAGTTGAGGAAGAAAAGATCTGTATTGATTTCAACCTTTTAAAATCCTAATACAACCTATGTATTTATACATAGCCATTAGGTCCAACCAAAAAACTCTCTGGTTAACCTAATACATGAAAGCACTCACCGAGCCCATGTACACCCATGTCTCCCATGCTCTCATCCTCTGGATCTAGATCCGATCCATACATGAATTAGCTTCCTTAAGATCTCTCAAACCAGGCCTTAAGACCCCTAGGATCAACCCAGATCCTAGCCTAAAATAGATCCTCACGTAACTCTGTCCGCGCACTGAATCGGCTCAGTCTTAGCACTGAGCCAGCTAAGTTCCACTGGATTGGCTCAGTCTGAAATTGAGCCGATCCAGTTATGTGCCATGCCAGCAGTTCTGAATGCGTAGCTCTCTATTTTGTCTATGCATTGAGACTTAGCCGACCCAGTTTTGGACTGAGTCAGCTAACCTACAGAAAATCTCTTTTCTATAGTCTTGATTTTTCAACTTTGGTTTCTTGCTTTACCTTATATTCTAGATTTTTGAAGCACCAACCAAGCTCCTAAAATCTTCAGAGCCAACCTCCTGACTCCTCCCATGGCCTCCCAAGGCTTGGGAGCACCATAAATCCTCACAGCTATACGAGCGCACAATCCTTATTGATAGGATGTCAATATACTAGTGTACCATCTTCACTAGTAGGTTGTTGATGTACCAATGTACAATCTCCACTGGTAGGATATCGATATACTAGCATACAATTTTTACTAATAGGGTGTCGATGTACCATTGCATAATGCCTACTAGTAAGATAATAACATTCCAGCATACAACCACCACTAGTAGGATATCGATATATCAATGCATAACTTTCACTAATAAAATATCAATATACATACTTAAAGGTCTAAATGGATCGGATTGGACCGGATCATGAGTGACCCCGATTTGATCCGGTTCTTTGATCGGATCCTAATGTTGATCCAGATCTAATCCAATTAGAAATCGAGTCGGATCAGGTCGGATCCGTGATCAAAAAGTTTGTCCCATTGGATCATTTGAGTCAAATCGGATCCATGTATAACCGGGTTCTAATCTAAAAATTTTAGATCTACTTCGAATCCAAATTTTGGTCAGACCCAGTTCATATGATAAATTAACATATGCAAAATTTATAATAAAAATAAATAAATATTACTTTGCCTTGGCTCTTAATTTATAAATAATTTTTCAAAATCTCATAGTCAAATTGAATAAAACTTTTAAAAAATAATAATGCTCTAAGAGCATTTAGAATTTCAATCTCACTCTATTTACTTTATAGTTTATATGTTGGATTTAATATTGAACTCGGATCGGGTCATGTTGGGTCGGGTCCAAATTCAGTAAACCCAGACCCGACCCAGAATATTGAATAGGTTTAATTTTAAAACCCGATCAGGCTCTACAAGTCCTTTAAAATGGATCGAATCGGGTCTAAGCGAGTCGAGATGGATCGAGTCATGGATCAATCCGATCCATTTACAGCCTTATACATAGTCATACTGCAAGTTAAAATCTATCTCGAATCAAATCTTTTTATCAGTAAAATCAATTTGTATCTCAATTGAACAATACACAAAACCAACCTAGAATCAAAATCAATCTATCATAATCCATAATAGAATCAAAACCTTCGATAATGTATCAACTAACATTTTACAATAATTTAACAAGTATATGTTATGCTTCATATTCATAAAGCACAAATCATATGACTCAAAGTTCAATGATATAAATACAATACAATTCACCAATAAATCTAGAAAAAGAGTTACATTACTTAGTTCACACATAATCCAACAAATCCACATAATTGTAGATTTTTTTTTTAAAATCTTTAATTAATGCATCATATTGCAATATTCTACCATTGGACATATTTTTGTTAAGATGACTATATCCCTATACAAAATCGAATCTAATAATTAGAAATGGTATGGATGATTAAGAAAGATAGGATCGATGGATAACCACATCCAATGATCCAAATCAGTCCAATCATTTAACTTAATCTAGTTAAGATCATACTAAGATATAGGTAGTTCAATATAAATCAAAAATGATCAAATCAGTAGTATCTAATAAGAGTTAAGGTAGAGGCAGATACGCCATTCAGCAATTAGAGGTCAATTCAATCAAATAACTTCATTCAATCAAGATCACTTAAAAAATAAGGATTTGATAAAGATTAATAAAAACTAGATCTTATGTGACAAAGGCTCGGATGGTGTGGGCATACTGCTCGATCAATAAGATGATTCCAAGTCTCTCTACTAGATCAATTCAGGTTCAAAGCAATAGGACTCAAGACCCTTCATTAGATTTACAAATCAAGTAGAGAGAATAATGGAGACGAAGAAAGAAACTAAGAGGATCGAATAAAGTTGAGCAAGCGATACTGCCAGCATTCCAATCGATTCAATTAAAGTGATTTCATTAAATCATAATAAAACTAAGGTACAGATGGTTCGATAAGAATCTTGAGTGATCAAATCTTATAGTATTTGGTTAAGGTAAGATAGGTGCCGGTATGTTGCCCGGCAACCATAGGTCCAAAGCCCTTTGCTAGGTCGATCAAATTTATTGAAAGAAAATCTTTTACTAAATCAATCCTAGAGAGTTAAACTTTATAGAGAGAGAAAGTAGAGACAATTCTAAAGAAAGAAATTAGAGAGAGAAAGTAATGGAAGCAAAAGAGAGGGAAGGGAGAGAAACTCTCTCTCTCCTTTTTTTTTTCTTTTTTTTCTTCTCTTTTCTTTTTCCTTTTCTTTCTTTCTTCTTCCTCTTTTCTTCTTCTATTTTCTTCTTGGTAGAATAAGGGACTTGTTTCCCCTTCTTTCTCGAAATAGGAGAGGTTACTCATGGTTGAGGAAGCAGACCATAGCAATAGAACCATTGGATCCCAATTCGGTGGCTAGTGGTGGTGAGCAGCACTAGAAAAATCAAGAAGATCAGGGGAAAAATAAAGGAAAAAATTGGAGACTTGATCTTTCAAGTATAACCAGCGGCAACTATTATTCTATGGGCTAAGAAGGATGGGAAGAAGATTATCTAAAGGTTTAGGAGCTTTACCCGTCTTCTAGTGATAATGGGCCATGATTTCTAATGAAACTCGTCGATGGAAAAAAAAGAGGAAGATGAGTCCAGGTGATGATTGGAGGCTCACCACGTGGGGGAGTTCGAGCCCTCCTCAAAGCAAGCTTTTTCTTCTTTTTTCCAGTGAAATAAGGAGGAAACCAATCCGAATGAGAGTTCTTCCCCATCATATTCTTCTTCTTTTTCCTTTGGCTGATGCTTTAAGGAAAATACTTTCTACACTACAGACAGTGTAGCTCCACGAACACTGCCTATAGTGATTGACTCTCGTGCGGAGCCGGAGCACGACGTCCAAAAAAAAAAAATTTCCGCTCCAACCCCATGCAAGAGCCGATCACTGTGAGCGATGTTCGTGGAGCTACACTGCCCGCGGTGTAGAAAAAATTTCTTGATGCTTTAAAAGTCATGCTGTATCTTTTTGTTTTTTTCTAGTGATTGGGCTGGTCAAATGGACTAGGCCCAAATGGGTTAGGTTATCATATAATATAGAAGGGTAATAGAGTTATTTTATCCTTGAAATAGACTTTGGTTAACACTATAAGCCAAAAATTTAAATGGCGGTGTATTAATGCAAAAAAAAAAAGAATTAAAGTGCATAGCAGTGTGCATGGAGGGTAAATATGTAATAACCCATTTTTGTAGGGGTATACATATGCAGAAAATTCTTTTAGATGCTCGTTAACTGATGTAAGATCTGAAATACTTCTATAAACAAGGTATTTTTTTTGGGGGGAAAAAAACAATAGATGAAACTAGGCCATATGGTAAAACATGCAAAGACCTCCCCATCTTGGCCACAGGCCAAACTGCTGGAAAGAGTAGCCAGGACTAAAACACCTGGCCCACATAGGGCACTAGCAAAATGGCACCCAAAAATTTGATAACTCAGCATGATTATTTTATGATAATTGGGTGATGTTTGCTAATGCTAACTAATCGAATTCACATTCCAAACATAGGATCCATTTTCTTTTCAAGTCGGATACAGATGTAGCACCATCCGGACTCAAAGACCCAATGAATTGAATTTGTTGGATTGATCTACTTCTCCAGTTGGGTTAATATTTTAATTCATAGCCATGGTGAACAAACTCGAAGACCTAGTGACTTGAATTTGTCGGATTGATCTAATTGTCAAATTGGGTCAATATTTCAATTCACAACTAGGTGAACAAATTACATTTAGCCTTCTTCAACTAAATAAAGTTATCAAACGAAGAATTAGAACATTATGATATGATCAAGTCGATGATGAATTGTGTGAAACTATCTCTAAGTATCTTGGAATATGCATCAAAAAATTGATATCTATTATTCTATTTGAAATAATTTCTGCTAAGTTACTCAAATAAGATGTTAAAGAGGGAAAAGGAAATTTGTAGTGTTAGGTTTGAGATTGTCTTTATGTAGAAGATTTACTCCTACAAGTTGGATTCTTGAAGTGAACTACTTTTTTGAGTGTGATATCTCAAAGAGAACAAAGATTGACAAATCAAAATATTTACGATAATAAAATTAGGCTTCCTTAAAAAAGATAATTTCCTAAACACGTCCATCTCTTAATATTGATCTAAGAGAGGTAAGAGAAAGAAAGGAGAACATTTACACCCCTTTATTAGCCATTATGACTCAGCATGATTATGATATCAACAAATAGATGCATACTGCCAAGACATCATATCTTAGTAAATGACATCAACATTTCTCATGGATTTATTTCCCTATGATAAGAGTGGGAACTAGGTTTTCGATCTTGAGATTAAAGAGTAACTAGTTTTAAGCCCATGTGTTACGCGATCATTTTTTAAAAAATTATTTCTAAAGAATCACAAAATGTCTATTCAAATTCTCAATTACATAAATGGATGTTAATTGCAAGAGTGCAATAATACCAAACTTTAATAACATAATTTAATTCACATAAGTGGGATTCAATATAGTCTTTTAATAATTCAAGGCCTGACTTTAATGCCTTAAAGATTGCTAGGTAGGAGAGTCTAGACACATGGCATAGAAAAAATTAATTTGCATCCAAATGGCATTCATAGATGAGAATTGGTCGCATACATAGATAATTTCAGATGCTAAAGAACTTTTCCTCAGTTTCTGCTTTCATATATATATATATATATATATATATATATATATATATTAGATTATTGTTTGAAAGTATACAATCAAAGTCAATCAAGGAAAATTGTCCAACCTTTACCTTTCTTTCTCATAATTGTGTATAGCATCAATTCAACCATTCCCTTGAAAAAAAGAAAAGAAAAGAAAGAAATCATGTGTTCAACTATTCTAAAAAAAAGAATAGTATGGACCAATATTATAATATGGCTTGGATTCAATTGTTGATTGGATTATCAGATCTTTTGATCTGAACTGAATTCGATTCCTAAAATCAAATATGTGTGTATATTTATGTATACATGTGTGTGTGTGTGTATGTGTTTGGGGGTTATTCACTATTCAGGCCAAAGATAAGGATCGGTGGAAAGATACATGGTAGCACTGTCGAATGTGACATCAACACAGCAAGGTAGCAGTGTTGAAGGTTGTAGCTTCATTAAGTGTGGCACTGACATGATAGTGTCGAGGACATTCTGATGAATGTGGATTCCCTCCAAGCCAACTAAATCTCATGCATGATCCGATCCTTCTGATTTCAATTGATCCTTGTCCATATCAATTCAATCACTAGCTAGATCCAAAATTTAGTAGCCATCACATATCGAACAACCTAACTTCTTCTCAAACTGATATCACGAGCTCAACCTTCGGTCTTAGCATGTTTATCAGTTAGCATATCTATCAGTGCCTTTAGTCGAAGCTTGCCGATCTTATCTATGCCTTCAATTTAAATGTGAAAGTGCGTATAGCATTCTAATTGGGGCCAAAATGAACAAGGCGGGTTCAACTACTTGATCCAGCAGATCTAGATTTAAAATCTCAATGTAGTTGTGCCATAATCCATCTAACAAACTTTCTTAACAACCTAACCATCTCTATCTATAAAAGGACCTGTAAGGGGACCCCCCACAGGTATGCAAGAACTCTCTCTCTGCACTCTTTTTCATCTGTTGTCTGAGATTAACTTGAGCATCGAAGGATCCTTGCTGGAGCCATATCCAGTTATGACTTCTTTTGCAGGTCCCCTCTCTAGGAGGGATGTGTTACCGCTCCAACTTTTTCAACTGACAGCTAGATCTCAGCATCAATAGATTGGCCCTACAGGAAAGATCCCTGACCTAATTTTGAGTAGTAGTAGATCAAGAAAACAGCCCCGCAAAAAAATTCTTTCTGGTGATCTCAAGCCACCACCACCTCCCAACAAGTGGAAAATGCATCCCTTCATACCACTCCGGCACCACCACTAGAGATCCCTCAGCAATAGCTAGCTATCGTCAGCATGGTGCAATTCAACTTGTTATTCTAGCAGGTCTAGAATCTGACCACCATCATCCAAACCATGCAATAAATTATAATCATGCAGGCAACAATAATGGCTGCTCATCAGATGAGCATAGCACCTGCACTGACAACAATGGTGCAACCAGTTGGTGCCATACCAGTGATGGAATCTTGCCCAGCGGTGCCTTTACAATAATCGATTCCACCATAGGAAGAGCAACCATAGATTCCCTTGCGAAGCCCTAAATAGGGGAAGCAAAGTCATCACGACCGCCCTTGCAATCCTGAAAGGAGGAAGTGGCGTTCCCCCAATCCATGTTCCTAGCAAGGCTTCACTCCTAATTCTCGATTCTCTCCCCGACATCTAGAGGATCACACTACCCAAGATGCAGGTATCAACCATCAGCTTTGAGAGATGAATGAATGCATTGAAGCATTTTATAATTGGGCTTCGATGTAGGATGATGGATTCAACACTGACCCCCCATTCAGTATCCAAATCATGTAGGAGCCGCTCCCCAATAATTTCAAATTGCCTCAGCTGGAGAGTTATGACAGGACCAATGATTTCGCAGATCACTTGGAGAGTTTTAAGTCTTTAATGCTATTTCATGGAGCTTCTGATACTGCTCTATGCGGAGCATTTCCAACCACTTTAAAGAGGATCACCCAATATTGGTTCTCAAGCTTGAAGCTGTGGACAATTCACTCCTTTGATCAGATGATCCAATTGTTCATTGGCCACTTTGTTTGCAGTAGAAGATAGTGGAAAGGATTAGACTCCCTGATCAACATTAAGTAGAAGGAAGGAGAGTCTCTTCAATCCTACCTCAGTCATTTCAATGCGGTTGTCTTGGAGGTGTGCGACCTTGATCAATTGCTTGCTATGACTATCTTGAAAGGAGACCTTCTGAAGAATGCTCTCTGATATTCTCTGGAAAAGAAGTATCCTCACGATTATGCAAATATGCTAACTCGAGCGAAGAAGTATGTGAGGGCAGATGAAGCTTTTGAAAATAAACTCTTGATTGATGCAAAATCTCCATAAAGGATCAACGACACTCTCACTCTTCATCCAAGCATTGAAGATCCTGAAGTCCCCCAGGGAACCATCAACCAATGAACTCCCAAAAGGATCGGTGTATATTGCCTTTTCATAAGTTCAATAATTACACTCCACTAGCTATCCCCAAAACTCAAGTAATTAAAGAGATTAGAGATCGACTGCCTCCAGTAAGAAAGCTATAATCTCACCAAAGGCAGCATAATCCAAATAAATACTATCTTTACCATCGCAACCACAGCCATGACACTGAAGATTATATCCAGCTTTATTGAGGAGCTTATTAGGCATGGTCGATTGGATCGATTTATTAGGCCATGGTAAGAGCGGTCGGAGGAATGACAAAGGTCCCCTCATCCATCGGAGTAGTGACAGAGACAACCATCTATGGATCCACCTCCTGTTGGGATAATAAAATGCGATAATCGGAGAAAGTCAGGGAAGAATGGAGGAGTTAGCCAAACCATCAAGCAAAGAATTAAAGAACCTATTACCTTTACTGACAAAGATGCTGACGAAGTTCAGTTCCTAATGTGGTAGTTGTATCTTTAAATATTACAAATTATGATATATGTTGTATTCTTATTGATAATGAAAGTTTGGTTGACGTTTAATTTTATGATGCATTCTCTCAAATGGACCTATCATCAGAGCGACTTGGCCGAATAGACTCCCCACTGATGGGATTTATCATAGGCTTTATACCAATTGAAGGAATTATCACTCTAACTATGGTTATTGGTCACTCCCCTCGAAAATCCAAAGCTCAAGTTGACTTTTTAGTGATCCAGGCTTCTTCTACCTACAACACCATCATCGGGCATCCAGGACTTAATGTACTTCAAGTTGTGGTATCTACTTACCATCCAAAGATGAAGTTCCTACTAAGTCTGGAGTTAGCAAAGTCAGGAGAGATCAAGTCCTAGTATGATAATGCTATTCTATTGTGCTTAGCAAAGCATGATCATTTGAGACTTATCCAGTCGACAGACTAGATGCCAAAGATAAACTATCAAAAGAAAGAGGGAAGCCAATGGAGGACCTACAAATGATCCTACTAGAAGATGGCAACAAGGATCATACCATCTAAATTGGGTCGAACCTTGACCAGGTAAATAGGGAACCTTTAATCTCTTTCTTACAAAATAATGCTGATGTGTTTGCCTGGACCCCGACCAATATGCCTGAAATTGATCCGAAGGTGATGATACATAAACTAAGTGTCAACCCGAACACTTGGCTAGTCAAATAGAAAAAAAAAAGCTTCATGACTGAACATAAGAAGGTGATTGCTAAAGAGATAGACAAGCTCCTTGATGCTGGCTTCGTCCAGAAGGTGGCTTATCCAAAGTGGATCGCGAATATGGTCCTAGTAAAAAAAAAGCAAATGACAAATGGAGGGTCTGCATCAACTTCATGGATCTTAACAAGATGTATCCAAAGGATAGCTACCCCCTACCTTCAATCGACCAATTGGTGGATACAACTTTGGGACATGAACTCCTTACCATTATGGATGCCTTCTTGGGATATAATCAAATCCGAATGGCTCTTGAAGATGAGAAGAATGCTGCTTTAATTACTGACCAAGGCTTATTTTATTATAGGGTGATATCCTTTGGTCTAAAAATGAAGGTGCCACTTATCAGTGCCTTATAAACAAGATCTTCAAATATTAGATTGGTCACAATATAGAGGTCTATATAGACAACATGCTTATCAAGAGCAAAACATCCCAAGCCCACATTGAAGATCTCAAAAAGATCTTTGTTACATTAAGAAAATACCAGATGAAGTTGAACTGAACCAAGTGTGCCTTCGAAGTTATATCAAGCAAGTTCTTAGGCTTCATTGTATCCAGTCGAGGGGTAGAAGCAAATCTGGAGAAGATCCAAGCCATAATATTAGAGATGAGCCCACTAAAGAACATAAAATTCACTACCTTACAGGCAAGGTGGTAGCACTAAATAGATTCATTTCTAGGTTAGCCAAGCATTGCCTCTCGTTCTTCTAAACTTTGAAGCAGCCTAAGAACTTTTAATGGATCGAAGAATGTAAGCACATCTTTGAATAATTGAAATTATATTTTAGATCTACACCACTTCTTAGTAAGCCAGCCGAGGGTTGATGAAGAACTTTATTTGTATCTTGCAGTCTCCTTGATTGCCATAAGTGCAGTATTAGCCTATGAGCAAGATAAAGTCCAAAGACCCATATACCATGTCGGCCAAGTCTTGCATGATGTGGAGATGAGATATACGAAGTTGGAGAAATTGATCTTTGCCCTTGTAATTATAGCCAAAAGACTTTGGTCTTACTTTCATGCACATCTGATCATAGTGTTGACTGATCAACCTCTCAAAGCTATTCTGCATAGGCCTGATACCTCCAGGCGATTGGTGAAATGAGCTATCAAACTCACCAAGTTTGATATTAAATTTTAACCTTGGCCATCCATCAAAGCTCAGATCTTGATAGATTTTATTGTAGAATGTACTATCCTTGATCAAGAAGCACCGAGCCCAATCCAAGAAGAAATGATAATGGAGCTAGGATCATCAAAAAATTAGTTGACTCCTAGATAATACATTTAGATGGTTCATCTAATGCAACAAGATCAGGAACTAAACTATTGCTTCTGGGACCATAAGGATTTACTACAAAATATGCTCTAGGGTTCAATTTTCCTGCTACAAACAACGAAGCTGAGTATGATGTCCTCCTAGCAGGACTAAGGATCGCCAAGGAGCTTGGGGTATAGAATCTTAAGATCTGCATAGATTCGCAACTTATGGTAGGTCAAGTAAAGGAAGACTTCAAAGCTCAAGAGGAGAATATAAAGAAATATCTTCAAAAAGTGAAGGATCTAACATCAAAGTTTTCTGACTTCGATATCTAGCAAATCCCATGTCTGAGAATTCAAGGACAGATTTACTTTCTAAACTAATGACAACATCATTTCTAAATGATCTTTCCCAAAGAAGATTCTCTAAAATTTTTAAGAAGCCTAGTACTGAAGATCTAATCCAGGTGTTACAAGTTGATGATGAACCTTGCTAGATGGACTCCTTAATCCATTTCCTAAGGGATCGGGTGTTATCTGTCGATTCAAAGGAGGCTTGAATATCAAATATCAAGCTACTAGCTATATTTTTCATAAAAATAAACTATAGAAGTGGTCTTTCTCTTTATCTCTTCTCAAATATCTTCATCTTTCTAAGGCTGAATATGCCCTTCGAGGGGTACATAAAGGGATATTCTCTCAAAGAGATATACGAAAATTATTTGAGTGGCAGGTCCCTAGCTTGTTGAAAATTATGTCCCAAAGCTATCATCAGTCTGCTGACGATTGAGATATTATAATTAATTTATTAATTAATAAAAAATATTTTGGCATCTTTTTTCATCATAAATTTACATCTTCTAATAAACTCCATTGCTGTGATGAAGTCCTTAGAATTATTTAGTTTCGATAAAAAAAATGATTTATCAATTAGTTCTTAAATTTATTCATGATCAAATAATATACTGTTAATTAAGACAATAGTGTCTATCGAGTATAAATCACTATATGCCATATAGATTGATTGTCCTCTTAACTAAGAAGTATAGAGATATTGGTATAGCATACAGATGAGATGTATGGGTACATCATCATTAAATATGACCAACTCTAGAGCATTCTACTATTGAGAATGTCTGATGGGATATAGATATAAGTATCCCTTAGATCTGAGATTACCTCAGTGACTTACAAGCAACTCACTGTGCTTTGGTATCGGACTAACTAAATTTCTAATTCAGCAATGGAAAGCTTCTGAGCACAATCAAGTACTTACAAAGTTGGAGTATGATCAAGATAAAATTGACCACTCCAAGAGTTAGAGAAGAATGTATCATTATATTTCAATATAGCAAAAGCTTGGCCAGGATAATCCATCAAATGTATTTGATATTTTAAAATATAATATGGATAATTTGATTAGAGTTGATAGTTAAACTCTGAGATATCCTACAAGCATTATGGTCAAGGGGATGAATTATATGAAAACTATATTCGCATGGGTTCTAAGAATGGTATTCTACACCTTTCGACCTATCTGGCCGTCGGATATCATTGCTAGATGATCACTTCGATTGGTACAAAAATTTAGTCCTATGCTACTGGCTTAGGTTCGGACCTATGAGATCACACATATTGGAGTTCATATTCTGATTGGATGGTTGATCAACGATTTAGAATCATTTTAGGGTTAAACAATCAATACGAATGGTGTTTAACCTAGTGCAAGTATTGCAGGAGGATCGATTAACAATTCAATTGCTAATTGACTTAATTTGATTAAGCCAAAAGATTGAGATTAAGTTTAATTAAATATAATTTAATTATATTTGGTTTGGGCTTGATTGGATCAAGTTTAATTGGCTTATTGGATAAGTCAAGTGCAAGAAAGAACTAGTCCTAATCTAACTAGAACTCGGGTCAACCCAATTTTCTAATTTGATTAGAAAATTAAATCTAATTTAATTAAATTTTTAAATAGATTAGGGTCTTATTTAATTGGATTGGTTTACTCTTATTTTTATTTAGTTAAAAGACCTTGTTTGACCAAGTCAAAATAGGAGTCCTAGTGTAACTAAGACTTCCTATTTCTTGCGCCACCTAATCCTCACGCCTCACCCTTTTCTCTTTGTGTTTTTACATTAATAATGTCCATGCCCAAAGGTTTCTAATGCCTCCCTTCTCTCTTCCTTTTTCTCATATGGAAGTTTGTTGGAAGACCAAGTCAAAAGGGAAATTAGTTTTGCTTAAGGATTCTATGAGATAGAATCCTTGTCAACCAAATCTCTTCCCATAAGTGTGCCGACCCATCCTTCCTTATTTTCTTTGATTTTCATGGTAAAAGAGGACTTTTTTGTGTGCCCCCCTTTGCTGGTACATGGTAGAAAAAAAGGTGGGGGTGCCCAAGTGTTGGGCGCCCCAACAACTTCCCTTATTTGGTCCTTCCTAATCTAGATTTTTGACCTAACTTGGACTCTGCATATCTCTTTATTTAAAGAAATTTTTTTGGCTAAAATTTTTGTGAATTGCATACATTTGAGATGCCTCTTTGGTGTAGAAAAATTAAAGAAAAATTTATCTGGATCGTGGAGATATTGAAAACACAAATCAGGATGTCTAGAAAAAGAATAAAGAAGAAGAAGAGGATCTTCTTCTAGGGTTTTTGTTCTAGATCTCTTCCTCCCTTTTTGTGAGCTTTTGAGAGGTGTCTTAGCATCACAAATCTTTCTCTTTTCTTTTAGTATTTTAAAATATCCAAGTTTCAAAGAAGAAAGTATCGGATCAACCATCGAAGAGAGATCAGCATAGTGCTAGCATACTGTATTGATTTCCTACATCAGAATCTCTGATTGTGTTCGTGGGCTCGTGTGGACTACTCCTAGAGGTCGGACACGTGTGCAGCTCGTGACTTTATCCTCAAGCCTAGATCAGTAAGTTAAAATATCTAACTTGCTCAGATAATAGATCCGATCTATTAACTTCATACCTGCATTTGATGTAGTATAGATCTAGGTTGATTTGATCAACCTTTTCTTTCTTATTTGATTTTAATTTTTAATTTAATATCATGCCTTGATCATGTAATAAATCTAAGATCTAGGTGTTTATATATTTATTTAAATAAATATTTAATTTATTTAAATCTTTCACTGTATGATCTTGAAAAAGTTTCAAGATCTACCTATGAAATCCTAGATCTGATTCCTTCAATTGGTATTAGAGCCTAGGTTCTTGTTACATGATTTTTATATATATTTAGATTATTTCTTAGATTAGATCTAATTTATAATCTAATTATTAAATTTAAAATTTTTAAAAAAAATTAGTTCTCACGAACTGCCATAAGATTGTTTCGCTGTAAGGTTTACCCTTTATAGTGAAAAGGTTGTCCTAGTTCATAATGATCTGAATATGATCATAAATTTATTAGATTTGATCTAATTTCATTTATAATTTAATAGATATAAAATAATTTTAGATCTAAAAATAAAATATTTTAGATTGTACGGACTACCATAAGATTGTCCTACTGTAAGGTTTACCCCTTACAGTGAATAGATTGTCCTGGTACGTGCTGATCTAAAATATTAATCATAAAATTTTAGATTAGATCTAAAAAATTTTATGATATAATTAAAAATATTTTAATCTAATTTTAATCATCATAAATATGTTAGATTTGATCTAGGAAGATTTATGATTGATTATTATTGAAACTATTTCAATTACATGAATCTATTTAGATTAGATCTAAAGTAGTTTTATGTTTATTTTACTTGCATATTGATTATTATCAAACATGCAACTTGGTTGATAGAACCATGTTATAAAAATATTTTATAAATATAAAAATTATTTTTGAAAAGTCGAACCCCAACTCTCAGCCCAAAACTTAATTGAGAATTAAGAAGTTGATTGATTAGGATCTAGGATCGTGAATTGAAGATCCTAAGACATAAATCATAACACATTGGGTTAAATAGGTTAGTGGAGATTAGATCCATTAATTGGGTTAGACCTAGGGTTAGATTAAAGAATGACTTAATTAGAGAATTGACTAAATCTAATCAATTATTTTTTTAGATTAGATCAAAAATTCTCTAGATCAATTATAATAGTTATAGTTGGTTAAGTCCATATCTTTAACAAGACCCAAGATGGACTTGATTCTTGGCTATGCGATCTAGCATGAACTGTTAGGTTAATCTAATTAAAATTAATTAAATCAATTGGTGTCTAAGATAAACCAGACCGATGGTTTTTAATTGGCAGCCTACTTACCTGACCATTTCTGATGGTGTCTAAGGCAAGCTTTAGCAGACCCTCCTACCGATCGAACTTACCTGGCCTTTCGATGAGATTATGTTTTGATGAAATCACTTGACTATTCGAGTTGATCCATATCAGCTAGATAAATTAGTGTGATTGATTTAGGTGCTCCTAGACCAGCCTGTTAGTGGTCTCCCTTAAGTTGACTTGGTGAAGCTAATAGGATGATCATGACAAGCTGGTTAATCTGACCTACTCACTTCTATAAATAAATTCTCTAAAATTATTAGATCCCTAAAATAAAATAGTTATATGATAATTGGATCATAGCCTCCTATTAAAGTGGATGATAATGAATCCATCAGTTGGATAATCATTAGAGGCCTAAAGGTCTGGTGCTTATCGGTTGATGGAATTATCATTCATTATATGATCTCTTTGATACATCTTTCTAAATGATGGTCAGGTGAGCCAACCAAAGTTGGGCCTAATCATTCATTGGTTAGATGAACTAAGTATGGTAATGTTAATGGTTAGACCTAACTGGACCCTTTTCTGAGAAGGCCAAAGCTAACTGATCAGGGGCTGAGATAAAATTTAATTACTAAAAATTATTTAGAGAAATAATTGATTATGAACCTATCCTTAGATGTACATGAGTTGGCGAACTAAAGTTAGGTTCGTGTGCAGTCTATGTAGATTCTAATATCCACTAAGAAATTAGGATAATTTCTCGAATTGGAGGTAGAGGCTATCAATTTGAATAAAATAGTGAAAAAAACTTTTTGATTAAAATTCAAATCTTTAGATTTAATGAATTAATTACTAATTAGATTTTGGTTTTTCTTTGTGCAGACATGGCCACTTTTCTATCACTCCGATCATTGTTGGACAATGATAAGTTGGTGGGACCCAACTTCGGTAGCTGGTATCAAAAGTTGAAGATTGTCTTGGAGCATGAACAAATCCTATATGTGCTGACAGATCCTGCACCTAAGAAGCTAGCTGCCAATGCATGTGAAACAGTCAGAGATATTTATCAGAAGTGGCTCAATGATCGAACCACGATGCACTACATTATGCTAATTGTGATGAGCGATGAGTTCAGTCATAGGTTTGAGACAGCTCAATCAAATGAAATGCTCCAAGTGTTGGAGGATTCTTTTGACACATCCGATGACGTTGAGAGGCACAAAACTAGTTGCACCATCTTTAATGCCAGAATGCGGGATGGAGCCTCTATCATTGATCATGTGTTGTACATGATCGAGTTGATAGAGCGCTTGAGCAAACTCGACTTTTTCTTGCATGGACAACTTAGAAAAGATGCAATACCGAACTTGCTGCCAAAGTTCTATCTCCCTTTTCTTACTCATTATAAAATGACAAAGCTTGAAGTAAACTACCATGGCTTACTGGGATTACTTCAAAATTTTAAGAAGGATCACCAACTCCATAAAGAGTCGATAAACTTAGTGGGAGGTTCGTCTTCTGATTCTTGACCCTTTAGGAAAGGAAAGAAGAACAACAAGAAGAAAATAAAGAAGGTGCAAGTTCAGGCTTGGACATCAGTGCAAGGCCAGACCAAGAAGATCAAGCCCAATAAGAGTCAAGATGAATGCTTATTTTGCAAGAAGCAGGAGCACTGGAAGAAAAATTATCCTCGATACATTGCCTCCCTGGATCCGAACAAGCAGACAAAGAAGCAAACTATTGCTGGGCAAGGTATTTATATGATAACTCCTTACAATTTTTCTATTTATGATATTACTGACTGGGTATTGGATACTGATAGCCCTTACCATATTTGTAATTCGTTGTGGGGGTTGTAGGTCAGTAGAAGATTCGAGCAAGGCGAGAGATTTCTGAATGTTGAAGATGGAAGACCAGTTCCAATTCTAGCTTTAAAAATTTTGAAACTTGTATTTGAATCTCATACCATTATTCTTAGTGATTATCATTTCTATCCTAGTTTCTTTTTAAATATTATTTTTGTAGGCCTTTTGGTCATGTACAATTATGAAATTTTAATAAAGAAATGAGTTTGTAATGTCATTGTGAATGATGTTACTACTTTCTGTGGATAATTAAACAATGATGTATATATGTTATCATAACCTATTAATATAGCCTATTCTATTGGCAAGCATCCTAGATTAGATAGTGTATCAGATATCTACTTATGGCACTATAGGCTAGGTTATATAAACAAGAATAGGATAAACAGGTTAACTCAAGAGAGAATCCTCGAAGTCAGTGATTATGAATCACTTCCAACTTATGAGTCATGTCTTCTTAGTAAAATGACCAAGTTATCTTTTACTGAAAAAGGTGAGAGAGCCAATGAGCTCTTAGGTTTAGTACATACTGATGTATGTGGACCAATGAGTACAAGTTCCAAAGGTGGACATGTCTACTTCATCACGTTTATAGATGATCTATCCAGATATAGATATGTCTATCTGATGAAACATAAGTCGAATTCTTTTGAAATGTTCAAATGATTCCGAAGTGAAGTAGAAAAATAAATTAGAAAGAGTATTAAAACTCTTCAGTCTGATCGAGGAGAATAATACCTTTCTGATGAGTTTCTCACATATCTAGGAGAGAATAGAATTCTCTCCCAATGGACTTCTCCTGAAATACTACAGCATAATGGTATGTCTGAAAGAAGAAATCGAACTCTATTAGACATGGTCCGATCCATGATGGAATTTGCCAGCTTGCCGATATCCTTTTGGGGATATGCACTCGAATTGACTTGTTATCTATTAAAAAGGGTTCCAAATAAGTCTATAGTTAAAATCTCATATGAGATATGGATAGGACGTAAGCCAGCACTTTCACACCTTAGGATTTGAGGGTGCCTGACTTATGTCAAATGGTTAGTTACAGATAAACTTGGATCTAGGTCTGATAAGTATATATTCATAGGATACCCAAAAGAGATCAAAGGATACTATTTCTACCATGCTGATGAACAAAAGATGTTCGTCAATCTTATGGCAACCTTTTTGGAAATAGAATTTCTTGGTAAAGAAACTGTTGCCTCTAAGGTTGAACTTAATGAAATTCAACAAATAGAAAGTCCGATACAGAATATTAAACCTAAGTCGAATTTGATCAGATCAGATCCAAAGCCTAATGAACCCACACTATTAAGGCGATCCGACAGAGTACCACGCCATCCAGATAGATACTATAGATTCTTGGCCCAGGATGGTGATCCCATCAAACTTAATAAGAATGATGAGGATTTGATCACTTATATGGATGCGATGCAAAGATCCGACTCCAAGAAATGGTTAGAAGCCATGAGATCCAAAATAGATTCCATGAAGATCAATGATGTATGGATATTAGTTGATCCACCTGAAGGGGTTAAACCCATTGGGTGTAAATGGGTATTCAAAAGAAAAGAGGCATAGACAAAAATATGGAGATCTATAAAGTTCATCTGATTACCAAAGGATATCATCAACATTATGGTATTGACTATGATGAGACATTCTCTCTAGTGGCAATGCTCAAATTCATTCAGATAATGCTTGCAATAGCTACCCACCTGAACTATGAGATCTAGTAGATGGATATGAAGATGGCTTTCCTAAATGGAGAGCTAACCAAAGAGGTGTATATAATATAACCTAAGGGATTCACATCCATAGATGAGTCCAAGATGTGCAGGCTTTAAAGATTCATTTATGGATTAAAGCAAGCATCTCAGAGTTGGAACATGTATTTTGATAAAGTGATCAAAATGTATGGCTTCATTAGGAAAGGAGAAGAATCCTACATTTATAAATGGACAAATGGTTCGGTAGTGGTATTTCTTATTTTGTACGTAGATGATATTCTCTTAATCGAAAATGACATCCTCGTACTATAAGAAATAAAAGTTTGGTTGTCATCACAGTTCTTCATGAATGACTTGGATGAAGCATCCTACATCCTAGGGATGAAGATCTATAGAGATAGATCTAAAAGGATACTTGATATATCCTAGTTCACGTACATAGAAACTATGCTAAAGAGGTTTGGCATGGAGAATTTTAAAAAGGACTATCTTTCGATAGGCTAAAAAATTTCTCTCTTTAAGAAGAATTATCCGACAACTCCTGAAGAGAGAGAGCGTATGAATAGAATTTTATATGCTTTGACAGTGGGATCTATTATATATACAATGATATATACGAGATCAGACATGGCATACTCACTAGGAGTAGTGAGTAGATACCAGTCTGATCCTAGAGAAAATCACTGAAAGGTGGTTAAAATCATCCTTAAGTATTTGAGAAATACTAAAAATCAATGGTTAGTTTATGGTGAGTCAGATCTGAAGCTTGTGGGATTTACAGACTTCAACTTTCAATCTGACCATGATGATAGTAAAAGTATGTCGGAATATATCTTTATTTTAAATGGTGGAGCCATCTACTAAAAAAGTTTTAAGCAGCATATAGTGGCTGACTCTGTTTGTAAAGCAGAGTATATGGCAGCATCAAATATAGCAAAAAAAGCTGTGGCTGAGAAAGTTCATCATCGAGCTTAAAGTAGCATCCTTCATTGATGGTCCAGTCCTGCTCTACTGTGACCGCACTGGTGCCATAGCTTAGCAAAGAAATCGAAGGCACGCTAGCAGACAAAGCACATTCTACACCACTTTCATTTGGTCCATGAGATCGTGGATCATGATGACGTCGATCTTCAAAAAATCGATGGAAAGAAGAACCTAGCCAACTCCTTCACTAAAGCCCTAACAATCAAGGAGTTCGACAACCATAAGTTGAAGATGGATATTAGATTCTGTGCCGAGTGGCTTTAGGATAAGTAAAAGTTGTTGAAAATTATGTTCCAAAGTCAATCAACAGCCTATTGATGATTGAGATATTGTAATTAATTTATTAATTAATAAAAAATATTTTGGCATCCTTTTTCATCATAAATTTACATCTTCTAATGAACTCCATTGTTGTGATGAAGTTCTTAGGACTATTTAGTTTCGATAAAGAGAGGATTTATCGATTAGTCCTTAAATTTATTCACGATCAAATGATGAGCTGTTAATTAGGATGATAGCATCTATCGAGTATAAGTCACTATATGCCATATAGGTTGGTTATCCTCTTAACTAAGGAGTGTGGAGATATTGGTATGGCATACAGATGAGATGTATGGATACATCATCATTGAACATGATCAACTCCAGAGCATTCTGCTATCGAGAATGTCTCTAATGGGATATAGGTATAAGCATCCCTTAGACCTGAAATCACATCAGTGACTTACAAGCAACTCACTGTGCTTTGATACTGGACAAACTGAATTTCTAATTTAGCAACGGAAGGCTTTTGGGCATAGTCAAGTACTTACAAAATCAGAGTGTGATCAAGATAGAATTGACCACTCTAAGAGTTGAAAAAGAATGTATCACTGTATTTCAATATAGCAAAACCTTGGCTAGGATAATCCATCAGATGGATTTGATATTTTAAAATATAATGTTGATAACTTGATTAGAGTTGATAGTTGAACTCTGAGGTGTCCTACGAGCATTATGGTCAAGGGGATGAATTATAAGAAAACTATATTTGCATGGGTTCTAAGAATGGTGTTCTACACCTTTCAACCTATCCGACCATCGGGTATCATTGCTAGATGGTCGCTTCGATTGGTATAAAAAATTTTTCTATACTATCGACTTAGGTTCGGACCTATGAGGTCACATACATTAAAGTTCATATTTCGATCAGATGGTTGATCAGTGACTTAGAATCATTTTAGGGTTAAATAATCAATACGATTGATGTTTAATCTAGTGCAAGTGTTGCAGGAGGATCGATTAGCAATTCGATTACTAATTATCTTAATTTAATTAAGTCAGAAGGTTGAGATTAAGTTTAATTAAATATAATTTAATTATATTTAGTTTGGACTTGATTGGATCAAGTTCAATTAGCTTATTGGATAAGTCAAGTGCAAGAAAGAACCAATCCTAGTCTAACTAGGACTCGGATCAACCAAATTTTTTAATTTAATTAAAAAATTTAATTTAATTTAATTAAGTCTTTAAATGGATCAGGGCCTTATTTAATTGGGTTGTTTACACTTATTTTTATTTAGTTAAAAGATCTTGTTTGACTAAGTCAAAATAGGAGTCCTAGTGTGACTAGGTCTCCCTATTCCTTGCGCCACCTAATCCTCACGCCTAACCCTTTTTTCTTTATGTTTTTACATGAATAATCTTCATGCCCAAAAATTTCTAATGCCTCCCTTCTCTCTTCTTTTTTCTCATATGGAAGTTTGTTGGAAGACCAAGTCAAAAGGGGAATTAATTTTGCTTAAGGATTATATGAGATAGAATCCTTATCAACCAAATCTCTTCCCATAAGTATGCCGACCCATCCTTTCTTATTTTTTTTTATTTTCATGGTAAAAGAGGACTTTTTCGTGTGCCCCTCTTTGCTGGTACATGGTAGAAAAAAGGTGTGGGCGCCCAAGAGTTGGGAGCCCCAACGACTTCCCTTATTTGGTTCTTCCTAGTCTCGGTTTTTTATCTAACTTGGACTCTGCATATCTCTTTATTTAAAAGAAATTTTTGGCTAAAATTTTCATGGATTGTAGATAGAGGCCTCTTTGGTGTATAAAAATTAGAAAAAAATTTATCTGAATCATGGAGATATTGAAAACATAAATCAGGATGTCTAGAGAAAGAACAAAGAAGAAGAAGAGGATCTTCTTCTAAGATTTTTGTTCTAGATCTCTTCCTTCCTTTTTGTGAGCTTTTGAGAGGTATCTCAGCATCATAAATCTTTCTCTTTTCTTCTGATATTTTGAAGTATCCAAGTTTCGAAGAAGAAAGCATCGGATCAACCGTCGAAGAGAGATCAGCATAGTGCCAGCATATTATGCTGATTTCCTACATCAGGATCTCTAATCATGTTCGTGAACTCATGTGGATGACTCCTAGAGGCCGAACACGTGTGCGGCTCGTGACTTCATCCTTAAGCTCAGATCAGCAAGTTAGAACATCTAACTTGCTCAGGTAATAGATCTGATCTATTAACTTCATACCTACTTTTGATGTAGTGTAGATTTAGGTTGATTTGATCAACCTTTTTTTTTGTTTGATTTTAATTTTTGATTTAATATCATATCTCGATCACGTAATAGATCTGAGATCTAGATATTTATATATTTATTTAAATAAATATTTAATTTATTTAAATCTTTCACTGCATGATCTTGAAAAAGTTTCAAGATCTACTTGTGAAACTCTAGATCTGGTTCCTTCACCTAGCCTATAAGATACTTCGATAGGGTTATTACTGGCTTAAAATGCAAGATGATGCAACCAACTTTATCAGGCAATGTGATTAGTGCCAGAAGATCGAAAAGCTATCATCATCTCCTTCTTAGCTTCAGCAATCCGATCCTCCATCACCCACTTAGCCTTAGCTACCTTGCTCTCCATCTTCCTTTCTAGCTTAGCGGCCTTGGATCGAGCTCTCTGCCATTTTCTTATCAGGCTTGCCTCGATCTTTGCCCTCGAGGCTTTGGCCTCCTTCAGTGCCTCACCCAGACGAGCCACTTTGCCTTCTACAGCCTTTGCCCTTGATTCAGCCACGATAGCTTGGGCCCTTGCTTTGGCATCAAAAGCTTTGGCCTTCTCATGCCCATCTTGCGCTACAGTCAATTTCTTTTTAATATTTGTTATCCAATTTATGATAGCAGCAGTATAGTGACCCATTTGTATTTGAAGGGAAGGGTTAAAAAAAGAAAAAAAGAAGAGAAGAAAGGGTAGAAAGAAGGATCAGAATAAGGGAGAGGCCTATCTGGATCAAAGAAGTCACTAGCCACCTCTGCTACCTTGCAAAACTCTCTCCCTCAATCTTCTTCAGGCCAGAGTTGAAAAGCATCCCTTTGAAAGCATCATGGGTAGTCTTCCAATTGTCAAAAAAAATCCTTACTAGATGGTGGAGTTGGATGTTGCATCCACTCCCTGGATCCCTTAGAGGACTCTGTCCCTACTTGGATAGAATCGACATGCGAGACAGCAGTGCAGTGGGCTTCGGAGCAAACAATTGGATCGGAGGATAGAAATGACCCCTAGTTGACTAAGACTAAGGACCGATGCTTTCTTCTGAATCTCCCCCAGGGTATTTAGCTTCTAGGGGGCTTCAGCAATTGATGAAGAAGGTGTCTTTTTCTTTGCCACACCCTTCCTTAATTCAGCTAGCTCTTTAGGTGTCATAACTGTAAAAAAAAAAGAAGGGAAGAGAACTAGAATGAGTATCCACAATAGAGGGGATAAAGAGAGTTAATTTGAAAAAAAAAATAGATCATCTCTAGGATCGGCCAAGCTAAGGCCGGTATTAAAGAGAGGCTGCTCCAACAATAGCTCCTTTAACAAAGAAATTTTGTATTCATTTAAGATCATGGAGCATTTAAGGTCCTTTTCCTCAAGCTTCGGAACCTATGTGATAGAGTCCCTTGGCTGATCCTAGTAAGGAGGTCTCAATTCATCAATAGAAGGATCAAAAACAAAGAAGAATTGATTTTTTCAGTTATGAACTGAAGATGGAGCCCTTTTCAGCAGAGCCTTGGCTCCTTTTGGTGGAGAGACATACCATCAATTATTGGTATGCCTCTTGAGAGCGTAAAAAGATCAAAATAAGGGATCAGTCAGCTGAACCCCAGTCAAAGAATAGAGGACTATGAAAATAATGATAAAGCGAAAGAAGTTGGGGATGACCAAATATAAAGAGATATTATAGAAGCAGAAAAGTTCGACTATGAAGGAGTGAAGCAGTAACCTAACTTCAACCTTAAAAATCTCTTCATACAAGCTGATCTTCCCTGGAGGAGAATTGCCGATCCTATTATTGAGTTTAGGAAGTTCTAATTCTATTGAGTCATGAATTTTGTATTGAGTGTGAATGTGACTCAAATCAATCAGATCCAACCTAGACCTTATGATGTTAGGCAAAAATAATGGCGTGGGACAATACCCTAGGCCTAAACCAGGTTGAATTTCCCCCAAAGGGGTTGACTCGAAAGTCCCACCCCCACTGAAACTTCCAAAACAAGCCATTGAAAAATACGGATGGCAATCAGAGAAGAAACGGACTCAGAGAAAGAGAAAAAGATAAAGGAAGAATCAAAGAGAAAGGATAGAACGCATCGACCTGCAATGACACTAAGAACAGAGATGAAAGGCCCAAAGGTGACCGCTAGCAACTAAAAAAAGTTAAGAAGAAATTAGAGGGAACCCCAAACAGAAAAACTAATTGAAGGAAAGGATGAATCTCTAAGAAAATCCTAGAAGCATGAATGAGAAGGGTGAGCCTCCTTTTATAAGCAGAATGACAGGACAGCCCTAATATTGTATCCTCTCTAACCATTTGAAGGTCGACACCAAGCAAGCTTCGATTAGTTTATAAAATGGTGTCAGTTGGCTGATTAATGATGGGCACTAAAATTGGAATACATCGTCTCTTTTCGAATTTCACTAACTGCTCAACCTTCCGTGATCATGATTGTCCATGATATCACTTTTTGCCTTCCTCGAGAACCTGATAGCCACTCTGACTACTAAAAAAAGATGTCTTCGGCCATTTTGAAATTCATATACTCGCTTCACTTGATCTAAACTCGAGAGTGGGGAGCGAGGCATGTGTTGGGGGGTTATTCACTATTCAGGCCAAAGACAAGAATTGGTGGAAAGATACATGATAGAGCCGTCAGATGCAGGCATCAGCATAGCAAGGTAGCAGTGTTGAAGGTTGTAGCTTCATCAAGTGTGGCATCAACATGACAGTGTCGAGGACATTCGGTTGAATATGAATTCCTTCCAAGTCGACTAAATCTCATGCATGGCCCGATACTTCTGATTTCAATCAATCCTTGCCCAAATCAATTCAGTCACTAGCTAGAGCCAAAATTCGGTAACCATCACATTTCGAATAACCTGACTTCCTCTTAAACTGATATCACGAGATCGGCCTTCAACCTTAACATATTTATCAGTCAGCATATCCATTAGTACCTTCAACCAAAGCTTGCCGATCTATCAGTGCCTTTAGTCGAAACTTGCCAATTCTATCTATACCTTCATTTGAATGTGAAAACATCTACAGCATTCTAATTAGTGCCAAAATGAATGAGACAAGTTCAATGATTTGATCCAACAAATCTAGATTTAAAATTTTAATACAATTGTGCCATGATCTACTTAACAAATTTTCTTAATAATCTAACTATCTCCATTTATAAAAGGACCTGTAAGAGAATCCTTCTGGAGGTATGCAAGAATTCTCTTTTTTCATTTTTTCTCATTTGTTGCCTAAGATTAACTTGAGCATCGGAAGATCCTCGTCGGAGCTACCTCCAACCAAGACTTACAGATCCCCTCTTTGGAAGGGATGCACTACCGCTCCAACTTCTTCGACCATCTCAGCATCAACAATATGTGTGTATATGTATTAGGGATGAAAGTGATATGGATATTATCTATTTAAATCTATTTTCATATTCAAATCAATCCAATATGAACAGAAATTTGAGGATCCAACTAATATTTATATTCGTATTTATATTCATCAAAGAAAAATGGATATGAATATAAATAAATAACTATCCGATCCATATCCGAATATCCGAATCTACGTGTAATCCTATATAATTTTATATAAAAGTAATTAATTTTTTTAAAAATATATAATCATATAAATATATTTTTAACTTAATTTATTATCTATTTAGTAATATTTTTGATTTCGTAATCATAAAATTTAATTATCTAAGTTATATCCATCATTATATCCATACTTTTAATATTTAAATTATATTCATATTTATTTAAAATAAAAATTAATATAAATTTTTATATATCTATATTTATATTTATATTTGAATAAGATAAATATAAATATAAATAGAATGTTAAGTATGCTAAAATTAACATATGCTAAAATCCAAACTAAACCTAGCGAATGTGGTCGGATGGCCCATCGATCGGGTTCTGCTGTGTTGGAAGTTTTCGTTCGCAGCCGCGGTAGGGCGACGGCGCGTACCGAGCGTGCTGTCGCATTGCAGCCAACTCCGCTCAAATTCTCTCCCCCACCCCCCCCGACATGGCCACCGCTCCGAGCAAATGCTTTCTCGTCACCGGCCCTCCCGTAAGCACTGCAATTTTTCACACTACTCTCCCTACACTCGCAACCCCTCCTACGGATGATGCTTCAGAGAGCGAGAGCTTTTGATTCGTAGTTATTGTTGGTGTTGCTGACAGGGGATTGGGAAGACGACGCTGGTGATGAGAGTTTTGGAGAGTCTCAAGACTTGTCACCCTCACCTCAATATCCGAGGCTTCTACACTCGTATGCCTGCCTGTTCCTTGGGTTGCTATACTTTCGCCTTTATTTTCTCTTGTCAACCCATATGCCTTTCGCTATAATTCTGTAGGGGAGGTCAGGGAGGGCTCTGAGAGGGTTGGGTTCGAGGTCGTCACGCTGGATGGTAGACGCGGTACCCTCGCTTCGTCCACTGTTTCAAGGTTTGGTTGGACACGTGTTATCTATCTGCTTGTTGATAAGTAGTCTGTGTCCCCTGGGTTGGAATTAAGATTCGTAACATGTGGCTGTGTGGTAAAGATTTTGTCGATGATGTGCTTAATTTTTTCAGAAAATTGTTCGATTTCTAAGTTTATCTTAAAATCGATGCCCACCATATACCGACGTACTTCTCTCCATTATGTTCAAAATCCTAGGGATTGCGTATGGGGAAGGGGCAAGCCTATTCACATGAATGAGGGTTTGCAAAATAACCAATTGTCAAGATAAAAATTTGAACTTCGATATTTTCTTTAAGAAAAAAAAAACCTTCAGAATTGGAAGATGGTTACATAAACCGATTACTGTTCTTTGACCATCAAAATATAGGCTCCTTGGGCTCATGTTAACTCCAAATGTCATCGTAAAATTTTCAAACTCTTGAAACTTCACACAATGACTTTTGATATTTTTGTTATCTTCCTCCTCTCCCTAAACCATCTGTTTTTGTTGAACAATACCCAATCTCTTCAATATTGCTTTTCAGCAAGGGAACAAAAAGAGTATTTCTAGGTGTCCCTTATTGGTGCCCATTTTCTCATGATTTCCATAATGCCATCAAGGAAGCGTCTTTAAGTTATTTGCTTTACCATTGGCTTTGTTAGATTCCTAAGATCTCCCTAGGCAATTTTTGCATTAGTCAATCCATCTCCTAAAACTACAGTAATCATTCCTCTAATTTTACTTGTGGTACACAAGCACTACTTGTTGTCAATAATCTCCTCATTCATGACCAAGTTCATAGCTAGCAGTCTAATACCCAACTATTTTGTTATTTCAAGTAGTAAGAAGCAGGTTAAGCTATGAATTGAACTGTATTTTGATTGGTCATGATGATGTATGCCCAAAATTAGGATTCAATGATGTTCATTTTTATGGGGATTATATTGACAATGGGAGTACAGCTATGCCAAATCAAATACTATGTGAGGAATGCTATTTGAACTTGGTAAAGTGTGTATAGTAATGCACTTGCCACTGCAGGCTGCTGTGTCTCCACCCATAAACCTATTAAAAATAAGGAGGCAATGAAACTAGTGGTCAACCCCATGAAAATTCTTTATTTGTCTCGCTCTATTTCCTTTCCTACCCCACCACTTTTCTCTTCTGCCCACAAATCCAATCCCTCATCCCATTTCTCCTCTCCAGCACTGGCATTCATTCCTCATCACTAGAATAAGGCCACTACCACCAGCACTCGCCATTGATATCCCAACCCTCATCACCAGAGATGACTCTTTGTTTCCCTCCATCCATATTATGTGACTCCATAGAGATGATGAAAAGGAAAAGAATAGGGATATTGACAAGGCCCTTCTAAAAGTTTCCACTCAATTAGTTCATTCATGGGGTGGTTTCTTTTTCATCTTCACCCTCTCAATGAATAACAGCATAATAAAGATCCTTCTAATAATCTGATCCAAGAAGGACGACCATCTAGTAGTCTAAAATCATCTAATAAATAGGTTCCCCTATTTCCATTTCCTTTGAAGATCTTGGGGATGAGGAGAGGAATCATAGCCCAGACTAATCTTCTCTAAAATGGAAAAAAAGCACCAAAAGGAAAAAAATAACTTAGATATATAACCGAAATTTGCCATCTTAGTATCGAGCCCCATACAGTGCCTATATATTACTGTCTCGGTACGGGGCTGGTTCAGTATATCGAGTGTCAGTATGCCCCTCGTATTGTGTACCAGTACTGAATTGGTAATATTCCTGTACTGTCCGATTCGGTATAGTACGGCAAACATTGTGTATAACCAACTATAGCCAAGAGAAGCGAAGCCTTTGATTGATTTAAAAAGATCTGATGGCTTGTATTCAGCCACTCTAAGGTGGAACTACTTTGGAAGAAAATAGTAAAGGATCATTAAAAAATTAAATTGCCTATTAGCTTTTTTTCAAAGACCAGCATATGAGTGCAGCCATAGTTTTTTTTCTACTTGCAATATAATAAAGCAAAAGGTTTGCAATATCATTCGTCTTTATAGGGCAAAATTATTGTTTTTCTTTTTTTTTCTTTTCCAGGGGGCAGGGAGGGGGTTTAGTTGATAGTGTATTGATGGTGATGGGGGCCCATCTCATATGATGTGGAACTGGGAACGATTATTGCATTTTTGTCACTAGCAATCTCTAGTGACAAGAAATGGGAGGAGCTAGGGTTGAGGTGGGGAAAAAGTCAAAAGCCAATAAGAAATGAGGAAAGTAAGAAGCAGGATGAGGGTTAGAAAGGGATGGGTGATAATTGGTTTCACCAATTCATTTACTTTAGTTTATAGGTGGCCAAATGGCTGCTTGAGGTGGCAAGTGCACGGCTACATGCACTTACTTGAGTGCATATAACATTCCTCATGCTTTGTAGGGGTAAGTCATAGATTATAAGCATTAGGCTATGAGAATAAAGTTAGCACGGAAAAGGATATTTTTGTTGTACTCATGTCTAAACAAGATTGAGAGAAAAGGCACAAAGAAGCAATGGTACGATTAGATGGATAGTTTAATGTAGGAAATTGCATAAGTCGGAAAGAAAGTTTTATTGGAATTACCATAGTCACATAACTGAAATAATTGAGGATGCACGAGGGTACTTGGTAGTTGGATGATAAAAGTAGAGTAGATGGAATTGTATTAGGTGCCATATCCAAGTAGCAATTAAAATCTCATCTTGATTTAAAATCGTGACTCAAAATCCACTTTGTTTAAATTCTCATCTTGGCTTTATAATGCAAAAAATTAGAGGAATAATGGTGATAGGGAAACACCTAAAGTTGATTGTGTTGTTACTAGTGTACCTTGACCTCCATGTGTACCTTGACGTCCATGTCTAATTTTTCTTTAAAAAAAAGTTTTACATGTCTACTTTGTGGATTTGACTTTGCTGAAAGAAACAAGAGTAGGTGTGGGCAGCGGTATTCTAAAAACCCTTAAAAGTATGGAAACAAGTGCATGTTCAAGTTTCTAGGGAATCTTCAAAGTGGACACACTACCTTTGGTAGAAGATTTTTGCTAGAAGGGATCAGCTTATCAACTTGGATGGTGCAAAAATCTTCATTTAGTTCTTTGGATTAGAAGCGGTTTGAGGCTAGTTGTTAATCTGGTTATTACCTTGGTGATTAGAGAGAAGAATGTGACGTTGGGTTTAACAGAACTTTGAACTATGCAACCAAGTCTTTCCTCATTAGTTTATTGATACTTAGACCATGCCTATCTTGGTTTATTCAATTTGGATCCACTGTTGGAGAAATTTGAGTGCAACCATCTTTGTGCAAGAGAACGTTTATGAGAGGAGGATGTCCTTTGTTTAGAGTAAAGATATATTTCATTATGAATTTTTGATGAGATTAGAAGAGATTTTTTGAAGATGAGAATTCTATGAAAAAATCCTCATCAATGACATGACTATAAATTGCTTTCCAAAATTTTAGAGAGTTGAAAAAACTATGTTGTTGATGCATTTGAAATTGCTGAACATACGGTGGCTTGGATTGTTGCATTAAGGAAGAGTTGTGGATGAGCATATTGAGAGTTATGCTATATTTCCATTCTTTTCTTAATGGTTCTTGCATAGCATATAGCTAAGAGAACAGAAATATTTGGTTGGCTGGTCTTGCCAAGAGATGGCCTTCTTAAGTTCTATGTAGTGTGCGCTTATGGGAGCTTTTCTCTAAGGTCTTCTCCTAGAGATCTTTTACGGGAGACATAATGTAAAAGCACTCCTGGGGTTAGCTTATAGTTAGCAATTTTGATGACTTGTGCAACTTAAATCTCACCTTGCTAAGCACCAAGCTGCCAACATCAACTTCTGTACTACCCCCAATTTGCCAAAATAACATGAAAAAATACTAGTAATTCGTTAGTGGATATTTACAACATAGATATTGATATTCTTTACGTTTGATTAGGTTTAGATTTAGCTACTTTAATTTCTGGGCTCTCTTGGTTAATTTTAATTGTATTTGATTTTTTTTTTTTTTTGTGGAAAACTTAGATATTTTTTATTTTTTTTTATCTCCATCTTAATTTTGGAAGTTATTTTTGTGGTGGATTTTTGAGTTCAACATTTGTGTAGAATTGTTTTCTAGAAGTCCTATTTTGGTTCTTAGTTTTGTTAGAAAAGGTTTTAAGTCATTAAAATTATGTGTATGATTTCAATAGCTTCCTTTTGTTGGGTTTCATAGGCATTCAAGTTTAGCTATTTTTGAGAAGTGTAAAAGCATCTCGCGATGCTCTCTTTCTTATTTCTTTCTTGGGGGAATGATGTAACAATCCAGGACCTTACCAAAGAAGGGCTAGCTTGAAGTTATTAGTCGGGTTCTTGGCCCTATTCAAGTACAAAGACCTCTGTAGTGCACCACTATTGTGGGTCTAAATGCATGCCCTTATGGATCATCACAAAGAAGTTGTAGGAGATAGTGATGGAAAATTTTGCTCCATGTTCTTTGGAGTTTGGATAGGTTTAAAGGATGACATCCATCAATGCACAAGCTCCAGCTTTAAAGGGATTTGCTTGCTAGAAGACATCACCCATATCATTATCAAAGATGATTTTAATGTCCTCACTAGTTGGGCTTATGGCAGGCAATGTGCCATATCCATTTCACATGAAATTGGAAGTCTTGCATTTTAGGAGGATATTGTTACTGGTAGCAAAATCCGTCAATGTTAAAATAATGTTACATTGCATGGTTCGCCATGCTGCCGCATATCAGATGGTACGGGGCATATCATACCATACCGATAGCATATCGGTATGCCGAACTGCCCTATGCCGATATTAGCATATCGTTCTGTACCATGTACCGATACCATAATGGGATTTTACTAGTATGGGGTCTGCTACTGAGACGGCGAACGTTAGTAGATTGTCTTGCTAGTAAAGGGGTGTGGAGGTGTAAATTTCATGCAGCTCTTACTGGACATTTTTCCATCTTGCGGAAATAAATATTGAGCATGTGAAGATTGAAATGGTGTTCCTGAAGTTTCAGGATCTCAGCATACTTCATTTGGTCTGTGTCTTCAGAAGGTTTCTTTTCACATACTGGAGGTACACCCTGGTGGTACTTGTTATCATAGAACTCCCTCTACTTCACCTTGGTAGTGACAGTATGCTGGTAGTCTTGTTTGCTTCACCTATGTTCTATTCTGATGCCATTCCACTTCATTGGATATTTGGAAGATGAGTATGGAGGCAGAATGGTGCCAAGCTACCCATACCTACCGGGATAGTAATAGTGCAGCGGATTAGGTGGCTAAGTTTGTCACCGAGCACATTTACAATTACTAATAGACCTTTCCTGATACCATGAGCGTTTTGAGATATTCTATTAGCTGATTGTAATGGTTGTCTCTATGCACGAGTTTTGTGAGAGTGCTGGTTGACCTAAAAATAAAATTGCGAGGGTTTTTTGACACCCTACCACAGTGCTACCTTGTCTGTATAATATCTCACTTATGGTTGGAAATTATCTCTCAAGTTTGATTTCAGCTGAGAATTGGATGAAGAAGAGTGGGATGGAATTAAAGAGACCACCGGCCATAAAATACCAAGATTTATTGAATACTGCAGTTCCCTTTTTGAATGATGCATCATCTTGAACATAGTTATAGGTGGAAGTCCAACTTCAACTCAGACTAACTCCTTTTGAGAAATCATTAAGCTACTTCCCTTACCATCCAAAAAATCCATAGGACATACAAAAAATCCATAGGACATAATAGCTCAGAATCCAAAGCTGCCTTAAGAACTTTGCTATCTTATTACACACTTGGGCCTTGTTTGGCTAAGCTTTTGGAGTGTCAAAAAGCACTTTCTGGCCCTTTAAAAGCATTTTTGGATGGTACAATGATATTTGGTAAAAATAGGGAAGCTATTTTGGCTTTATCAGAAAGCTGAAAAGATCTATTCGAGAAAAGCTCTATTTTAAAGCTTTTTCTAAAAGTGCTTTTTGGCTAATTTTTGGATATTGTTTTGATTTAAATGAAATTTTCTTAAAAACAAAAATACCCATTAATAAATCTCATAATTACATCTTATATTATATCATATTATAACATTATACTATAAATATAATATAATATAATAATAAATTAATATTATGATATATTATAAATATATAACATAATCTATTATAGTATTACTATATCATAAAAATATAATTTGATTTAATAATAACTAATAATATGATAATATTATTATACTATAATAATATAATCTAATATGTTATATTATAATTTATTATTAGATTAGATTATAATCCATTATATTATATAACATTATATATTACATCATAATTATAATATTATATTATACTATTATAATATAATTATCTTATAATATATTATTATAATATAATATAATAATATAACATAATATGTTGTATTATAATTTATTATTACATTAGTTCATAATCTATTTTATTATATAATATTATATATTACATCATAATTATAATAATATTATATTATATTACAATAGTGTATTATATAATATGATAATAATATTATACAATACAATAATAACTTAAATATAATAATATTTAAGTTATAAATATAATATAATCTTTTATAATATTATTATAATATAATAATATAATATAATATTATTATATTATAATAGTATAATATATTATATTATATTATATTATAAATTATATTATATTATAATATTATGTTATATTTTATGATAATAATATTATATAATATAATAAATATATAATATTATATTATATTATTCTCTATTATACAGTATTATGCAATATTTTTTATTGTCATTTTATCATATTAAAAGCATTTTTTTATTTTAGTTGCCAAACATATGTTAAAGTTCTAAAGCACTTTATAAACGTGGTTACCAAACATTAAACCGCTGTTTGTAAAAACTCTACTTCCAAAAGTTCTACTTCTCAAAAGCTCTATTTTCAAACACTCCAAAAGCTCTACTACTAACAACAATCCCAAACAGGGCCTTAATTTGGTCTCTCTCTCTCTCTCTCTCTCTGCCATCACTCTTAGCTCCAATATTCATTATATTATAACATAATTCGCTGTTGCAGAATTACCCAGTTCCTTGTTTTCTCAAGAATCTTTTTTCATGTTTTGGTTTAGGCATCACCACTGCCTAGTGCTTATGATGGACACCATCAACTCTTCATTTTCTGCACATCTGTTACATGTTTATAAACACATTAATGGCAATATTGCAATCTTTTCTATACATGCTTCTTTTTCTCTTGGCCCGGAGGGCTTGGGGGGCTGACGGACATGAATGAGATGGGGGTGGTATTAAACCTGAGTCCTTTTCCTCTTGTCAGTAATTTTAATGAATATGCTATGAACTTTAAATGGTTAACATGCCTAGCTTTTCTAGCAGTTGAATCTCCTAATTATTTTCTTGCTACAGTTCCCCAATGATATCAGTTTTCATCTCTACTTATTTCAGGAAGTCCTCATAGAGATTTTTGATCCTATAGATTGCTCACTCCAAGTTTCATTCAAAGTTGATCAGTTTTCTCATAAATCTAGCTCATATCATTTTTTTTTTTTTTTAAACAATTTCAGCACACAATCTTTCAGATGGCCTATTGTTGGAAAATACAAAGTAGATGTGGCATCATTTGAATCTTTGGCATTGCCTGAGTTGCAGGTAAGCTGGATCATAAGATTTACATGGCACCATATTGTATTGGAACTTCTAATATATACTGATGCACATGACTGCAAATTTCATGTTGTAATATCAGATCAAAGAGGGCACAGATCTTTTCATTATCGATGAAGTGGGTAAAATGGAGTTGTTCAGTTCATCATTTTTCCCTGCTGTTCTGAAAGTTCTTGAGTCCAATATCCCAATTCTGGCATCCATTCCTATTCCGAAGTTCGGTCGTGACATTCCTGGAGGTACTCATCTGTATTCATATGTCAGAGGTTTGAATAATTAATCTGCAATTGTTGAATCTAACTATATTGTCTGTTTATTGTTGGATTATTCTGTTGTCTTGCACTTCTTTACCTATGTCACAAAATTTGTTCAGCTTGTGTAGTAGTTTTCTCTCGCATTTTTAGCTCCATAACTAATCACAAGGCTATCACGTATACAATTCTGTCCAGTTTCTTATGGAGTTGAAGCTTCAACATTTCATAATTCCAGCTTCTGCTTGTATCATGGTTGGTTCATTTGAATGTTGTTGTTGGAGCTGCTTTCTGAATTATAACTAAGCAATAGTAAAAGAAGCGCCTTCATAATTTTAGAAGCACCTTCATTCTATTTCTTAGGTTGCTAAATAGTTCAGGTTTATTTGAGATTGATGTTGCATATTCGCTTTTAACTAGAACTTGGCAGTTGGTACATATGATGTACATGACTAATTTGAGAGCACGAAGTACTTGGTGAATGGTTGTTAAGGTGCATAGAAGCTTCCTTTGTTTCACATCTTTTATTTGTTAGGACGACTTCTGAAAAGAGAGAGGAAGCAGGAATAAAACTTAGAGCACTGCCTCCAAGAGCCATGTAAGATAATATTAGAAGGGTGAAAGGGCAGCCTAGTGCACAAGACTCCTGCAATTTGCAGGGTCTAGGGAGGGTCAAATGTTTATAGTCTTAGCCCCTGCATGCAGAGGAGCTATTTCCATATTTCAAACCCTTGGCACTGTAATAATTAAGATAATAATAAAAGGAATTGTATGAATATTAATGGTGTAGAAGAGACTATTTGTATTGCTTTCTCTTTTGCTTTCATCGATATCCTTGGAAGAAAATGGAAGCTAGTGCAACCACATACAAAAATTTCTCTTCTTCTTTCATGATTAAGACTTAAATGGTAAATTACATAAGCATCATTTAAAACATCCATTTTATAGAATTGGGAACTACTTAAAGTTCATTTCACTTTCCTTCACCTTATTAGGAGAAAAGGTCAGTTTTGCCCTTATCTAATGTCTTTGATACTATTCTAATGCAACCTTGGAGTGAGGGCAACAGTCGATTTTTCCCCATGCTGATAACTTTAGAGAATTTATTTTCTTTAATAATGTTTAGTTTATTAGCTCTAGTAAGTAATTTTTTTGATAATAAAACTATGAGGCTTCTAATAAAGAAAGATATTTTTATTTGACTTGAAAGTTACAAGAAAAGGAGGGAAGGCCTAAGGAATGGACATTGTGAGGAATGACATGGAGAATCTTGGAATAACATTTGATGTGGTCCTAAATAGGAATACTTGGCTAATGAGGATCGACAAAGATGATCCCAAATAGTTGAGAGAAGGCTAGATGGTTATGGTTTAGTTTATCTCCATCTCCATCTCCATCTTCCTCTGTCTCTTTTATCTTTTGATTCCATCTTGTTACCTTCTTTTCTCTTTCAACAAGAGAGCTTTGTGGAGTAAACAAAGGTGGAGTGGCCTTGTAAGAAGGATGGTGGAATGGCCTAAGGAGGGGTTATGGTGGTGGCAACTTGCCACTCCAGTTACATGGGTTGCACATCATGACAAGAATGTTGTAGATCACAAGTTGGTGAGGACCTATGGCTGGCATTCACTATAAGGCTCAAAATAGGAAACAAATTGCTTTTAAGCAGTATCATTTTGCTTCCTCTTATACATTAAAGGCTTGTTTAATTGTTACTCTCATGCCCCAACCCAAAATCATGAGTTGGAGGCATGGCAACTGCAGCATACTCATAGGGAAAATCTATAAAATAGTATCAACAATTATACTAAGAATATAAAATAGTTTCAACAATTATCCTTGCTGCATGGCCCTTGCCATGGCTAGTAATGAAGGTTGATGGAGTTATGTGCTCAATAGCATTCTTTCCCTTTTCATATTTCTTCATCCTTGCTCACCGGTCATACTTCATTGTGAAAGTGATTAGTTAACAATTGTAGATGTTGTGAGGTAATGAGAGCTTCTCCAATATGGCAAAAATGCGATGCCATGATGGACAATGGTGCTTCTTATCTTAAGGTGGGGCACTTTTAAGGTTGAGAAGGAACTATAGGAAAGTTTAATGATGAAGATCCAACATTCTAAAATTGCATTAAATTTTCAGCAAAGGGGCGAAATGATTTCCCCCCTCATTGTGAATTTTAATTGAAAAAGTGGTTCTAAAAATATTACATGGGTTAGGGTGAAAATTGACTTTTCCTCTATCTGAAAATTAGACTTGAAAGGTGACTGATTCTTAAATTGGACATTCTGAGTGACTATTTTTTTAAAAAAAACTTACAAAAATAAATCTATCAAGACTTAAATAAAAGCTTATAAAAGAAGCAAAGCTCATGTATTATGAAGCATACTGAAGAAGGTGAATAGAAAGCTATTGCTTGAATGTTCAACAACAAATCCATTCCGATTACAATATTTATCAAAGATAGAGTGGCCTGTCTTCCATTTTTTTCACTTCTTTGATCCATCTTTCCACCTAATTACCCATTCAAGCTAGAAGACATATCCATGTGCTAGATGTAATGAAAAATCATGTTATTTTTATAGAAATTATTTGAATATATGAATTTGCTGTCACTATTGATAAACAAATGGACAATCTATGTCTTTCAATATAATTGAAAATAAGAATGTGGAGTTCTCACCTACGACCATTTTATATTATAGATTGATGCCATGTGGATTTTATGTATGCATAGTTGTTTCCCCCTTATTTCTTCTATAATTCTCTCTTTTGTTTCATATGTGATACACATTGGAATCGACCAACCTAACATGGCACAACCGATCAATCAAAGCCTAACATAAATCAGCCACAACATCCTCACCTTGGCCACCCAATTCTTGCTATGTGGCTACTCTGAAGGTGCATGGAGATGTCCAAATCTCTCTCCGTTCGATGATAGTTGGCTCATAATGGCGGAACGACCTCTCTAATAATGAGATCTATATCTCATCGTATCTTCTGAACGTACAAGTGATTATCCTCAACAAACTCCCTTACACGTCCCAAGATCCTGATCACAATGGGCTTCGGCGCTTGCCTATATAAACCATACCCTCGGGGCCCTCCAAATAAGTCCAATGAGGTCCAACCAAGTCTTGGGAAACTCTCTTAGTCTCTGAGTCCAACTCATGAGCTTAGGGACCAATGTCAGTGGAGATCCGCACAAGAGTCTTTCATGGTTCCAGATTGAACAAAGTCTTGGAGGGACGGATCTCACATGAACTCACAGAGCTCTCTCTCTCCAGCACTACCACTCTAGCTTCCTACATACAGACTTTGACTTCATTCTCTCTCTCTCTCTCTCTCTCTGGCTTCTTCCACTCAGAACCTTCTCTATTCGACTAAGGTAGCCTAATATGGGCAATGGAGTGCCTCCCACTAGAAAACCCTCGGTGAGAGCACTTCTTTAGATTGGGGTGTTTCAAAGCATCTTGTGGAAGTTGGAGAGGATTTGGCCCTCGCCAACTACATCAAGATCTCCGGCCAGCTTCCTAAATCCTAAAAATCACCATCCAGATCATCAGCTTGAGCCAGATCAATCCTCAGTGGCAACATTATTTTTTAACTCTTGTTTCTAGGGATATTACATATCGATGTGGCTATAATTGTTTTAGAAATTTTCGTACCTAGAAACAATCAACATTTTATCTCTTCAAAATTATTATTTGGATATCATTACATGAATATAAACTACCATTTGAATCTTGATTGATTAAATGTAGTTTGACATGTGTTGCATTTAACCAATAGCATTAAGTAAAACATGATGTCAAAATTTGTGGGAGAGTGAATGCTAGGAATCATCTATTTTCATAGCTTTACTTGGACACGGCAATTGAAGGGATATTTGTCGTGCCCCACAAGGACATGTCATGATATGGTGGACATACTGGATATGTCGTGGACATGCCTCCATGCTTATGAAGTCCTATGGAATTCCGAGATTAGAAGGATATCAAAGAAAGAGGGGTTCCATCTCACTTCCTTCTAGCCCTCGATGAAGCCATGGAATAAAGAAAATGATAAAAAAACACATAAGAAGGAAAAATAGCTTAGGTACGTTCCTCGAGAGACTTTATTTGCACTTTTGATCAGTAAGGACTTATCCTCATGCTCATTTATTGCAGTATTTTCTCTTAGATAGATCTCAAGATATTCCGTATCGGCAACCAGCCAGTACATCCCGTACTGTACTAGCAGAGAACCAAAACGATTCAGACCAGTTTTTCGAAAAATGGCCTTAACTATACTGAACTGGTCGGTTCGGTACGGTACGGACCGATATCAGACAGTTTGATCCGGTATGAGGCGGTATGCACAAGTATAGTGCAGTTTTCATTCTTTCTTTCTTTTTTTTTTTTTTTTGGGTAGTTGGATGTAATTTTTTTGATTTTTTTATTGATGGTATGGGACAGTATGATATGGCACGGTACCATACCAGCCGACAACTAGCATAAGTTGCAGTATCGAGTTTGTGAACTTTGATAGATCCTAAGGAGAATGAGGAGCGGAAGAGGTTGAAACTCTAAGAAACCATGTTGCAAAGGCCTAAGCAAAATATGCTGGCTGATTTTTTGAGTGTGCATGCTTGCCCGTGTGCGCGTGTGGGTGTGAGTGCGTGTGCGTGTGTTTAGTGTGTCGTGTGTGCATGCATGCATGCGTGCGTTTAGTGTGTCATGTGTGCATGCGTGCGTGCATGTGTGGGTGTGTTTGTGACATTGCCGTGTTGGATACTCAGGACACTTTGACAGTTTACACTTGACAGCCATGTCCCATGTTCAGGTAAGTGCTAACATTGCCCGTGTATAAGCACAGTTTTCAGTACTGACCCGTATCGGGCATATTGACTCATACTGGTAAGGAGCCATTAATTGTCGGTACCAGGAACCAGACCATATAGGCGCTATACAAATTGGGTACCAGTACCGTAAACCTTGTTCTAAAGATCTGCTTGATTGTTCTATCTTCCTACTCGACCTAGAATCTTGCCCCGTAGCCTACTTTGGCAAAGGCTGCTTGAAGTAACAGACATGACATTTTTTCTTTTAGTTCCTTATATGGTGTTAATACCTTGTTATAGTAAAAGTTATCAAAATGTAATACAGTCGCCTGAGCTCTAGGTTGCACCAGGATTATGTATATTTAAAGGTTGGCTCGAGTCATCACTGCTAAGCTGCCACTTTAACTATAACCATGTTCAAGTGTTGTTGTGAGCTTCATGGGACAACGCATGGATGCCACTTGAGTTGTTCCCACTATTTATTACATATTCTGTACTCATATTTTTATTCTTTCGATCCTGATGAGCCAGCTTCTGAGGTATGCTCCACGTTATATTCGTGTTTGAAAGTTGATGCTGGTCATGCCTGATATCTAACCCTTGCCTATCGGTCCATGTGGTTTTTTTATGTATTGTTTTTCTTCTTCAGCTGACGCGAATGATGTCTTCACAATATGCAGTTGCAAGGTTGAGGAATCATCCTGGAGCTGCGGTGTTCACGCTAAACACCGCAAACAGAGATGCAATCAAAGAAAATATCTACAACCAGTTGGTCACCTTGTTGTCAAATCACTGATTCCATTGATTGCCCAGCACCTGATACCAAAGCAGATTATTATAGTGAATCAAACTGCTGCATATTTTGGAATACAATGTTTGCCATCCTTTTTTTTTCCCCTTGTTAATTTTGAACAGTTTTTACATAAATTAACAAACTTCCTATATACATGAAGTTAATAGCTCAGTGATCAATGACTCGCATAACTGATGCTGTTTGATCATATGGACCGAATTATTATTGCCAAACATGTTCTCTGATTGCATAGTTGAATCTGCAGCATGATTCCACAGCCACAGATTATTATAGTGATCTGAATGGTAATTTGTTAGTTTTTTTTCAATATATAAATAGAACCTAGTGTTTATGCACACACTCTTAAATAATTCATAATGGTAAAGGACAATTAAATATGGTATCTAACAAATACTTCTGAAAAAGATAGACCTCTCATTTTTATGCCTGAAATTGCTCGCTGTCATATCACTTGATTGTGAAAGCTATCTTTGTTGTGAAACAGCCATGGAATAAAAAGTTCTCAGTCTTTAAGAGGGAGCATGTCTTTAAGAGGGAGCTGAGATCATGAGTTGAGGGTCATAGCAACCACTGTATATCTGTAAAATTTTTTTTTTACAAATATGCAAAACATCATGATATCATAAAATAATAATAAAATAATTAATCAATAAATTAAATTTTAAATTTAATTAATAAAAATTTAATTTTAATATCTCATAAAATTTAATAATATTCAATTTACATCAGTTTCAATAAAATTTTTTTTTAAAATAAAAATATCGATATTTTGTTTCTAATCATTCTATCTCTAATCGCTCTTTCATATATATTTTTGTATCATCTTAGTTTTCAAAATCTATAAAAAATAATAAAATAGGGATAATGAGCTAGATAATTCAGGATCACTTTAACTAGATTTTATTGAATAAATAAATTATTATTTATAAAAAATAAGTATATAAAATTTATCAACTCAAAATTAAATTCTATTATGTAATATTTTTAAATTATGTATCTTATGAAATTCAATCTTTTTGAGTTTCTTTAAAAAATTTAGTTTTTTTTAAATTATCAAATTTTTATCAATCATTCTTATTAATTATTCTCGTCAGTCATGAGCTATGACCACATTATCTATGCGGTAGGATTATAACATCGTGTATCTTCTTATGGTGAGCTATGAATCATCTGACAAAAAGATCTTTTGGAATCGCTGGTCTATTGGTGGTTTGTCGTTGGTCTGTTGATGATATAAATCCTCAAGACTAAATTTTTACCAACGTATTAGCCTCCATTGGTGGGATCCTCCATATAATCAGATTGAGAGTTCAAATCATCTTAATTAATAATTTTTTTCATAATTCATATTTTTTATTTCAGTTCATTTAGAATGCACATAATCATGTGGTATCGAAATTAATCAAGTATAATATATAATAAGATCAGCACTTTCAATCATGCTTCAACATAATATTTTAAAAATAAAATAGTTTCAGTAACAAAATATTATTCATCAAATTCATGCATCATTTCATAAATCATGTCAAAAAAATATATTATAATTTATCAATAAATCTAAAAAAAATAAAATATTACTTATCTCGTATGCATTTCAATAAATTCATATCATTCTTGCAATTTTTTTTCTAAAATCTTCTATTCATAGATCACATCATAGTATCCCATTATCAAACATCTACAATCCTATAGAGGATTAATTTTAATAATTAAAAAGCATACAAATAAACTAAAAAGATAAGTTGACGACAGTCACATCCAATGATTCGGATCAGTCTGGTCATCCTAACTTCATCAATCAAGATTAGACTAGGAGACAGATGGTTCAAAGTCTATTTATCTGGATCAAATTGAATTCGAAGTGGTAGGATCAAAAATCTTTTATTATGTTCATAAATCAAGTGGAGAGATAAAATCAAAGGAGAGAGAAACTATGAAGATGGATTAGAACTAATTAGAGGATAATCTAATCAATTAGATCGACATAATTTAATCAAAATATATTAAAATTAGTACATAGATAATTCAATAGATCATCATGGATGATAAAATTTAAAAGTATCTGGTCGGACCAAAGTAGGTGCTAGTATGCTATCCAGCGATCATGGATCAAGATTTCTTTATTAAGATCATCCAAAATCATTATCAATCTTTTCAAACATCTAGAAAATTTTAGGAGAGAGAAATTATAAAGAAATGCAAGCAATCTAGAAAAAAAAATTTAGAGGAAGAAAATTTTAGAGAGAGAATGTAGAGAGAAAAAAGTGGAGAGGCAAAGAGGAGAGAGGAGAGAGAAAGAGAGAGGAGAGGGAAAATATTTTTTCTTCTCTTTTCTTGTCTTGCTTTCTTCTTTTATTTTAAAATCCAAGAATCCTATTAGAGAGAAAATAAGAGAGAGAAAGTAGAGAGAGAATGAATCTTCTAGAAAGAAAATTAGATTTTAGAAAGAGAATAGTGAAGATTCAATATCAGAGAAGGTAGATAGGGAAGAGAGAAATTCTCTCTCTTTCTTCTTCTTTTTTTTTCCTTTTTTTTCTTTTTTTTTTTTTTTCTTTTTCTTTTTTTTTTCTTCTTTTCTCAAAATAGAAGATCCGTGGATCCCCATCTTCCCCTTCCTCCCAACTCCATGGAAGTCTCATCCGAAATGGACGAGTGGGGCTTCAGCCTATGGAGGCACAGCCACGGTCCCTCGTTCGGGGCTCATCGATGACGGTCGGCACCGAAAGTTGCCGAAAAAACTAAGAATACGGACGACAAAAAAGAAAAAATAGAGTATGGTAAAATTTAATTTTTTTTTTCAAAATCAGTAATAAACCATATAAATCCATCTTATAAATCAAAGAAATTTGATGAAGCACTTTCTTAGGAGAATTTACTAGATTATTAGCAATGCTTGGGCCACAAATTGGTTGGCATAACGCCTTCAAACCAAGACCAAGAAGATAAGGATTCAGGAAAAAAAAAATATAGAGAGAGGAGGGATCTCCAATGAGGAGAATCAAAGGGAGAGGTGGAGGTCTTTAAATAGGATGGGAGGATGCCTTTTATTCCTTCTCAAACTCATTCTTCCTAGTGGATTTAGAACTCTAATTAGAGAAGAACTCTCCGTGAATTCCCCTTTCCATGGTATTTTCAGCACAATTATTTTTCTTCCTTTCTTTTTTTTTCTACTTTGAGATATGTGCTAGTGGGGGTTGAGATCAAGTGGATTAATCCTAATTGGGCTAGGGTATGACATTCTTTCTCTCTAAAAGAAATTGTCCCAAAATTTTCTATCAAAGATTTTTGAACTTTAAAGTTTCACAATCATAATTTTGTTTCTTATAAGAATAAGGTTCAATACCTCATGACTTAATTCTTTCTATAGATGATCAAAGTCAAACCTATCTCTTGTAAATAGAAAAAAATTAGCATTCAAGTCTAAATAAGAATTCCAAATTTTTTTTATCAAAACATCATATGCTCTTAATTAATTAACCCATTATAAGATAGGAGGAGATACTAATATGAATCACCTCTCATCCATGCTTTCAAAAGTTAGAGATTCACCATTCTAATCTCATCCTTGAATATTTTGATATTCTAATTCTCGATGCAACTTCATCATTAAATCATTTTATAAGAAAAAAATGAATACCTTAAAAGTATATCCTAATCAGAATCATTCATTTCTTTAGAATTAAAATTGATATCTTATTTCCCAATAAGGATATCAAGTTTCTTGCCAAAAAATATCAGTTGCTCATGATTTAATCGATATACCATAAGATCATGAACAAACCTTATTGTATTTTCAATATATAGATGCTCGAGGCTAAGAAATTCTATGATCAAAATCAAGGATCTATAAATAATTTTTAATTTTTTCTAATGAATGAAGAGGCATAAGATTTAATTCTAAGATAAAAAAATTTATCTCTAAATATTTTAAATCCAAAATCAAGAATCAAGTATCCACTCATCAAGACTCAGGATGATAAAAATTCTTAACATAGTAAACAAAGATCATATGGTGATATCCAAAATAATCTAGAGTCAAGATAATTATTATTTTTATTATCGATAAATTTTTTATAGAGATAATCAAATCAAATCATCTATCATAATTTTTTGACTCAAAGAGTCAATATTGCTAATTGACTCAGAATAATCCAGATCATCATGCTTTTGTTGCGCATTTTGATTTAATAATCAAAATTTCTTAGATTCATGAAATAATTTTTTTGATCAAATCATTTGTCTATCTTATAAATAAAAAAAATCTAAAACTTCATATTTCAATTAAAGCCAATGATTAACTTTCGATTCTCATTCCTATTTTTTTCTTAGAGCACAATTATCTTAATTAATCATTGAGTACAATATTACATTCAAACCATCGTATAGGTTTGCTAATCCTCTATGAATCAAATCTTAATGCTCATATCAATTTATTTAGATAATTAAAATTTGGTAAGTAAAATCAATAAGAAAAATATTCTGATGCTCCTCCAAAGTAAGATTTAAATTTACAATAATCTCAAGTATACTTTCCTTGTACATATTATGATCTATATATATAAAGTTCAACTTCGAAGAATATTTCAATCAGATATCATAAAAATCCTTCTCAGTCTCATCTAAAATAATATTTTATCATTAAATCTTTATCTTGCCATAAATAATTAAATTCTCAACTATGACCAATATCATAGTATTACTTCCACATTAGATTTGAGTTTTCAATTCACTTCAACAATTAATGACCATACTAATAATTAACAATGCATGATAAAATTGCATGTTCATTTCTTTTGTAATTATTTTAGATCAAAATCCATCAAATCACAACATCCCTAGATCATCCATCATATATCAGACCTATAAATCATTATTTTTAAGCATTCTTAATCATAATATTTAGCCAAAAATTGTAAAGACAACTTATACTATATTCATCATAGATCTACACCTAATGTCTCGAATGTCTATCCACCGATACTCATTAATGTCTAATTTTATGACTTATATTTCATCCACTTATGCTCTGATACCACTTTAATTGTCACACCTCCAACCGAAGATTACGAGCTAAGGATCATGGCAACTACCACATACTCATAAGAAAATCTTTTCACAAGCATGCAAGACATCTTATCATAATATCATAAAGTAACAATGGAATAATTAATTAATAAATTAAATTTAAAATTTAACTAATTAAAATTTAATTTTAATATCTTATAAAATTCAATAATGTTCAAAAGATCTTACATCAGCTTCAATAAATTTTTTTAAAACAAAAATATCGATGCTTTACTTCTAATCATCTTGTCTATCTTTAATCACTCTTCCATACATACTTCTGTATCATCTTAGTTTTCAAGATCTATAAAAAAATAATAAAATAGGGGTAATGAGCAAGACAGCTCAGTAAGCAATGATTACTTTAATTAGATTTTATCAGATAAATAAATCATCACTTATAGAAAATAAGCATATAGAGTTCATCAGCTCAAAATAAAATTCTATTATACAGTATTTTCAAATTATGTATCATGTCAAATTTAATCTTTTAAGTTTCTTTCAAAAATTTAATTTTTTTTTAATTTAATAAATTCTTATCAGTCATACTTGTCAATCATTCTCATCAGCCATGAGCTATGACCATATTATCCCTATGGTAGGATCATAATATCATGTATCTTCTTACGGTGAGCTGCGAATCATCTAGCAGCAAAGTTCTTTGGAACCACTGGTCTGCTAGCGGCATAAATCCTCAGGACTAAATCTTTGCCAATGTATTTGGTAGAATCCTCCACATAGCCAGGTTGAGAGTTCAAATCATCTTAATTCATAATTTTTTTCATAATTCATGCTTGTTATTTCAATTCGTTAAGAATGTACATAATCATATGGTATCGAAATCAATCAAGTATAATACATAATAAGACCAGTACTTTCAATCATGCTTTATCATAACATTTCAAAAATAAAATACTTTCAATAACAAAATATCATTCATCAAATTTATACATCATTTCATAAACTATGTCAAGAAAATATATTATAATTTATCAATAAGTCTAAAAAAAATGAAATATTACTTATCTCGTATGCATTCCAATAAATCTATATCTTTCTTGCAATTTTTTTTCAAAATTTTCTATTCATAAATCACGTCGTAGTTCCTCAGACATCTATAATCTTATAGAGGATCAATTTTAATAATTAAAAAGCATACCAATAAACTGAAAAGATAGGTTGACGACAGTCACATCCAATAGTCCAGATCAGTCTGATCATCCTAATTTCATCGATCAAGATTAGATTAGGAAACAGATGATTCAAAGTCTATTTATCTGGATCAAATGGATTTAAAGTGGTAGGATCAGAAATCTTTTATTGTGTTCACAAATCAAATGGAGAGATAAAATCAAAGGAAAGAAACCATGAAGATCAATCAGAACTAATCAAACGATAATCTGATCAATGAGATCAAGATAATTTAATCAAAATATGATGAAATTATCACATAAATAATTCAATAGATAATCATAAATGATAAAATCTAAAAGTATCTGGTTGGATCAAAGTGAGTACCGGTATGCTGTCCGACGATCATGAATCAAGATCTTTTCATTAGAATCATTTAAAATTATTATCAATTTTTTTAAACATCTAAAAAAATCTAGAAGAGAGAAATTATAAAAAATATAAGCAGTTTAGAGAAAGAATTTTAGAAAGAGAAAGAGGAGAGGAAAAGAGAGAGAAAAATTTATTATTATTATTATTATTATTATTATTATTATTATTATTATTATTTTAAAATTTAAAAATCTATTAGAAAGAGAAAGTAGGGAGAATGAACCTTTTAAAGAAAGAAAATCAGATTCCAGCAGAGAGAGAGAGAGAGAGAAGAGAGAGAGAGAGAGAGAGAGAGAGAGAGAGAAGAGAGAGATTTTTTTTTTTTTTTCCTCTGCTGTTAGGTAGAACAGGGAATTCGTGGATCCCCATCTTCCCTTTTCTCCCAACTCCACGGAAGTCTCGCCTGGCCGGGCGAGCGGGGCTTTAGCCCATGGCGGCGCAACCGCGGCCCCTCATTCGAGGCTCATCGACGATGGACGGCGCCGGAAGGTGCCGAAAAAATCAAGAACACGGACGGCCAAAGGAAAGAAAAAAAAGAGAGTAGGGCAAAATCCGATCTTTTCTTTTCCAAAATCAGCAAATAAACTACATAAATCCATTTTATAAATCAAAGAAACTTGATGAAGAACCTTTTTAGGAGATTTTACCTGATTATTAGTGGTGCTTGGGCCATGAGTTCATCGGTGCAACGCCTTCAAACCAAGAACAAGAAGATAAGGATTCAGGAGGAAAAAAAAAAAATAGAGGGAGGAGGGATCTCTGGTGAGGAGAATCAAAGGGAGAGGTGGAGATCTTTAAAAAGGATGGGAGGATGCCTTTGATTCTTTCTTAAACTCATTCTTCCTGGTGGATTTAGAACTCCAATTAGAGAAGAACTCTCCGTGAATCCCCCCTTCCACGATATTTTCAGCACAATTCTTCTTCTTCCTTTCATTTTTTTTTTTTTCTGCTTTCTTGCTTTGAGATCGGTGCTGGTGGGGGTTGAGATCAAGTGGATTAATCCTAATTGGGCTGGGGCATCACAGACCATCACATCAGGTTATTCCCTAAGCTTTTTTTTTTTTTTTTCATCTTTATCTGGAAGAGGTTGAAAGGGTATAAAACATGCATGCTGCTGTTCAAAGGGCAAAATATATGTGAGAATACTAGGATTTGGGTGGAATTGTTTGAAGGGTAAGTACCCCAGTGTATGTACTAAGATGTTAAATCAAGTTGCTTTGCTGACATATCCTAAATTTCAATAGTTTTATTTCCATGTTGTGCATCATAAAATTCCCCTTATCTTATTCTAACTTCAATTGCCTCCCCAACTAAAACAAGAGCACAACAAACAATATTTTAGAAAAAATATAAAATTTTTCGTCGTGTGAATGTTTTGTAAAATTATTCTTGCACGAACAGATTAATCAAGAATATTTAGCTATAATGAATTTTATCGTTTATCTGCTATTACCATTTGCAGTCGGTATTAGATAAACGATTGTAATTTCAGGCTGGGAAATTGACCCAAATCTGGTATTTGGCCACCACTTTCAAGTTTATTCTTCAATGAATTACTTGAATTCTTACAAATAAATAAGGGTATTTTGCTAGCTAGCATGAAGAGTGGATCATATTTGTACCTCGGCCAAAGCAGGTGGGAAATGCGTATATATTACACAATAGCTTATATGGCGAATCTCGAAAAAATAGATATTATACAACTAAAAATGCGGAGAAATTTCTTTTTAAAAAATCTACGTACTTACATAATATATATATATACATACATACATACATATGTTCGCATTTCTCGCTTTTGATTCATCCGCACCTGCTTGAACGTGTTTTTCTCTCTAAGGTGGAACACTCCAAACTAAATGCGAAGCTTTGGCAAGGCACTTGCACCCATTCGTCCTACGTGCAAGAGTACTGGATGTCATACACTCTTTGAGGATGGCTATTTCTGGGCAAACCTCCCAGCTATTTTTGCAACCCTACCTCCTTTGCTTCCATCTAGAGGCTTTAGCCGGCGATCCTGGCTATTCTCTCTCAATAATAAAACTTATTCTCAACGCTTATGATGCCAAGAATGTCCATAACACGCGGATCCAGTCAGCTTAGATTTCGATGGATTTTCATAAATTTTCAAAAATTCAAGATGTAGATTAAGAAATCGTAAACCCCTCAAGCATTTATAAAATGAAACCAATATAATTTGTATTTTATACGGTAACATTAATTATTACAAGCTCATTGTTTGCATAGACCATAATCCATGTTTTTTAATATCAATATAAATAGACTACGAATTTGTTCTCTCCTCGTTTTCGAAGGCATCGAGGAAATATCTGGTTTGTTGATTTGAATTTAGAAAACAGAAGGTATCAAGGATGTTCGATATGTATTGGTATCCAATGTAATACGGACGGACATAGCTTGTCATTTGAAGGCACGCCTCATCATATTACATTGGAAGTTAATTGTGATGCATAGGATCATTGGTTTCCACAAATTTAAATTTCATTTCATATTACATAGGAAGTGTTCTGGATCTGTTCTTTGATGGAACATTTCATATATTCGCCTCCCTCCACAAAAAAAAACAAAAAAGAAAAAAAAGAAAAGAGAGGAAGAGGAGGAAGAAGATTTGTTTTGCACAGGTAATTCTCGCATTATTTCTTTTAAATTAATGATGGCACTTCCCATATCGTTCTTCACAAAAAAAAGAACCACCAGCATTCTTCTTCACAAAGAGGGAAAAAAGATGGTTAAGTGTAAAATGCTATTCAGGAAGCACGTTGACAGATTGCTACAACTGATATAAATATTAAAAGACATTTTATTCCACCATGCCTGCCAAGATGCAAGCAAACACCTGGCCAGCAACCGAAGTAAGAGGAGGAAGAAGAAGAAGATGGAATCCTTTGTTGGCACCAGTGATTCTTGATGAAATGCTACTCAAGAATTATTAATGTTGAAATAGACACCGATTGATGTACACAGAGAACTTTTATTCCACTGAAGCGAGCAGCAAACCATCTGGCTACCTCAGCAACCAATCAACCAGCAAAATTTGGTAGTTTGTTTACAGTCTTGCCAGCTATCATAGGGTAGCTGATGAGAGACATTTCTATTTTTGCTCATAGAGAGGGAAAAAACCTATTTATTTTTCTTTACACCTGCCAGGCAGTTGTTGGAATACAAATACTGAGTGGACTGCACCATGATATAAAAATCAAACCTAGGATGCAGTGCTAGGTAAAAAGGGCAGCCAATTAATTCCATGGAGGACATAATTACACAACTCTTGTAGTTTGTTCAAGCATTGCACAGGGCAAGAGTAAAACTGCATACCAAGTTGAATACATCGAAAGCACAACTCAAAGATTGATCTGGAAGAGGCCCGTCTTAAATCATAAAACATAGACAAGACGGAGATAAACAAAGCAAGACTGCTGTTATTTACTCCTTTCGCGCTGTACGGATTGCAGCACTTTATTTGCCAATGATGAGAATGACTGAGCATTGTTCTGCATCTCCGACGTCCGCTCGCCAATGGCCTGATTAAGACAGTCACAGAGGTAAATGTTCTAACTTCCTGCTGAAACTGAGCATGATGGTGGCAAGATGAGACTTGATAAAAAAATGAAGAAAAAATTAAAAAGTATATTTAATTCCTCAATTGGTTGAAGTATCATCAGATGGAAATCTTGCACCAAGTCTCACTGAAAAGAAACAAAAGAGATGGCAACTACGTAGCTCCAACATTTTGGGAAGTTAACAGTTGAGCTAGATGCACTTTGGAAGTGGCAATTGGACTACATGAACCATGTCAATTATCACAATCTAGAAGATTGGTTCTAGATGCCTGTAAGATTAGAAGAAAAGGTGGAAAATACTGTCAATAGATTAGATTTCTGTTGGAATGGAGCTCACCAGCATACAGGGATGAATTTTTTTAATGGTTCAATAGGGTGCAACATTGTCATGAATGTCAAAGCATGATGATATAAGCTGAGCTATCATCAATCTTCCTTTATCAAAAGTAGCTTTTTGATAATGAAATATCAAACATAGAACTTCCAAAGATTGGATATGAATAATTTTTAAAACATGGAATGCCATACTAGGCCATACTGTACCGTACCAATATTTGGTATGCCATCTTATATCATACTGACACTGTAATAGGATGGTATCGGTACGAAATCCAGTATCGAAACAGTGAATCTTGATTTAAAATAGATCTATATGTCTCTACACAGATCATACATGAAAAAATAATGCAGGAGGACCATAGAATAACTCATGAAAATATCAACCGTGGATGCATATGTACCATATGATGGTCGGTGGTGAGCATTAAGATGTAAATTTTTCTTAAAGGCACTACATAAATATAACTATGGACTTTCAAAAGGATTTAACTCATTTGAGGAAGAGCATTAATGGTTATGTTCCGCAACCTAGGCTGCATTTAATTATGTTAAAGGAATGTTAAATGGAATAAAGGCCCCTCTGCTCCATCTATTCCATTTTAACCTACTAAACATAAAAAACGTGATCCATTTCTTATAAGGATGAAATAGGTGTTGTGAAAGGAAGTAAGGCTGCTTCTTCCATGTAACTCGAATAAACTACTCTATTCTACATGATGAAGTAATTTACTCATTTACTCCAAATTCACAGATTTTGCAACTATACATCAACTTAGGTGGTAGCCCAACAGTCACATGTTCTAGATCAACTTAGACAGTGTTTTCTGCCTTTCTGCTATACTTTTTGCATGCTATATGCTAGTTGATCATAAGTTAGCTCCTTTCTCGAGGCTTTTAAATTTATTCTATGTACAACACTATTTCCTTATATAGGGTTGGAAAGGACCCAAGCTGGCTCGAGGACCCTCGAATCAGGCAGTTTCTTGGTCTGGCTTTGCGCCTTAGTTGAAAGGGTTCAGGTATAGGTTCAAGACCAGCTAATAAAGCTCAAACAAAAACCAGCCCGGCCCAAGCCCAGTCCAAAGCCTGAGTTAGAGCCCACTGGCCCCTAAACCAAAACCTAACCCACTATACCCCACCCCAGCCCACCCCACACCACTCTCAAACCGCCAACCAAACCGTGTCTCCCAGTTTGGGCCCTCTCTAACTCTCCCTCTTCCCGATGCCTATCCCCCTGCCCCCCACCATCCCACTTCCTTGTTACTGCCTTCGCTGCCCACCTAGCCCCACTCAACCCAGCCTGCACCACCACCATAGCATCCATCTGCTGGAGTGACCACCAAAGCCATTGCCACCAGGGAGACCTAAAAGAAGCTAAAGAAGATTTCTTGCAGAAGAGAAGATGGGCTTGGACTTGGGGATCCGATTGGGCATGATTCAGGTTGGGGCCTGTTTGGGCTTTGGGTGAGGCTTGGGTCGGGTCCAAACCTGAACCTTCAGAAGAAAAATACTTTTTACACCGCGTGCGGTGCGGCATGGTGCACACCACGTGCGATGATTGGCGCTCGCGTGGGGCCGGTGCACAGTGCCTAAAAAAATAATTTTTTTTACTTCCAGGCCTGCATGTGTCCCGCACGAGCGCCAATCACCGCGTGCGGTGTAGAAAGTATTTCCCCCTTCAAAAAGCTTTTGGGCTTAAGCCTAGTTTTAAGCCTAAAAAGATTTTATAGTCTGAGCCTAGGCTGCATGAAGACCTGACTGAACCAACCCAATTCCAACCCTAACTTGTATACTAAATGGAAGAAACAACATATATTATAGAAGAGAGCATGATGACCAAGATTGTTGCATTGATCTTACTAATTATACTAGCACACTAATTCTCCTTATTCTTTGGGTTAAACTATTTCTTTTTTAATTTATTCAAGTATTATACTTCATCCAAAATTTTAAGTATTGGTTTGAACTGAGCAATATGGACTACCTGATGCAGAATCAAATATGGAAACTAGCATTAGTTACCCAATATGCAGTCGAATCAGACATAATTGGTCCAAACCATCAATTGATATAGACCAGCACCTACTAGTTTGCATTAGTATTACTCAAAAGTCAAAACAAAATGGACAAGATTCTTAGACTAAAGTTCTCTAATGCTTTTCTCGGAGGTGTTGTGTGTGTTGGGTGTGTTTGGGCAGTGTGGTTTTACTGAGTGGCTGACCCTATTATCCCCTAGATCTGATGGAAGAATCAGCCACTTCTAAGCCCAATAGCTTGTCTATTAAGGCAAAATGCCATTCCTTCCTCTTTTTTCTTTTGATTTTTGATAGAAAGGCTAAGAAAATAGGAAATAAGGGCAAGGCATGGCAAAATAAGAAAAAAAGTCTTATTTTGCCATGATTTCATGATGTGTTGTAAATCTATAATGGATCTACATGTTCGCATAATTTTTTAAAAAACATTTCCAATTGTACAAAATATATTTACTTTTGGATTGTAAATTAAATTTAAATTAAAAAAATACTTTTAGAAAAGGTATGCACATCCTATTGTCTTTTGGCGGAAATTAGACTAACTTTGGATATATTTAAGGCCACTCAAATCTATGCCCAAAATTAGCATATTTTGAAAATTAACCCAATCAAAGCACCATTTTCTCAGGGTGGAAAAATACATGCAATGTCCATGTGTATAGCTGCAATAACCCTAAATCAATTTTAATCTTCAAAATTTGATCATGCAACCCACCAGCTATTCATGTCACATGCCTACAGGATAGGAGAGGACCTAAGATTGTTTGAGCAAATGAGTAGATGATACCAATTATGTTGCATGCCAAATGGCCTTTTGGGCATGTCAGAATTTGGTTGATACCATATTCCTCACATGTTAGATCTATCAATGATCAAATAGCTAGAATGGTCATTCTTCATATTTTGAGTCTAAGGTCAGCGGTACCATCCCAAACCATCCAGTTTGGGGCATAGTGAGCCATACTAAGGGTAGACCAACACAATTCCATCTCTTAGTTCGAGAAACAAGAGCCAAGGAGAGGGAGAAGGAGAGAGAGGAAAAGAGAGAGAGAGAGAGGGTGAGGGAAATCGAGAGAGAAAGAGAGGTGGAGCGAGGGAGAGCCCTCTCTCCTTCATAGGCTTAGGGCTCCTTTTTTTTTTTTTGAAATATTTTAAGTGAAGTCAGCAGCATAGCTTAAAAAAATTCACTTTAAAAAAATTTTCCCTTTCTTTGTCGATATGCTTTGGAATGGCACAACATGATATCGTACTGCCAGCCTAGCAGCACAAGTGCCGGTTCAGATACTGCAATATTATATGGTTGCCACCTATTTTTTTGAGTTGGGATCTAGGATAGACAAGCCCTGGACTATAAACATGACCTAGGCATCCATGAGATCCAAAGACACTACAATGAACTAGAAGTGAGTTGCATGTTATTTACTTGCTGTAATTGAAGTGTTTATGACTTTATTGTTTATGTTATGATTTGGCAATTCATTCTACATTTAAATATTCTTATTATCTCCAAATCAATGTAATTAAAGTGGAGAATGATTTTAAATTTTCAGTTCTAGTAAGACAAGCTAGTACAAGCACCGAATCTAGTACTTAAAACCTTGACATCACCTATGCTCTCCATGATCTTTTTTTTTCTTTTAGCAATTTGTCCTAGGGTTTTCGGCAAATTTCAGTTCCTAGGTATCACCTTGATCAGATTTGGATGGACCCCTATATGCTAACTTCATACAATTATGAAATACAACTGGTTCCATTTGACTAGCTTTCTATAGGGAAGCTTCACAAGCAATATAAGGCTTTGAGATCAACTACACAGAGTAACCTCTCTTTCATGGATTCCAATAAGCCTAGACCAAAAGGCCATGAATTTACTTTGTAGAAAGATTTCTTTCTGTTTGTTTGAGATGCTCTAACAAATCTACATTTGTTTCATTGATGGTAGACAATCAGCATTAGAAGTCACTTAAGCCAATTAAGGTCTTACCTTTGAGATGATCAAATAAGTAAGATTACCAAAGAGATTCAAAATGGGACACTTTACCTGCAACTTCCTTACATTCTCCGTTAGCTTGCTCTTGGCTATCTTTGGAACACTTGCCTCCTGATCCAGAAAGAAAAACTCAGCACATGTATTTCATATCATGAACATTTAAATTGTAAAAAGAAAATTGGAAGCATAAAGGATCTAAAATGTTGATACAAGCTACATTAAAAGAATTGGCTCATGTATCATTTAAAAAGAATGCATAACTGCAATTTAGGTGAAGAAACAACAGTATGAACTATAATATAATATAAATGGTTTGAAGCAGAATGAGATTTTGTGCAATATTTGTGGCAGCATTGGGAGTTTTACCTTGTGAAACTATGAGGCCATTAAAACAAAAATGCATATTTTGATAAGAACATAGTGCTGGTCATGGGCACAGATAAAATAGGTGGAGGGCTGACAATATGTCAACTACAAAATGGCATCAGAATTAGCCTATACACATGCATAGCAAATGAGAGTTCACAAAACCAACCTCATATCAATTGTAAAATGTTTATGTTGAAAGAAACCAATTATTTTCATACAAAGAGGGCCAACAATTGATGACTTTCTTACTGCAGGAATTTTAATTATAGTCAATGTGAGAAGAGCTTCTGCACATAATTTACATTAATAAGACGAGCTTATGACAGTTTTGAGAGAGACTGTTTCATGAACAATGATGAATAAAGTGATATGTTCTAGGGATACCTATTTTTGAAGGTGTGTCTTCTTAGCAATTATGCATTAGAACTAATATCGATATTCAAAATAAACACAATTTTATCATACACAATAGATTGCTGGTACAAAAGAAAATGGTGAACATGCAAATGGGACTAGCAAAGGCAGTTTTGATGGTTTCATGCCTAACAACTAGCTGCGCCTATACAAAATGTATACAGTGAAACTTATTAGTATCACTAATCTGGAGAGATGAATACATTTAGATTTGGTGGAGATCTACTCAATTAATCACCTTCACCAGCATAGCTCTATTAAACCAAACACTAGAGAGCTAAGGATTTTTCAGACATGAGAAAGCTCAAGACAGATGAAGTGATAATGCGCCTCTTCAATGTGGTGAAATCATGCATATGTATACCATCTAGCCTTTAAATAACACTTACATATAAGTTAGGGTTCAGAGTATCTTATGGATTAGTAAATGAGATCCTTTATTTGTGGACTAAAAGCTGAGGAAGTTGAGGAAACTGTGCCATAAAATGAGGAAAAATGAAGTTAGAAGCAAGTATACCAGAAAATGGTTTGGAGGACTAATAATAAGGACTGGTGTAGGCATGTATTTAATCCAATATCCATCGGGCAATGGAGAGGTCTCGGGTACTTAAGTAGGGCCAAGAACCCTAATTAATAACTTTTGGCTAGCTCTTTTTGGCTTAGGTCCTATATTTTAACAAATGACATAAGTGGTGACCCACCCCACAGCCTATATAGCTAGAGGACACTGCAGCATGGGTCCTTTGTGGCTGATCATGAGCCGGTCATGGTGTTCACCTATCAGAGATGAGAGAGTTTAAATGGGGAAAGCATGTAAGGATCCATGTATGTGTATATTTAATCCTACATCAATTGCATGTTAGGGAGGCCTTGGGTATATAAGCAAGACCATTCTCCCTAACTAATAATTTTTGGCTAGCTGTTTTTGGACGAGGCCTGGGTGTTTCACTAACTGAAGATAAAGTGAAGATTGTTGATTGAAATGACGTGCAGGATAGGCTGGAGAAATTTTTAATTATAGGATACAAAACACAGGATGAAAGGTCTTTGCTTCCTAAAGAGGGATAAACTGATAAGAAGCTGGATGAAATATATAAAGCATCATTTAAAGATATTTCGAAAGATTTTGCTACAGCATTCATCGAACCATCCTGAATCAGGCAATTTGGGGCATGCCAAACTACACCGACAGTCTATTGATGTGGTTCGAGCATTAAAATTTGGAACACTAGCTAAATGGAGCAAGGGAGAAGAAAAAAGAGGAAGAGAGAGAGAGATGGGGGGCGAAGGGAAAGACTGTCAATGGCCTGCCGAGGCCTCCGAGGCTCCGCCCTCCTCCGAGAAAGGAGAATATAGAGATAAAGAGAGGGAGAGGGAGAGAAGCGAATGGAGCAAAAGGCAGTCGGACATCCGCTAAGGCCTCCAGTGGTAGTAATAAACCCCACAGCATCCGTGGGGTCTAAACAAAGGCAACTCGAACTTGTTTCATCGCATTTTATTTTTAACCCGATTTACAATGAAGTCGACGATCCCATCATGTATATATATTTTTAAGTGAAGCCAACAATGGGATTGTTGACTTCATTGTAAATTGGATTAAAAATAAGAACATGATGAAACATGGGCAACCCACCCCTGTTTCGACCCCATGGACATCGTGGGGTTGATTTCTACCATCCGAGGCCTCGGTAGCCCTCCGACGGCCTTCCCACTGCCTTCCCCTCCATCCACTTCTCTCCCTCCCCCCTCTCTCTATCTCTCTCTCTCAATTCTCCTCTCTTGGAGGAGGGAGGATCCCCAGAGGCTTTAACAGCCCTCCGGTGACCTTGGTGGGCCACTAGTGTCCATCATCGACATCTCGCCTCTCTTTTGCTCCCTCCCCCCCTCTCTCTCTTTTCCTCTCTAGTTCCCCCTCTCCCTTGCTTTGGTTTCCTTGTCGGTTAGGGCCCAGTATGGAGGCATACCGACCTGTACTACTAACCAACTGGCATGGGGTGCGATTCCAAGTAAGCGAACCTTGCTTTGGTAAAGGAAAAAATGAAATTTATAAAAGCAATGATAGGGTATAAAATGTTGTTTATGCTTTTCTTTTATAGAAAATTGGTTGTCCTAAAGAAGAAATTAGACAAAAGAGTAAAAAGCATAAACGTGTGATAGCACCTCTTTTTAAATACTATATTTAGTGATTGTGCTTTAAGAAGCTAATAAAAAAGCAAATATAATAAAATTACCAAAATAGAAAATGGTAATTCAATTAACTTAAGTTGTTATTGATCTATCCATTGTAAAAGTAGGTTATGTGAACAATCTCCTTTAAACTAGGTTGATTTTATCCAATCCAAACACATGGACCAAGATGGCAGGAGGTACAAGACTTAAAAGTTGGATAGGAAGATTTTTTCTTTACTTACATTGGTTTCAGAAAATCCATACTTCTTCTTGATTTGATCAATTTCACTAACACTCTCATCTTCATGACGGTAATTCCCTGAGCTCACCTTTTCATCTCTCTTGGGCTTCAATTTACCTACATTTCACAATGAAAGTCCACACACACAGACCAACCAATGATTTAAGTAATTAACAAAATTGAGAAAATCAAACTTAAAAAAGGACAATTTTATATAGTAATTTTTCTGTGTCCTTTTTTTATGAGCAAAATAGTTAGCACATCATGCCTAAAGTATTTTAGTCAAAAATTTAGTATTTTCAAAGGAAAAAACAATGTACAGAAGTTAAGCTAAAAATAGAGGTACTAGCAAAAAAGAGACAATCAAATGTGATGGAAAATTAAACTGACAAAAACAATAAAGAATACTAGATATAAACAAAATTGAAATATCAGAATACTACAAACCTTTGAGGGCCTGAAATTGCTTCCCCAACTTTTGCTTATTTAAAACTGCAAAGTTTGGTCCTTTATGTTTCACTTTAGTATCATCAAGGTCAATATCATCTTCAAAAACAGAAATGACTTAGATATGGATATCAATGCCCTTCATAAAGCACAACAAAAGAGAGATAATAATGTTTACCTATATCCAGCTCAACATCTTCACCATCTTTTGTTAAGCTATCTCTCCTCTCAGCATCTAGGGAGAAATTAGCTGTTGAAAATATGGCAGAGAGTTCTTCAGAGGTACTTGTGCTGGGGACTTCAGACTCAATTTCTTGACTGTGTTTTGTCTTATTCCCTTTTAGGTCTTTGACAATCATGCTAAATACTCCCTGGATTCCATCAGATCTTAGACATAGAATGATAGAACTGTAGAGATAATGACATCTTCTGTCAAGTTGTATATATTACCTTTTTCTTTTCTTTGTGGGTCATTGTTAAGTAGGAAATTCCTTGTTGTAGGGCAACAACATCTTTCTCATATACCTGGTTAATATACTCCAGATTCCTGACAAGAACTAGAGAGCTTTAGGCAGCCAAAAGGAGAGACTTTGAGTTCATCCAAGTCTTGAAGCTTTCTAAGCCTAGAGCGATCTTGGTATGGTTTCTCCCAATTTGCATGAACTTAAAGTGCATGACCAATAAAATATATAACCAATAATAATTTCAATAAATAATACCTTGATTCATAAAGCTAACTCCCTATATATGGGATATAACTCATTGATTACAAGTTTAGGAAAAGTTACCATTAAAAACCATTAAATGGATGCATAAGTCAAAAATTTACTATGATATTGACTACACTGAAACAAATATCACTTCTTTTCTTTATTTTTTCTTTTCTTAACAAAAACTTATTTTAATACAGTCAGTATAAAATTTATTAAGTAATTAGTGAATTTGAGAAGGTAAAAGACACCATAAATAAGAAAAAAAATAAAGCACTATAAATGTATGCAGAAGAGACCAATGAAGAGCTTTATTTGGTGTACCTGTAGAATTCCTGAGATAAAATCGTGAAAAAGAAAATCTCCTGATCTCCATTAACCTAAATCACAATACAGAAATTTCATAAATATGCTTGTCATGCATTCCCTAGAATTTTTAATTAGTAATTGATCATTTGGTCTTACCATAACAAGTTGTCCATCAGATGAACTGCATAGTACATTTGGATTCAGATTTGACTTCCATGATGAATTTGTGGAACCTATTATTGATGCCTCCCTTAAGAGGGTTAGATCTGGGAGGGATCTGAAATATCATAATGGGGATATTTAGTTAAACATCCAAAGCTCATTGTAGAAGTAACTTGGTTGATGATAAATGAAAAGAAAATAAGGACAAGAAAATATAAAATAGTTAGTTTTGCCAGAAACTTTGGCACTTAAAGGATGCAACAAATAAACATATAAGCAGAGCTGTAGAACCATTTTCAGTAGAATGTGAGAATCTCCTGCAAAGCTTCATGAAAGTTAGAAATAAAAATCTATAATTTACACCATTCTTTGTGATCATTGTTTTGGTGGGACTAAAGAGAATATTAGGGCCTATTTGGCATTGTTGTTATTTCTGTGTTTTTATTTCTCTACAAATTAATGAAATACCATAGAGAGATTCATGTGGAAGATAGCATTTGTGCGAAACTTCTGCCGATGGTTTGTCAAACCATGCAAATTAGACAGTTTGGGACATACCGTATCAAACCAATTGACTACCGATATGGTTCGATTAATAATCACTCACTCCAACACAAGTGCCTCTACATTTTTTTTTCATTTGATCGTGGCTTTGCCCGCCCCGCTCCTTCAAAACCCTATCTCCATCCCTAGCACTTGCCACCTTCATCAAGGACCACTAGGTCTCTCTCCTTGTCTCTCTCCCCTTGACAATGATGGCCTCTCCCTCTCCCTCCTCTCTCTCTCTCTCTCTCTCCCCCCCTCCACAACAACTACCTCACAGCCCTCTCCCTCTCTTGGCCTCTCTCTCTCTCACCCCCTCCTCTCCCTCTCTCCATCCCTTCCTCTCCTCTTTTTTCCTCTCCTCCCTCTCCCTGTTATGATACGCCTTAGAACATCATGGTACGGATCAGTACCATGCCAACTTATCGCCAGCTGGTACACTCTCTAGTACCGCTTCAGTAAACCTTGCCTTTGCTATTCCTTACTTCTGTTTTAACTCTCTATTAAAAGCAACAAACCTCTGCTTCCAAAAGCTCTGAAGATTTTACAAACAATTTTTTTTAAAAAAAAGAAGGTTTCATCATACATGTTCTTTAGTCTCTTGGGTTTTAGAAAACAAAAATAGAGAAAACAAAGCAATACCAAACAGATCCAGCAAACTTTGGAACTAATTAACACCTTGCAAATGTCTAATAATGTATGTATTTAAGTCTAGCCTTTCCATGTGATCAGTAAGACATCCTATTAGTTATAAACTGGAAGTGAAAAAAATGTAGGCACAAATTTGGACAAAAGCCAAGAGACCAAAAGAAAACCTAAACAATGACTCAATATGCGATGGAACTGTAAGGCCCTTAAACAACCGATCTTCATGGTTATTCACCGGCAATATATTAGTCATAAGTATTAGTAATGACTAAAGAGTATTACCTATGAACTTTCTTCACAAGCCAATTTGTGGTTACGTTTTCCTTCTATTTGTTCAAAACTATTCCCCATCCATTAAAACATCACGGCCATGCATCAAATATGGGCATCATTTGTATGAAAATGAAAGCATTTGAACAGTCCCATCCTGATGCATTGATATATCAAATTATTGACCCTAGGTATGATTTTGATGAATAATAAAATATTTGAGTTTATTTTTGGTATTAATAGTTTGGTTGAAGTGTTTAAGACGAAGTTCAGGAAAACAAGAACCTATCTCAATGATGCTCCAAATTTTTTATTGAAAGAACCAAGAAAAAAAAGCAAAAAAGATCAAGTCTAATGTTTTCCAAAGAGTACTAGGTCATGAACCAAATCAAAGGAAGTTTAAAGTTAAATTTGGCATGATTTTAACACTTGGCATAGATCAGGAGTCGACCCCAGATCAGTAGGAGCCGACTCAAGGATTCAGACAGGCCCAAGACTCAAAAACAGAAGATAACTCTTCAAACCCTATCGTTGGAGTTGACTCAAGCAAAGTAGGAGTTGACTCCCGGATATCTGATATGCTTTAGGAACTGGCACGCTTGGAGAGTCGACTCAAGAAAAGCAGAAGCTGACTCATGTCTTAGGAGGGCACCAGTCCAAGAACAGAACGATGAATATTTCATCCTGTGACTAGAGTTGACTCACGAAATCCAGGAGTCGACTCCAGCACGCAAAATTGGCACGGCGTTGGATTTTTTGCTCTACGACTAGAGTCGACTCAAGACTTTGAGGAGTCAACTCCCGAGAGTTGACTCCTGAATTTCTGATAGCTCCAACAGCTAGTTTCCAGAACTGTCCGGATTTTGTTCAAAACACTCTAAACGACTTTTTCTGATGTTCCAATGGCTATAAATCCAATTTTGATGTTCCTAACCTGGATTAGAAGACTTCTAAGACCATATTAAAGGAAGAAAACTCAAGGAATAAGCACAAGAGAGGAAAATACATCAGCATACATTCAAAAATTCTGTACAGTCCAATTAGTGAGCCTAAAAGAGCCTTCATTGCTGTTCAACCACTTAACCAGCTGTGCAATCAAGGCATTCTCAAGTGAAGGAAGGAAGCATTCATTGCAAAAGCCTTCCAACAACTTAGCTTATGCATCAAAGCTTTAAATCAGCTCTTCAAGGAGTTTATTTATATTTAAATTTCTGCACTTTTAAATTTCTATATTTTAAGTTTCAAATGGATTGAAACTTAGGCGACAGGCTCATCCAAGCCTTGAATTGGATTTGTACAAGCTTAGGAGTGGCTTGGGGTTAGGTTTTGGTTGGTTAGCCCGCAAATTTAGATTGTGAGCCCGGGAAAAACAATCTTGCTGTAATCTTGGAGATTATAGTGGAATTCTTAAGTGAAGTGTTTGAGGAGTGGACGTAGGTGTTGAGTTTGACACCGAACCACTATAAAAACTTTATGGCTTTGTATGTGTGATTTTCTTTGTTAGCTCCAATTATTTTCTACTCATTTAATCACTGCATTTTCAACACATAAATATTTTGTTCTGCACATACACTCACTAATCTAAAACAGTTTTCGAAAAACCCAATTCAACTCCCCTCTTAAGTTGTTCTTCTGGGCAACACAAATGCTTGTCTACAGAAAAACATGAAAAGGTTTAGCCTCATTAGAATATATCACCAGGAGTTCCAGGATATCAGACCTCCTATATTGGCAGGCCATGTCACCAAAATCACCATCAAACCTTTCTAGATTTTCCACCTAGTCACCACTTTCCTTTACCATCATTCCCTTCTAAATTTGTCCATCAATACTTTGTTCTGTCATATTATTATCTTTCAAAAATCTCTCTGGTCATTTTATTAAATCTGCAGAATCATTCCTCCTCATCAAAAAGCTGACACAAGGAGCGCTCCTAAGAGAACCTTCATTTACTGATTATTTAGCAATTAGCACATAAGCTATCAAAGCATCACTAAGTGGATGCCAGAAAAAAACTGCCCAATATGCTAGTTCAGCAAAGCTTGGTAATAACCAATACCAAGCCAAGAAATTTCTAGATTCTTTTTTTCCCCTTCTTTTCTTCCATTATTTCTCAAGTGGTTCAAGAACAATGATCAACACCCATACATGCCTTGGTTTTTTATTATAAGACAAAGTTTGTTGGTTCTATTATTTATTTTTTACATTAAACAGACACCTTACCATTGGACAAGTTTAGAGCAATTTAAAGTCAAAAAAAGAATCCAAAAAATTTATGCATCTTCCTAAGCTCATGCATGTAATGAAACTGACATGGCATATTATGTGGACTTAAGTCCTCATATAAAACACGTGCCTCAGAGAAAATAACAAAAACAACAACAAAAGTCCACCACAAGATACCTGTCAAGGTGATAACCCAAGGTCCCAAATGTTTGGTTTGATGGTCAACAAACATGATTCCATCAACTTAAGGTTGGTGGTGATGGGTCTCCTTATTCATAGATAATATTCAAATTTCAATTGACCCTACAGCCCAAGACCAGCAAATTTAGGCTGAGAGTCGAGCATTTCTTAATGCATGACATTTAGCTCAAGATTGCTAAATTAAGCACGTTTATTTCCTTTGCTCAAATACAAGCCTTGAAATGATTTAATGCTGCTAAAGAAACCTAGTGTTATGGAAGTAGATCGAGGTTTTATGTGTTGTGAGAGATATAAGCCCTTTTCTAGATTTCATTAGTAGATAGTTCAATGCAGGCAGAAAAGTCTGCTCATCACAAACTAAAGATAGCTACATTCTTCATGTGCAGACAATTTAGCCCATGTACATGTGCGACTCTCACCAATGAAAACAATTATAGATTTCTACATGTAAGGCACCTATCTCTGGAGCACCATCTGCAAATAAAGCACAGTAAATATAACAAATACTAATGGGAAAACTCCACCTTATCTCTATTTTGCCGCAGTCGAAGACAAGTATTAGTCCAACATCAGAAGAAGGTCCATAGAGAACTGAAGCAAAATGACAAGTTCCGCTTAATTTTTTCTTGCAACATAACTTCTTAATCCCCTGAGATTATACAAAATTTAGGGCAATAAACTTTTAAGCTCCAGTTTCTCAACCTATGAAAATTATTACACACAAGAATAATAATTACCTGAATTGCATGACTCAAAGAATATAAACGCACAGTATTTTCAGAACAAAGCAACAGTAGCGACTGCTTTGGTGCTGTCTCTTGGAAAGAACTTTCTTTACTTACATCCTGGCCATCTGAAATCCACATTCCATCAGGAGATGCATCTGGCTCATTTTTCAGATACCATCAATCAGATACCATTTTGCATTTTCCAACCACTTGTGTTATGGTATAATGATAGTGGATTTTAAGAACATGGGGAAAAAGGCTTTGAACTTACCTAGTATTTCCATCAACAAAACTCTGGAGGGTTTCTTGGTATGAAGATAATTAACGCTAAGTGCATTTCCTGTATCTTCTTCAAGAGGGAAAACTGATGAATCTCTTAGCCCTACCAACAGTACATTCTTCTCAGAGCCATCTTGGCAATACTTTTTAAACTGCAAAGAGATGATACCACCATAATGTTGACTAGGGATTTGCTTTTGATATAAAACACTGGTTCCTTCCTCGTCAATTATTGATACCTGGGAGATGTAAATTATGAAATAAATAAATAAATGCAATATTTTTTTTTATAATTGTAAAGAAAATAGAAAGAGAAAAGGAGAGAAAGAGAAAGACTGTATAAAGGAAAATGATTATATTGATTGTATTATCACTTATGTTACAAGAGACTCTATATATATAGAGTAATAAAGGACTAGATACAATGAACCATCTAAATACAATGAACCATATAATAGAGATCTAGATACAATGAACTATCTAGATATAATGAACTATTTTTCTCTATTTTCTAAAGAGGAAAAGTCTTATAAGGAATAATACAATAAGGAAAAGTCTAATTAAGAAAAGACATAAATAGAAGAACTATAAATATAAAGAAATAATAAGGAATAATATATGACACTCTAAACTCCCCCTCAAGCTGGGGATCATAGATGTCCGACATTCCCAGCTTGCCATGCAATAGAGAGAACTTGCTACCTCCTAAAAGCTAAGTGAACACATTAGCCACCTGAGATAAAGGATGTTACGGGAGGAGTCGAGGAAGAAGAGACAGAAGACAATTGAGAAATAGTCAAATTATCAGAAGCGACTTTAGTGGGTGCAACAGTAGTCTCAACTCTCCTTGACTCTGGAACAATAACTTGGTTAGCCCATACAAGATAGTTCTTATCGTTAAGTTTAATGGTACTGTAACTTTGCAGATGTGAGGGAGGTAGAGATCCAACAATTGAAGGCATTGTTCTTATAGCATCAGCTATTAAATTAGTATGAAGGCAGGCAATCAGTGTGGTAGATTCGATAGTCCAGAATCACCACATATAGGCAGGCAGTCAATATGGTAGATTCGGTAGCCTAAAATCATCACATATAGGCAGAAGGCATTTAAATTGATTGCAAGCCATAGAACATATTTATGCGGTGAGTCACAGATTCGATCCCAATATATACCAAGAAAGAAGAAAGAAACAACGCTTCCCCCTTAACATTGCTCAGTAGAAGAAGCCCCTTTGTCTAGAGAACCCTAGGCTCTGATACCATGTAAAGAACAATAGAAAGACAAAAGAAGAAAGAGAGACTGTGTAAAAAAAATGATTGTATTGATTGTATTACTACTTATATTACAAGAGACTATATATAGAGCAATAAAGGTCTAGATACGATGAACCATCCAGATACAATGAATCATATAATAGAGAACTAGATACAATGAACCGTCTAGATACAATTAACCATTTTTCTCTATTTCCTAAAGAGAAAAAGTCTTATAAGAAAAAATATAATAAGAAAAAGTCTAATTAGGAAAAGACATAAATGGAAGAACTATAAATATAAAGAAATAATAGGGAATAATATATGACACTCTAACAATAATATGTGTCATGATACAGAAAAGACAAAAGAGAAGTATCAAATTAGTTAGAATATCATTGCAATCTTAAGAATTTCATCTCATGTTAACTTAATTGCTAATGCTTCTGATCTTATTAAAAACCATATTTTATTTCCAGGGATTCTATAGTTTACTAGAAAATCAGAAGTACATGAACTTAGCAAACTAATGTCAAATAATAAAAATGATATCAGGTAGTTAATCATAAACTACATAATAAAATTCGCCGTCTAGGTATCAGATCCCATACTAGTAAAATCCTACTATAATGTTGGTATGCAGTACGGTATGGTATAATACTGTCGATATGGGTTGGTATCAGTATAATACCAATATGGTATGGTATGCTCTATACCGTCGGGTACGGCGTGGTATGGCAAACCATGCTATATATCAAACCAGAAGTTTCTGTGCCAAAATATCATGCAACTAGCTATGGTGGAAGTCCTCTCTCTCTCTCTCTTTGAGAAATTCAAAGTTCAAACATGGATTAAGGACTTAGTTGGTCCTTGTCTGTTGGATGTCCTACATTAAGCTGGTGATTGACCTCGTCCTTAAGTCCAGCACTCCATCCTCTCACAATGTTAATCACTTAATCCAGATTGGTATTTCATGTTAGCAACCCATAATAAGTAGGATAAAGGTTGGGAGTTGTGACCATCCCGTTCCACCTAAAACCAGTTGAAATGCAATCAAAAACTTCCCTATTATATTCTTTTGTTCCTTCTTTTTCTTCCTTTTTCTTTTTTGGGAATCATCTTCACACATAGGGAGGAGAAAAGACGGAGAGAAATAGGGGATGAAGAGGAAGAAAAAGAGAGGGGAAAATGAAGGAAGAAGAGGAAGGGAGAAAGAGAGGAAGCAGAGATCCACAAACCCAAACATGGACCCTAAAAACTTACCCAACTCTAATATAGGACCTAAGCAAATCTTAAGCAAGGCCTAGTAATTGTAAACAACTAGAAAAAGAAAGGAAAGAAAAATAGAGGTGTTTGCCTTGGTTTGGGGCCAGATTGGCACAATAGAAGGATGGTATTGGGATGGACTGGAATAATTATTTATAAAAACAAAATTAAAGAATTGCCATGTGTCAGAACAAAAATCATATGGGGTGGGCACCAAAGAAGAATATATGGAGCAAGCTTCCATTTTTGTTACATTTCCTCTAGTACCCGTCTTAAAGCAATAGCTCAAAAGTCAACGACTCCTACTAATGGAATCATTAGTCTTGTTGGGGATAAACCTCGCTTCCGCCGAAGTCCAGCATGATGTTTAGCCTAATGCAGCTAGTAATCATGGAAGAGCTTCGATCGAAAATTCTCTCCTCAGCGACCAAACCCCATCCGATCTCCTCAAGTGGCCGAACTCATTCAGTGGTCTAACTCTTCCAGCTGGACTCCAAATCCAATCAAACTCCTCAGCGGCCGAGCCCCAGCAGAACTTCCCCAGTGGCCGAGCTCCTTCCGGATTCTTCCTCCAGTCGGGCTTCTAAAGGAGCCGAACTCCTTCTGGACTCCTCCAGCAGTCGGGCCTCTACGGGAGCCGAACTCCTTCCAGATTTCTCCTCCAATCGGGCTTCTACGGGAGTCAAACTCCTCCAGCAGTCAGGCTTCTACGGGAGCCGAACTTCTTCCGGATTCCTCCTCCAATCGGACGCCGAACTCCTTTCGGACTCCTCCAGCAGTCAGGCTTCTACAGGAGCCGAACTCCTTCCGAATTCCTCCTCCAGTCGGGCTTCTATGGGAGCCGAACTTCTTCCGGATTTCTCCTCTAGTCGGGCTTCTATGAAAGCTGAACTCCTTCCAAATTGTTCCTTCAGACGGATTCCTACAGACGATCCCACTACTGAACGATTACAATTATCATTTATCATGACAATTATGATTGTCATTTATCAGGACAATCATGATTAACATTTATCAGGACAATTACGATGGGCATTTATCAGAATGGTTATGATAGTTACAACAAACTCCGTCTATAAAAAGGGACCCTCCAGATACGTTTTCTCGAAGCTTTCTTTTTCTTTCCGAAACTCTGCCGAGCTCCTCTCTGAGCACTCCATTTCTATTGGCCAGAAGAGCTAACTTGACCATCGAAGGGTCCTACCGAAGCCACCACTACCAACTCTGGATGAGACTTTATTTTACAGGTCACCGACAGTGACCTCGTCTTCCTCTACTCCAGCTCGATCCGGCATCAACCAAATTCTATACCAACATAATTGGCGCTAGAAGGAGGGCCTCTGTTCCTTAGGTTCCTTTGATCTTAAAGGAGTGCTCAGTAGCAATCTCTCTTCTTTCTCTCTAGAGTTCTTCCCAAAAAAAATATCTCCCAAGAAAGCTTCGACCCGGCGATCAACGACCTCTGCAGCCAGATCCCATCCAGATACAACCGTTCCAGCTTCGATAACTCAAGCACCACCTGCAGCCATGGTGGATGCGGAGTAGTTCAACCTGCTAGTCCAGCAGGTTCATGGCCTCGCAGATGCAATGCAGGCCGTACATCGGTAGGCTCCGGTACTAGATCGACCGGAGCAAGCTTCTCCGGAGCCCCATGATCCGATCTGGGAACGGCCGACTTCGGCTACCCGACCTTTGGTCTCCGAAAAGGGGAAGCAGAGGATGGAAGACCCATGCTCGGACCACGACTTAACCCAGGGGAAGCTTCGCGCCCGTTCCACCAGAAAATCCTGAAGATCAACGATCGTGAAGATCTCCTAGATCAAAGGCTGTTAGAAATGAGTCGACGAATTGAAGAGCTCCATCATACTTCCTCCTCGCACGTTCGAGAGTTACGACGGAACCTCCGATCCGGTCGATCACCTGGAGGCTTTCCGAACAATGATGTTGCTCCACGGCGCGTCAGACGCTATTTTGTGCTAGGCTTTTCCGTCCACCCTCAAGGGAGCAACCAAGAACTGGTACTCGACACTTAAGCCGGGTACCATCTTTTTCTTTGATCAGATAAGCCATCAATTTGCGGCTCATTTCGTCAGCAGCCGACATCCGCGCCGAGGTTCGGATTTTCGATGAACATCAAGCAGAAGAAGGGGGAATCCATTTGGACTTATGTCACCCGATTTAATGCCGCTGCATTGGAGGTCCAGAACCTAGACCAATCAGTTGCAATGGCCGCACTTAAGGGCGGCCTTCAGAAGAATGATTTGCGATTCTTCCTGGAGAAGAAGTATCCCAGAGACTTTGCCGATCTGCTAGCTCGGACTGAAGGTTACGTCCAAGCTGAAGAAGCCTTCAAGGCTAAGGACGATGAAGCCTTTGGTAAGCAGCGAATCGGCGAGCCGGATGGATCCACCAAGGAAAGCCGAGCTAAGCTAGGCTGCGCTCCCGAACTCCCTCTGAGCGAAAGCAAGTCCGAACTCCCCCCGAGCTCGGAGGTAGGGAAGCCCGGACAGAAAGGCGCGGCGAGGTTCTCCCCAACGAAGATTTCACAACTATGCCCCCCTCAATGCTCCGAAAACCTAAGTGCTGATAGAAATCAGAAAGCAACTGCCAAGGTCGGAAAGGATGTGCTCTCACCCTAGCAAGCGCAATCCTAATAAGTTCTGCCTTTATCATCGTGATCATGATCACGACACTGAGTGTATCCAACTCCAAGATGAGATCGAGGAGCTCATCAGATGAGGTAGGTTAGGCTGATTCCTGCGGCGACGGCCTGAAGGGCGGGAAGATCGGCCGAGGGCATTGCTGCAGCCTGAGCCACCAAGGGAGGAGGATCAACAAGAAGATCGGCCGCCTCTCGGCATCATCAACACGATCTCAGGGGGACTTCGGCAAGGAGAGGCCAATGGATCTGAGGGACCGGTGAAGAAATGGAGGACTGAAGAACCCATAACTTTCACTGAGGCAGACGCTTAGGGGGTCTAATTCCCCCCACAATGACACGGTTGTGATCTCTTTAAACATTGTCGATTACAATGTACGCCGCGTTTTAGTAGATAATGGAAGCTCGACCAACGTATTATTTTATGATGCCTTCTTGAAAATGTTTTTACTCAATAACCACTTGGGGCCTATGAACTCCCCGTTGATAGGCTTCACTGGCGATGCCGTACCAATTGATGGCATAATAACTTTGGCCGTGACTACAGGGCAATGCCTGAAATTGGCTAAGGCACAGGTCGACTTTTTAGTCGTAAGAACTCCATCCGTCTATAATGCTATTCTCGGCCGATCTGATCTAAATGCACTTCGGACAGTGGTATCAACTTATTATTTGAAGATGAAATTTTCGATGAGTTACGGGATCAAAGAGGTCAGGAAAGATCAAGCTCTGATAAGGCACTGCTACTCAATCGTCCTGCATAAGGAAGAACAATCTGACCCTTATCCTGTTGACGAGCTGGATGTCCGCGATGACCTTACCGAGGAGCGGGATGAGCCTATGGAGGACCTCGTATCTGTACCCTTGAACGACGAAAATGCGGAGCACGCTGTACAGATCGACTCCAACTTGGGGGACGAGGTTTGGAAACAACTCGTCATCTTGCTCAGGAAAAACGCGGATGTCTCCGTCTGGGCCCCAGCGGATATGCGAAGAATTGATGCCGAACTTATGGAACATCGACTGGCCATTAATCCGAAGTATCGACCGATAAAAGAGAAGCTACACAGCCACGCCCCGGAGAGGCAAAAAGCAATTGCAGAAGAAGTAAGCAAGCTCCTCAAAACTGAGTTCATCCGGGAAGTCAACTATCCGACCTGGGTCTCAAATGTGGTCCTCGTCAAAAAGGCAAACAACAAATGAAGGATGTGTATAGACTTTAAAAAGCTGAACAAAGCTTGTCCAAAAGATAGCTACCCTCTTTCCAGGATTGATCAACTGGTAGACGCAACCTTGGGCCATGAGCTCTTCACCTTCATGGACGCCTTCTCCGGCTATAACCAGATACGGATGGCGCCAGAGGACGAAAAGAAAACTACTTTTGTTACTGACCATGGTCTTTACTGTTATAGGATTATGCCCTTTGGGCTCAAGAATATAGGGGCAACATACCAGCACCTGATCAACAAAATCTTCAAGAAGCAGATTGATCGTAATATGAAAGTGTATGTGGATGACATGCTCGTCAAAAGCCGAGCTTCTATAAACCACCTTATCGATCTTGAAGAGACCTTCAATGCACTCAGAAAGCATAAGATGAAGCTAAACCCGACCAAGTGCACCTTTGGTGTGACCTCTGAAAAGTTTCTAGGATTTATGGTGTTGAGGCACGGGATTAAAGTAAATCTCGAGAAAATCCGGGCCCTTCAAGAGATGACCGCTCCAAAGACAATTAAAGAAGTTCAGCGCTTGACTGAAAAAGTGGCATCCCTAAATTGCTTCGTCTCGAGATCGGTCAAGCAATGCATGTCCTTCTTCCAAGTTCTCAAGCAACCAAAGAATTTCTGCTGGATGATGGAGTGCCAATGGGCGTTTGAGGAGCTCAAAAACTACCTCGGCTCATCCCCACTGCCGGCGAAGCCCGAACCTAGAGAAGAATTATTCTTATACCTAGCGGTCTCCCCGGCGGCCTTGGCAATAGTCCTAGTCAAGGAGGAAGCAAAGATACAGCGGCCAATTTACTATATAAGTCGGGTCCTAAGGGATGCAGAGATCAGGTATTCTAAGCTAGAAAAATCGGTTTACTCTCTTCTAATTGCTACCAGGAGGCTCCAACCTTACTTCCAAGGGCACATCATAACGGTCCTCACGGATCAACCAATAAAGGCAGTCCTTCAGCGAATGGATGCTTTCGGAAGAATCGCAAAATGGGCAGTCGAGCTCACGGAATTCGATATCAATTATCGATCCCGGCCATCGATCAAAGCCCAGATATTAGCAAATTTTGTAGTAGAGTGTACCATTCCCGATGATGCCGAGCTTGAGCAGAACGAGACCGGCGCTCTGCTATCGCAACCGAACCTCCCTAAAGAGAGCCGACCTTCCTGAAGGTTTTTGAGCTCTGTACGTGGATGGTTCATCCAACTCTGCTGGAGCGGATGCGGGATTGGTCTTAGTCAGCCTCGAGGGAGTCGTCGTCGAGTATGCGCTGCACTTCGAATTTTCTGCGACTAATAATAAGGCCAAGTATGAAGCACTGATCGTCGGGTTAAAAATTGCAAGAGAATTAAGAATAGATCGGCTTCAAGTCTCCAGCGATTTTCGATTAGTGGTCGGCCAAGTTAGTGGCAGCTATAAAGTGCGAGAGGAAAGTATGATGAAATACCTTGAGAAAGTAAAAGACTTGACTCCGACCTTATGCTGTTTCGACATTCGACAGATTTTGAGAGTAGAAAATATAAGAGCCGACCTCCTCTCTAAGTTGGCTATTTCAGCTCCAGCCGAATTGCACAAAGAAGTATTTTTTGAGACCCTGAAGTGTCCAAGCTCAAAGGAATCGCAAGTCATTTTGCAGACAGAACTCGAGCCAAGCTGGATCGACCCGTTGGTTGCCTACCTCAAGGAGGGAGTCCTTCCTCATAATCCGAAAGAAGCTCGAAAACTCAAGAATCAAGCCTCCTGATACGTTTTGTACGAGGGTAGATTATATAAGAGGTCGTATTCGTTGCCGCTGTTGAGATGTCTCCGACCTTCAGAAGCCGATTTCGTATTATGGAAAGTGCACAAAAAAATCAGTGGAAGTAATGTAGGAGCCAGGTCCCTGTCGCAAAAGCTACTTCGACAAGGGTACTATTGGCCGACCTTATACCATGATTCTATAGAATACGTCAGAAAATATGACCGCTGTCAGAAGAATGCGAGCATACAAAGACAGTCGGCCTCCGAGCTTACTCCGCTAAGTGCACCCTAGCCATTTACGCAGTAAGGAATGGACATACTTGGTCATTTCTCGATGGCATCCGAACAACGAAAATTCCTCCTGATCGCGATCGACTACTTTACCAAATGGATCGAAGCCGAACCTCTAGCCAAAATTACCAAGACCAAGGTACAAAACTTTGTCTGAAAGTCAATAGTCTGCCGATTCGATCTGCCCCGAACCCTCATAACCGATAACGAACGACAATTCGTCGGGACGAGGTTCGTCGAATTTTGCGAAGACCTAAACATCTCCCACCAATTTACATCGATAGCTCACTCACATACAAATGGGGAAGCTAAAGTGACCAACCAGACTCTGCTGTAAGACATCAAGACAAGGCTCGACAAAGCAAAGGAGGCCTGGGTGGACGAGCTCTACCATGTCTTCTAGGCATACCGAACAACTTAAAGACTGCCAACTGAGGAAACACCATTCGCCTTGGCCTTTGGAATAGAGGCAGTCATCCCAGTCGTAGCCTTCAACAAGCAGCACAACCCACAGGACCTCAAAGTCAACCTCGATCTGTTGGAAGAAAAAAGGGAGAAAGCCCAGATTCGGATGGCGGCCTACAAACGAAAGGTGGTCCGGTACTATAACTCCAGAGTTAGAAGTAAAACATTCAAAGTGGGGGACTTAGTGCATCGACGAGTCACCGTCTTTCAGACTCAAAGCCAGGAAAAGCTTGCCCCAAATTGAAAAGATCCGTATGAGGTGGTGGAGGTCGTCCAGTCCGAAACTTATCGTTTGAAGAAGCTCAGAGGAACAATGCTCCCACAACCTTGGAACTCAGAAAATCTGAGGATGTACTATCAGTAATTTTTCCGCAATAAAACTCTATTTCAACATTATTATTTCTTGGTGCAAAAATTATGTGATGATAGAAAAGAAACAATTAGAAGTGGCCATGTTAGAAACAGGAGGAGAACCTCGTCCTAACGTAAGCAAAGTCGAAGACCTCGTTCATTTTAGACGAGATGGGGTGAGAGGCCCTAACAACGACCCTTATGTGCCCCTACAATCCGTTAGGAACAGGAGGAGAATCTTATCCTAATGTGAGCAAAAGTTGAAGACCTCGTTTATTTTAGACGAGATGGGGGGAGAGGCCCTAACAACGGTCCTTATGTGCCCCCACAGTCCGTTAGGAATAGGAGGAGAACCTCATCCTAACGTGAGCAAAATCGAAGATCTCATTCATTTTAGATGAGATGAGGGAAGAAGCCTTGACAACAACCCTTATGTGTCTTCATAGCCCGTTAGGAATAGGAGGAGAACCTCATCCTAACGTGAGCAAAGTCGAAGACCTCGTTCATTTTAGACGAGATGGAGGGAGAAATTCTGACAACGATCCTTATGTGCCTCCACAGCCCATTAGAAACAGGAGGAGAATCTCGTCTTAACGTGAGCAAAGTCGAAGGCCTCGTTCAGTTTAGATGAGGTGAGAGGAGAAATCCCAACAACGGCCCTATTATGCTCGAGCCTTAAATTCGACGTCAACCTTGACTGGAGATAAGATCTCTTCCGAACTTCAACCTGAACTAACGCAAAGCCTTGAAAAGGACTTTGGCAGTCGTCTTTTTTTGTACTCTCTTTCTTCAAGTTTCAAACTCGGAAGTAGGACTATTGTTGGAAATAAATCTCTTCCGTCGAAGTCCAGCCTGATGCTGATGTTTAGCCTAATGCAGCTGGTAATCACGGAAGAGCTTCGATCGAAAATTTTTTTCTCAGCGACTGAACCCCACCCGATCTCCTCCAGCGGTCGAACTCATTCAGCGGCCGAACTCCTCCAGCTGGACTCCGAACCCAATCGAACTCCTCAGCGGCCGAGCCCCAGCCAAACTTCTCCAGCGGTCGAACTCCTTTCAGATTCCTCCTCTAGTCGGGCTTCTACGAGAGCCGAACTTCTTTAGGATTCTTCCTCCAATCGGGCTTCTATGGAAGCCAAACTCCTCCAGTAGTCGGACTTTTACGGGAGTCGAACTCCTTCCGGACTCCTCCAGCAGTCGAGCTTCTATGGGAGCTGAACTCCTTTCAGATTTCTCCTCCAGTCGAGCTTCTACGGGAGTCGAACTCCTTCCAAACTCCTCCAGTAGTCGGACTTCTACGGGAGCCGAACTCCTTCCGGACTTCTCCAGCAGTCAGACTTCTACGGGAGCCGAACTCCTTCCGGAATCCTCCAGCAGTCGGGCTTCTACGGGAGCCGAACTCCTTCCGGATTCCTCCAGTTGGGCTTCTACGAAAGCCGAACTCCTTCCAGACTATTCCTTCAGACAGGTTCCTACAGACAATCCCACTACTGAACGGTTATAATTATCATTTATCACGACAATTACGATTATCATTTATCAAGACAATCATGATTGACATTTATCAGGATGATTACGATGGACATTTATCAGGACAGTTACAACAAGCTCCATCTATAAAAAGGGACCCTTCAAATACGTTTTTTCGAAGCTTTCTTTTTCTTTCCGAAACTCTGCCGATCTCCTCTCTGAGCACTCTATTTCTGTTGGCCAGAAGAGCTAACTTGACCGTCGGAGGGTCCTACCGGAGCCACTACCACCAACTCCGGATGGGATTTTGTTTTGCAGGTCACCGATGGCGACCTCATCTTCCTCGACTCCGGCTCGATCCGGCGTCAACCAAATTCTGCACCAACAAGTCTCGTGATAAAAAAAAAACTAAAAAAAACAAGAAATCACACATGGCATCCTCTCTTTCTTATTTCTAAGACATACTTTAATCGATACATACTATATAGTCAAATAATATGCACTAAGCAAATTAGTCATCTAACAAGCCAATACACATATCTAGATAAATTGGTGCATGGTTACTAGAATATAGTATTCACTAGTACATAGTATACGGCCAGGTGATATACTTGGCAAATTAGTCATATAGCAACTCAATACACACCTCCAACCAAATTGATTCATAGTTTCCAAAACATTATGTTCATTAGTACACACTATATGTCCAGATGATACTCACTTGTTGACTTCCTGATAAATACCGCAAGCTTTTTTGGTACACATCTAATAGTGATCCAATATACACATCCAAGTAAATCAATACATAGTTCCTAGAATATGTTTTTTACCTAGAGGTATGTATTCGATCACTATTATGTATGTATCAAAGAAACTAAAGGTATGTATCAAGAAATCGAAAAATATGTATCACTCAGCCATATAGCATGTATTGGTAAACATGATGTTTTAGAAACAATGAATCAATTTGCTTGGAAGTGTATATTAAGTTACTAAATAACTAATTTGCTGAGTATGTATCACTTGACTGTATACTATATACTGGTGAACACCATGTTCTAGAAACTATGTATTAATTTGCTAGATGTATGTATTAGCTTGATAACTAATTTACTTAGTATATATTATCTGACCTTGTAGTATGTACTAGTCAAAAGCATGCTCTAAAAACAAAGAAGAAAGAGAATAAGGTGCTTCTTTTAATGATGGGACTAACAACTCCATTGGTAGAAGTCCCCAAATTTTGAACTTCTACTTTAAGATGGACACTAAAGGAAACATGGCAAAAAAAGAAGTCGGCCCCATATTTTCTTCTCTGGTGCCTGCCCCATATGATTTTTGTTCCAAGTGTCGAGACGCAATAGTTTCACTATGTCTTAGTCCATCCTAGTCTATCTTGGCCAAGATAAAAGGAAATGGACTAAGCCAACCAAATCTAAAGAGACTTAGGGTCCTGAAGGCATCTCCAAGCTGGTTTCTCTCTAGTCTAGCATGGTACTGCTAAGATGGACCAGGTCCTTAATCATTTGGTCCCGGGATTAATGACTCTATTAGTAGAAGTCCCTAACTTTGGAACTTCTGCTTTAATATGGGCACTAAAGAAAACATGGAAAAAAAAGGAAGTCCACCCCATATTTTCTTCTATGGTGCCCATCTAATATGATCTTTGTTCCAAGCATCAAGACGCAACAGTCTTAGTCTGTCCTAGTCCATCTTAGTCTATCTTGACCAAGATAAAAGGGTATGGAGTAAGCCGACCATATCTAAAGAGATCTAGGGTCCCGAAGGCATCTCCAGGCTAGTTTCTCTCTAGTCTGGCATGGTACTACCAAGATGGACCAAGTCCTTAATCATTTGGTCCCAAGATGGTACAGGAATGCCAGTCATTTGGTCTCGAGATGGTATAGGAATGCCATAGCATGCCATGTATTATTATGTAGGCCTTGTATTGTACCAACCTATTCCCTAACTAATATTGGCATCGGGATAGGGTCTTTAAACCTTTGATTCAAATATCCATTTTGTAAATCAGATATCATGACAACAAACAATAATCTCTGCATATTAGGCTAGACGTTAGAAATGAATGCAACCCATGATACACAAGCTTCACACAACACTATTGGTATATGAATTTCCCTACTATTGAAAGTATGCGTACAGCACACATGTCAAATGATACAAATCTTGGATGTTTTATGAGTTCTAGAATTTTCAAAGTAAATCAGAAATTGTGTATTATCTAACAAATTTAAGGACTTTATTCATTAGCAGTAACAATTGGTCTACGTTAAACAAAATTAATAATGTATCTAGACATGCCAGTTGTAAATCATTTTACAAAAATGCAAACCTCCTTATTTTGATGTGTGCCAATGATCAGACTATCCAGCATTAAAACATGAAGGTTTGAAGTCATTTAGTACTTGCATCCTTGATCAAACTTTAAAAAGAGCAAAAGTTCATCAGTAATGTAATCAAAGTAGGTCAAAGTTCACAATCTCCAAATGCTGCAAGAATTTGATAATCATCTAAATGTCTAATGTACATCTGACTTGCTGATACATATCCAACATGAATTCTTTGATATGGATGCAAGCGTCCAGGTAACGTGTCCTCATATGCATATCTTGCTGGATCTTGACCAGTCCAAGAATGATACATGATATTTTTATGCTTTTTATATAATTTTTCCTCCTAATAAATGAATTTGAATTAGGATGTTTCGAGCAGTAAAAGAATCCAATACTTTTCTCCAACACTATATAACCATCTTATACGACTAAACACCTAAACAAGTGTTCGATCAGTTATATTCTCTTGATGCTGCTCCATCAAATTCCATCCTAGCACAATTTGCATCAAGATATTCACCTATAAAAGGCTTACTAATAAATTTCACCTTTTTTACTGCATACTACAATATATTTAACATCATCAATTATAAGTCGTGTAAGGACCCATGTGGGTGTTTGATTAGTGCCACAGAGGTTATGCATTGGGTAGATCTTGGGTACTTATACAAGACCAAGGAACCCTAACAATACCTTCAGCCTTTTGAGTGAGGTCCTAGATTCTAAGAAATGCTATCAGTGGACCTTGTTCATAGCCCAGGTAGACTACAGCACACAATAGCACAAACATATTGGGAGTTAACCATAGGCAGATTGTGATGTTTGTGATTGAATTTGATTGGATTTGTGATTTGTTTTGGACCCTTCACTTGGCAAGGATGATGGGGCCTTAAACTAGAGAACATGTGAGGAATCGAGATACATGCAAGCATGCGTTTAATCCCAAATTGCTTATGCACTAGGAAAATCTTAGGTATTTATGATTCAATCAAAAAGAAGGAAGAATTTTTTCAACCCATTCAACTCAAATCTCCCAGAAGAAAATTAGAAAAAGATGGAGAAATTGCGAAAGTAGGATTTACATCCACTTTTCTTTCATGGATGATCCACACATCGTAAATTGAGGTACATAGCCCCCATTTATGATAGTAGTGAGCTCCTCTCTTACAAAATTCAAGTTGGATTCCTCTCTTAGTTCGAATAGGACTAGTCTCCAAAAATAAATATGACTAGTATAAATAATCATAAAAAAACTAAAATCCTATAAGAGGTCTACATCAACTTTGCCTTCTATCGTCTATCTAGTTCTTCACAGATTGGGAGATACAATCAGTCAAAATCAATCAACTTAGCTTGGAGATGGTTTCCAATCTTACTCTTCTTTGCTCGCGGATGTTAGCGAACCACTTGCCCCGCTTCCATATCTGAATTTCATGGCCAAGATGCTCCTTGCCATCCTTTCTCATTGATGACAATGATGCCAACTCCCACTTGATCTTGATCTCAGTCGATCAGTCATTGGAATCAACCTCTCATAAGTGGTATTAGCTTCTTGTATCATTATCACAAACTTATTGTAAGCATTAACAAGTTTTGCCTGAGCTATAGTTGCAAGGTCAATGTTATCTTGGGTTTTAGAAGCATTGATCTTGAACTCCTCATCCTTTATGAGATGATACTTTCTCTACTACCTATAAAAGGCTGCATCTCGATCTCAAAGGTACAGGCTCCCAACGATAACATAGCAAACATCTAAAGGAACTATTTCACATGTTACCTCATCAATATACTTCTCAATCATAGCTTGCTAAATCGGACTGAATTGTCCGATTCACCCCATACCAAGCTGAACCAGTGTGAGGTTGGGTCGGTTTGGCCTTTTTTTTCAAAACCACCCTCGAACTGTCCGTGCTAAGGTGCACCACTCCATACTGAGGCATACCATCCCATACTACGGTGTACTACCCCCGTGCTGTATAGAACTAAAACATACTGGCCTATACCGAGATAAAAAATAGAAAAAACTGGTTTAACTCGGTGATTTGGACCAAACTGCCCGGTTCACCTCATACTAAGCCGAACTAGTTGCCGGCCAGTACGGATCTTGGTACCAATTTTGCTGACCTTGTTCTTAGTAATTGCAAATTTGAAGGTACACTACTTGGTAATCTTCAATGTGGCATCTTTTTGAATCCAACCAAAAGAGTGATAATGTGGATGAGACTTGATCTGCAATTCTAGCTTCTAAACCAAACTTTCAGGATCTATAATAGCTTTGATAATCTACTTCACTTGAATATTTAAGTGGAATAGTTCTTGTAACAACCCAGGACCTCACCAAAAAAAACTAGCCGAAAGGTATTATTTGAATTCCTTAGCCCCATATAAGTACCCAAAATCTTTATAGCAAATAACCAATGTGGGACTAAATACACGCCCATATGGATCCTTACATAATCCCCAGTTTAAGCCCTAGCATTCTTGCTAAGCTAAGGATTCAAATCCATATATCCATTCATAAATACCATGATTAGCCTGTAGTCAACCCCAATGAACCCGTCTGTAGTATCCCCTATTCCACATTAGTTATGGGTTAAGTCAGTTCTGATACTATTTATAACAACCCAGGATCTTATCCAAAAAGGCTAGCCAGAAGGCATTATTTGGGTTCTTTAGTCATGTATAAGTATCCAATATCTTCTTAGTGAATAACTGATGTGGGACTAAATACATGCCTGCATGGATCCTCACACTTCCACTAGCACCTCTAGGTTTGCCTGAGTTGTGGTCTCAGGTTTCATCACTATCAAGCTCAATTATGAGTCTGCTTGCTTGAGCTCAGGCAGTTTCTCAACCTCTGTAGCATTAAGGACGTCTTCCCTTTTTTACTTGGAAACCTCATCCTTCAGCTTCTTCCTCAACTGAAACTTGGGGTAAAGTTTCCAACACTTTTCCTTGGTGTGTGCATCAATATTATAGTGGTCACAACAATTTTTCTAAGTTATGTTGACATACTTCATACCCTGCTCCTTTTCCTAGCTTGCTTTTCTGCTGCCTTTCTTTAACTTGTCACCCTTCTTGCCTTCCCTAGGCCAATTCTTCTCCTCAATCCCCAAGGCATTCACACTAGCTTCATTGATATCTTCAACTTTGAAGATCTTCAGCTCCTTTTGGATACTTTCATGGAGACCTCAGGCATCCTTCATGAAGACTACATTATCATCGATGGAGATCCCAAGTAAGATAGCTTGCTTGTGTAACTCAATGGTGTAACTCTAGACAAATTGATCATACTTCTATCATAGGCATCACCACTTGATTCACCATTCCTCCTCATAGCCCATTGAGTAAACTGTTTCTTAATTAGGTCCTTTGAATTTACTCCATGTCATATCAAAAATGTTGTTGTTCCTTATGTACAAATTCCACCAGATAGAAAGCTTGAGGTGGGCAAAAGCTACCTTTTAGATACTAATGTATTCATAGATAGTGTAGTAGGTCTCTAACTAATCTAGCCAATTATCTAACCTTTCTGCATTGGCAGTGCCATCAAATATAGGGATCTCAATTTAAGCTTCGACTTTAAAGGGTTAAGAAAGGAATTTTGCATACCTAGAGGTTGCTCATCCTCCTCGCTGGATGGTAGATCTTCATCTTCAGACGTGAGAGATAGCTTCACCATAGGAGTTACAGCTGCTTATGCTAAAGGTGTCGCTAATTAGGAGATGATCTCAATGAGTTGGGCAATTTTCTTCTTTAATTGTATGAAACATCCATTCATCTCATCATCCATCAAGATAGAACTAACAGCCATACTTGCTTTTGTCCTTCGATGTGCTTGAAGCACAAATAGCCCTTCTTCAATTTGCATCTATTACTCAAGCATCTAGACCACAAGCTATGGTCCTCACAGATGTAGTGAACTGAAGCTCTGATAAAAAGGAATTCCATCAACTTGCTTAGTTTGAATCTCTCACAAGATAATTAGAAAAATATGGAGAAATTGCAAAAGTAGGATTTATACCCCTTTTCTTTCATTAATGAACCACACATCATAGAATGAGGTACATATCCCCTATTTATAATGGTAGTGAGCTCCCTTACACAATTCGATTCAAATTCCTCTTCTAGTTCAGATAGGACTATATTTCAAAAATAAATATTAGTATAAATAATTATAAAAAAAAAACTAAAATTTTACTGGAGGTAAATCTCGACTTCTACATCAACTTTGCCTTTGTCACCCCATCTAATTCTTCATGGATTAGAAAATGCTTAGTTAAAATATTTTTTGAAAAGGAAACTTTCGGTTTAACCGGCCCATGTTAGGGCTTAAACAATGGAATTTCGGCCCATTTTAACCTCCTAGAGGTTGATGCTAATTGGTAGATCTTGAAAAATTGTCCAATTTGGAAAAAAAGGAACATCTTAATCAAACATCATATGGTCAAGTCATGGTCTTTAAAAGTTTGGCTCGCGACTGGGCTTCCTGATATGGCAGATCTCACTCTAGGACCCTATCCAGCCCTAATTGTAATAGCCAAAGTGGTCCATACTAAGTCAAGTGATCCTCCTCGATCGACTTATACAATGACAATGAACCCAAATAATACGTTTCAGCTAGCCTTTTAGAGTGATGTCCTAGGTTTTTAAAGTTGTATGGAAAGTTTCTTCAAACTTTTGACCTATGTGGTTAGCTAACTATTGCACAAACTTTAAATGGCATGGTCAACTTTAGGTGCAAAAGAAACATCTGCATTTATCTCCTATTTTTCAGAATGGAACCGGAGACATATGCTATTTGTGGCATGGTAATGTAATCATTTTAACCAAAAACTCATTTATCAAAAGTTACATCACATAATATGCCTATATTTGAATAATTACAGAATCCCTCCACAGCGCTGCAAACCCAAAATTGCTTCACCTTTGTTTCATTCTTCCTAAAAAACACCATATTGGAAGATCCTGACAACTAACATTTTTAAGTTTTCTTTTATACAATATTTTAATTATATTTTTAACTAAAATTATTTTTTCTGCATATTCCTGTATGTCCTGTTTTTTCTCTTGCAGGGTCAGACACTTGGACATGTATCTGATTTATGCATCAGAGTCCGTGCAACGCCAGAAAGTATAAGCTACTGATCGGCTACTCGAAACTAAGATGCACTGATTCAGTTCCATCTGTTACATTCTGGAAGTAACATCCTGGCATATAAACATAATTATTATTGAATCTTAACTTCGATGAGATATAACTTGAACAAGTATCACAACAGGCAGTATGACTGTATACTTTTCTAATCTGGCATTAACAGGATTTTAAGTCTGACTTCAACCTGGTTGTCTTGAACAGATATTGAACTGACATAACAAAACTAGCAGAAAGAGAACGATTAACAATTCCAGGTACTTATTTTAAAAAAGAAGATAGAACCTTATTGACCATGACAAGAAAGAGAACAAACAGAACTTACAAATCCTTTCTCAGTTCCAATAGCAAAATGCTTGGAATCAGGATTTACACCAATGGTTGTGATGGCTCCTTTAACTTTGACAATATGGACTACGTAGTTGTCTCCTTGCTTTGCTGATGTATCAGAATAGTGCATGCATAATGTTAAAAGGGTGTTCCATCAAAAATTTATAAAGAACCTACTAAGCTCTAGAATAATGAAAAATAATTCTTTGAAGGAGTTCCTTGTTCCCCTTTGTTTCATGCAGCAGAAAAAAAAAAAAGGATCAAACAAGGATCATTTTTCTGGATGCATATAAATCTTGAGTTATGCTCATGACAGCACTAGTTTGTTACAACATGATATATATCATGATCAAGTATCCAATCACAAAAGGATGAGTTAAACATGCCACAGTAAGAGTCCTTGCACAATAGCAATGTAATGCTTAGCACAACATTTTGCACATAAATAAAGAGCATTCCTTACATGCTAATACTAGGAGCTTTGAAATTCTAGGCCTAACAAAAGTCAGCGTGGTAATTTAATTTCCAAGATGACTATTGATTGAAAACATAAAATGACTGGTCTAGAGTTTCATGCATTAAACAATTTTCAGTTTGTAAACAAAGCCCAGATGCTAGTATTAATTGTCTTGACTCCAGACCATGACCGTCTTGGGTTAATATCAACTCAAGGGAGCACTTGGTTGTCTCAACTCTAAGGAACAATTCCATGTCTAAAAGATCCAAACATCATGAAATGGGAGTATCATATCTTCACTGAAAAGAAATGTAGTACAAAGAGTGATGCTGTTGACAGTCACTGAGTCCCCACACTTTTGCTTACATAGAATTCATTGAGAAGGTAATTGATCAATTCTATATTTTTTTTCTTGAGTCTAGGTGATTTACTGATCTGTAGTCTTCGTTTCATGATTCTCCCAGTCTTCAACTCCTAAGCAAGTTTGCCTCCATCCTTCATTGGAGGTTACATGACTTTACAACCTATGGTGAAGTGTATTATGTTGGAGCTTCCATGCAGCCTATTCAAATGGACAACCAGGATGAAATACTACATTACTACCTTTTTCAGATTTATCAAATCTGTAGATGCTAAGCCAAAATTAGTTAAATAACCCTCAAATATAACAAAAAGGCAAAAGACTGGTGAAAAAGATAAGAATACAGTGTGAAGCTCACGTTGTTTGTCAGAGGAAAAAACAATAGATACAAGGCTTGTTATTACACAAATTACTGAATTTTAGCAATTGTTCTTTCTTAAAAGAGTCAAATGGAACTGACTATAATTTGAAAGAAATGCAAATTCTCAAGGCAACCTGTTTGATCTTTCAGTAATAAATGCCAGTAATGCCCAAAAGGATACCTTGCAGAAAGGAAAAAATATTCTCTGAGGCCAGTTGCTCTTTTTTGAATATAATGATGCGAACCTGTAGAAAAGCAAGAGGAATACACGTAGAATTGTAGACTATAATGGCCTTGTCAAAATCATAAGCCCAATCTAGTTTTCTTATAACCAGTCATCAACTCACCACTCCATTCTGATCTCCAGAAACAAGGATTTGGGAAGAAACATCAAAATGCAGTGATGTTACTGGCGTAGCACCTGAAGAATTTCCATCTTCACTCTGCTTAAAATTTTGCTAAAGGAAATTAAAAGACAATTTGTCCAATATAATCATATGGTTTTATTATACTAAAGGATTTGCTAGCCATATTATTGGTGATTGTCAGCATATTCTATGACTTCTACAAATTAATATTTGTGGCTAAGAAATTACCTGCTTTTTTATTGATAAAATTGGAAGTAAAAGGGGGCATGATGCATCCCACATGTTTATAGCTCCATCATGGTGTCCTGTTATAAGGAGGCTTTTTATTTTTGAAAATCCACTGAAACGTGGACTTCCATCCTTTTCCTTCGTTCCAACAGAAAGAAGGCGGGAGTATTTCTTGGCAGACAAAATATAGTCCTACATAGAAAGAAAATAATGCAACTGCATCACCAAGGAGATTGTAATGATCCACCAAATGCAAGCAAGAAAATAAACTAATGCAGTCCATATGTACTACCTCATCCATAGGAACTGATGATGCAAGGTTGCAAGTATACAGTTTTGCGATGGTGATTCCTGAATCACCAAATGGTAACTTCACCTTTAACTGGTTTGGGAGTGTTGGTGATGATTTAGATTGGGACTTTAGCAGATAATTTTCAATCTCTGAATCATTGTAGAGACATAAGCAACCTGATTTTAACAAGAGGACAAGAGCATTTTCCATGTGTTTATTCTGGTCACTGAAGCATGAAATAAGTTCCATTGCAAGACAAGCTTCAGTCAGAGGAAGCATCAACTTGATTGTCCGAGATTCACAGTTGTCATTGAGAATTATGACCTACAAGTCATAATAAATTTATTAGGAAAAAGGAAAAATGAAAAGAAAATCAAGTGAAAACATCTGCTCAATACATGATGGAATATGAATACAAATGCTAAATTGGGGGTAAAAAGACAAGGCAACAACAGCAGGCAGATGTTGCAAATCCTGTAATGGCATACAAAATAACCAGAACTCCAGAAGTCATTAGCCTATCCACTGCTTATTAGATTTGTATAATAAATCACAATCAGATGCAGATTAAAAATATTCCATTACAGCAACAATGTCTAAGCATGCCAACAATATGTCATAGTGTCTAGTATTATGGTTAATATTCTTTGATTTATATTCTGATGGTAAAGCAAAGTAGCAGGAACCATCGCCACTCCACCGTTGCATAACTAAAATTCCAAACTATGCTAAAAATATATACTCTTATGCTATGGAAATGAATATCCATAAAATGCTACTACAACTTCTGCAAAAACAAAATACTGAATATTCTTCATAAGTTGCGTTAAGCCTGATTTACATTGCTAATCAATTCCTTTCTGCTTAAGCTAGCATGGTAGCAGAGCTCAGGTCATTGTAGATCATGAGTTCAGATGCCCTCGAGGTCAACTATTATTAATATAATTCACCTGGTAATCATCTTGATTTGTCTTAATTGTTGTCTTGATTAGCTTATACCACCACATGTCTGGTCCAAGCCACACATGATGGAGGGTGTTAAGCATGATATGCGTCATTGCCCATTGCCTATCAGCTTTTGGGCTGAAATGATTTGTTGTAATTTTACAAGTTGTATGGTAAAAGATAGATATTTATAAGGGAAAAAGGAATACTTGAGTGGCGAGACTAAAACATACTAGTGATATGATGACAATAATTGTGACAAGGTAGATGGATTTCTTACCCATGAAAAGCTAAAGTGTAGCTTGTACAAAACTAAAAGCAATTTCTGCACCTATTTTATGTCAAATTTGATAGAAAAATTGCTCGTTTCCATCCTATATATCATAAAAGAACATTCAAAATTCCAATACTTCCTCACCCTCCAGAAGATCTTATTGAAATTTCTGTCACAAACTCATAATAGATATGACAGCAATCCAGTCTAACAGAATGAATAAAACTGAATTTTAATATATTTTAAATTGAACAATTAGAGTAGAGTTGTGAGATGTACACAACCAAACAAACAAACGAATAACAAGTCAGTCAACGCAGAAGCTTGATTCCAAAATAGGGGGCTTCATATATGTTGGGGATAAACTCCGCTCCTACCGAAGTCCAATTCGATACTCAGCTTAACGCAACCGGTAGCCGAGCTTCAGCGGCCGAGCTCCTTCGGACTCTCAGCGGCCGAGCCTTAGCCGAACCCCTTCAGTCGGCCGAACTCCTCAACGGCCGAGCTCCTTCGGACTCCCAGCGGCCGGGCCTTAGCCGAACTCCTTCATCCGGCCAAACTCCTCAGCAGCCGAGCTTCGGTCGTACTCCTACGAGAGCTGAACTCCCTCCAAGCTTTCCCTTCGGTCGGACTTCTTCAGGAGCCGGACTCCTCCCAAACATCCCCTTCGGCCGGCCGGACTCCTCAGCGGCCGAGCTCCTTCCGAACTTCCCAACGATCGAACCTTAGCCGCACTCCTCCAGCCAAATGCCTACGAGAGCCGAACTTCCTCTGCACTCCTCCGGCCGAACTCCTTCCGAGCTTCCCCTCGGCCGGACTTCTCCAGGAGTCCGAACTCCTCTGGAATTGATACATACCGAAGTCCACCGATCAATACCCGCTTTCTCAGAGCTACGGCTATTAAATCTGGACGAACTGTCGCTATCAGTCTGCCACAGACGACGCGATCGGATGACATGGCCACCACTACTGGCGACACCACTCTCTCCATAACCAGCTCCATGCGGCCCACGACCCGTCAGTATGGCTGTCCGCTTGACAATGCCTTCCTCTCCATATGGAACTCCATGCGGCCCCGAGCGGCCCACGGCCAGACGATATGGCCGTCACCATCAATCAAGCTCCGCCTATAAAAAGGACCCTCCAGATACGCTAACTCTAAGCTCTAAGCTTTCCTCTCCTTCTCTAAACTCTGCTGAACTCATTCCAGAGTACTCCATATCTGTTGGCCAGAGCTGACTTGATCGTCAGAGGGTCCTGCCGGAGCCACCTCCCACCGGCTCCGGACGAGACTTTGTTTTGCAGGTCCCCGGTGGCGACCTCGTCGGCTCCCACTCCAGCTGATTTCGGCGATGACCAGATTCTGCACTAATAGATTTGGCGCTGGAAGAAGGAAACGAATCTCCGAGGTTCCCTTGTTCTTAAAGGAGTGCTCAGCAACAATTTCTCTTTTCCCTCTTCGGAGATCTCTCTTCTTCCTCTCTAGAGTTCTTTTTCGAAGAGAAAATGCCTTCCAGGAGAGCTTCGACTCGACGATCGGCGGCCTCCATGCCAGGTCCATCTGCTCCCGTTTCAGCCCCGGCAGCCAGGTTCCATCTGAAGCCACCGTAGATGTGGAGCAGTTTAACCTACGGTCCAACGGGTTTGTAGCCTCGTCGAGATGATGCAGGCCGTACGACAGCTTCCGACAGAGATTTTGCCAGCAAACCCGCCATGAAGATGCCAGGAACCGGCCTTAAGGAAAAGCGTTTGGCCTAGCATACCAATCGCCTTTAGGAAGGAGAAACAGAGCAGAAGTTCTCTCGAAGGTTTCGCAAGAGGATGGAATGAAGTTCGACCGCACTCACGACCTCCCCAGCGCAAGCGAGGCCGAACTCCCCCTCGAGCTCGTCATCGAGGAATCCCCGACAAAGGGACATGAAGCTCTTCCGAAGGTTTCACAAGAGGATGGAATGAAGTTCGGCCACGTTCACAACCTCTCCAGCGCAAGCAAGGCTCGAACTCCTTAAGCTCGTCATCAAGGAAGCCCCGACGAAAGAGCGCGAAGAAGTCCTCCCCCCAGAAGCTAAAACCACTATTGAGGGAGGAACGGCAAGGAGATCGGCCACCTCCCAGCATCATAGACGCTATCTCCGGGGCTTGATACTTCGGCGGGCTGTCATCTCCTAGCATCAAAGCTAAGAGAAGCCTGCTCCAGATTGAGAAGGCCAGCATGAGATAGAGGAGGTCGTCCGGCCCGGAACTTACTGCCTGAGGGAACTCGGAGGAACAATGCCCCCACGATCCTAAAATGGGAAAATGCTGCCATCAATAGTTGTCGTGTTAGGAGCAGGAAGAGAACCTCATCCTAACACGAGCAGGTCAAAGACCTTCAACCTCGGTCAGAGATAAGATCTCTCCCAAGTGACCGAGCCAACCTCGGCCAGAGATAAGATCTCTCCCAAGCGACCGCGACAATCTCGGCTAGATATAAGATCTCTTCCGAGCGACCGAGCCAACCTCGACCAGAGATAAGATCTCTTCCGAGCTCCAAAGAACCTCGTCCACAGTCCGTTAGGAACAGGAGGAGAACCTCGTCCTAACGTGAGCAAAGTCGAAGGCCTCGTTCACCTTAGATGAGACGGAGGAGAGGCACGGATGACGGTCTGTATGTGCCCCCACAGCCCGTTAGGAACAGGAGGAGAACCTCGTCCTAACGTGAGTAAAGTCGAAGGTCTCGTTCACCTTAGACGAAATAGGGGGAGAAGCATGGACGACGATCCGTATGTGCCCCCACAGTCCGTTAGGAACAGGAGGAGAACCTCGTCCTAACGCGAGCAAAGTCGAAGGCCTCATTCACCTTAGACGAGACGGAGGAAGAGGCACAGACGACGGTCCGTATATGCCCCCACAGCCCGTTAGGAACAGGAGGAGAAACTCGTCCTAACGCGAGAAAAGTCGAAGACCTCGATCATCTTAGACGAGATAGGGAGAGAGGCACGGACGACGGTCCGTATGTGCCCCCACAGCCCATTAGGAATAGGAGGAGAACCTCGTCCTAACGCGAGCAAAGTCGAAGGCCTCGTTCACCTTAGACGAGATGGGGGGAGAGGCGCGGACGACGGTCCGTATGTGCCCCTACAGCCCGTTAGGAACAGAAGGAGAATCTCGTCTTAACGCGAGCAAAGTCCAAGTCCGAGCTCCGAAGTCTGCAGGAGATAAGATCTCTCTCGAGCGCCCGGATCAACCTCAGTCAGAGATGAGATCTCTCCCGAGCAACGACGACAACCTCGGCTAGAGATGAGATCTCTCCCGAGCGACCAAGCCAACCTCAGCCATAGGAGACAAAATCTCTTCCGAGCACCCGCATCAACCTTGACTGTAGGAGAGGAGATCTCCCCCGAATCAGCCTCGGCTGCTAAAGACAATATCGCCCTCGAGGAGCTCAACCTTCGATCTCGACCGCAGGGGATGAGATCTACTTCAACCTCGGTTGGAGATGAGATCTCTCCCAGGCTTCAACTTCAACATCAACTTTGGCTGGAGATAAGACCTCCCCCGAGCTTCAACCTGAACCAGCACGGAGTCCAAAAGAGGACTTCGGCAGTCGTCTTTTCTGCACTCCCTTTCTTTGAGTTTCGAACTTGGGAGTGGGAGGACATTGTTGGAGATAAACCCCGCTCCTACCGAAGTCCAGTTCGATGCTCAGCTTAACGCAACTGGTAGCCGAGCTTCAGCGGTCGAGCTCCTTCGGACTCTCAGCGGTCGGGCCTTAGCCGAACCCCTTCAGCCGGCCGAACTCCTCAGCGGCCGAGCTCCTTCGGACTTCCAGCGGTCGGACCTTAGCCGAACTCCTTCATCCGGCCGAACTCCTCAACAGCCGAGCTTCAATCGTACTCCTACGAGAGCCGAACTTCCTCCAAGCTTCCTCTTCGATCGAACTTCTTCAGGAGCTGGACTCCTTCCAGACATCCCCTTCGGCCGATCGGACTCCTCAGCGGCGGAGCTCCTTCCGAACTCCCCAGCGATCGAGCCTTAGCCGCACTCCTCCAGCCAGACGCCTACGAGAGCCGAACTCCCTCCGCACTCCTCCGGCCAAACTTCTTCCAAGCTTCCCCTCGACCGAACTTCTCCAGGAGTCCGAACTCCTCTAGAATTGATACGTACCGAAGTCCACCGATCAATCCCCGCTTTCTCAGAGCCATGACTATTAAATCTGGATGAACTGTCGCTATCAGTCTGCCACAGACGACACGATCGGATGACATAGCCACCACTACTAGCGACACCACTCTCTCCGTAACCAATCCCATGCGGCCCACGATCCGTCAGTATGGCTATCCGCCTGACGACGCCTTCCTCTCCGTACCGAACTCCATGCGGCCCCGAGCGGCCCACGGTCGGACGATATGGCCATCACCATCAATTAAGCTCCGCCTATAAAAAGGATCCTCCAGATACGCTAACTCTAAGCTCTAAGCTCTAAGCTCTCCTCTCCTTCTCTAAACTCTGCCAAACTCATTCCAAAGCACTTCATATCTGTTGGCCAGAGCTGACTTGATCGTCGGAGGATCCTACCGGAGCCACCCCCCACCGGTTTCGGACGAGACTTTGTTTTGCAGGTCCCCGGCGGCGACCTCGTCGACCCCCACTCCAGCTGATTCCGGCACCGACCAGATTCTGCACCAACAATATATTTATGGAAATAAATTTTGACAAAGGATCTAAGTCAGGACTTCTAAAATGGTAGCACATATCTTGGTCCATTTTGTGTTCTTCCTCTAATACCTTAAGATGTACCAAGATGGTCTAGATAAGAGGCATAGTTAAATGTATCAGAATATAGACTTTTACAACTGCATTGGTAGTGAAAATCTGCAATTCAGGGTTTAGTCATTGCCAAAACCATTTGGACCTCTGGGTCATTACTTTTGACCCATACGCCGCTCATCAGAGTTGGTGTAAATTTGATCAAAGCTTTGTGCTATGACTCTTTTAGTACAATGGTGCCACCTGAAGATCTAAGATTCCATTTTTGCAGCATGTTCCAGCTAATCAGCTGAAACATTTTAGGATGTCTCGTTTTATTCTAGAGAGTTTGAGCAAAACAAGATGACACCAGACGAATACAATATCAAAGTACAGTACAAGAAAACATAAAACTCGGTTATCAGTTTTGAAAATGCATATAAAAATACCTAAATACATGCACATATGAGAAAAAAGGCATTTAAGGTAAGTTATTAATTGTATAAATTAGGGCATTTTTTTTTCAAACTAGAAACCACCATAATTTTATTTAACAAGAACTGGTCCCTAAGATTTTATTTAAGAGAACGAATGTCTTCCTCAATGCATCAGTGTCAAGTAGGTTTGCAACACCAAAAAAATGCAACTGGAACCAACAAGCAGGTGCATTATTTTTCTAAGACTTTGATTTTAACCTAAAGCCCAGTTTGGAAAATAAACTATTATATTTCTTCAATTGGACACCTCTGTATTACAGGATGTTTTCATACTTTATGCCTAGCTTCTGAAGAACTCCAACCATATTACAAAGACAAAGCCAATGATACCACATAAAAGTCCAGTTTCCGATATAGGGTTAAAATCCCATCTAAGACAGGATTAAAACCCCAATTCAATAAACCAGTTTTTATGTCCATTTTAAGAAAATGAACTTCAACTAGACTAAGGCCTGCAATCTTGGTACCAGGTATCATATCGGAACATTATTAGTTTGATACAATATGGGTTGGTACAATGTGGATTGTACCTCATACCGAAACAGCTCTAGAGCCATTTTTCTCACTTTTTGTCTCAGTACGAATTGGTATACATCTTGGTATGCCTTGGTACAAGTCAATACAAGGCCTGTACTGAGCCGAATATGCATTTCATACTAGTTCCTACAACAATCCATGGAGCAGAATATCCTGGTCTCCTCAGATCATTCCTAAGTTTGGTTGAGTAGCAATACAACAAAATTAGGTTTTAGAACCGTGACTAGGGTGAAGTCAACCATTCTATATGAATTATTCAATAGCCTTAAACAACAACTTCAGAAAATTAAATCTATATTCGTTTTGCAAATCATGTCTTCAGATTCCACTTTTTATAAGTGGGTTTCACTATTTCAGCATACTAGCAAATGCAAAATTTTAATTGTGAAGTTAAACGTAATCAAATCATCATTAGATTTAAAATAAAAAAGAAATTTTAATGTTCTAAAATTGTTTTTTTTAAAGTTGTTTCTTTAAAACTTGTGACACCCTATAATGGTGGAACCACATATTGAAGTACTAATACATAATGGTCCATACTCCATACTAGCCATATCACAGTAAATTGAGATGGCATGATATATTGATTCTACTGTGCCACTGCCAACAGATGTAGCATGTCTCATGGTACCATACATGTTTGTATGGTATCAATTAGGTCTAGTATTTTAAACCTTGAATATATTAATTCAGCAAGTATAAATTAACAATTGCAATGCCATCTATTAACTTTTCTTTTCTTTTTTTCTTGATATAAGTAGTTTCCCATTAATAAAACCAATGCCAGGGACCTTTAATACAAATTCGAGTTTTCAATAAACTTTAAAGAAATGACACTTTGCCCCCCTTGAATTTGCCTGAGTTACCCTCCTACCCCTCTATACAAAGGTTTTTAATTAGGGCTGTCAGCTTACTTGGTTGACCCAAACTCATCCTTCCATCCATCTCCGTTAACATGGTCTCCAAAAATTGCAACGTGTACCTATCATGTGATGTTCTTCTAACTTTTAAGGACCAACATATCCTTGGCACAATTTGTTCGGGGTGAAAGCCTATGACGATCGCTGCCCACCTCCCAAGCCACTTGTAGTTGTACCTCATCTGCCACTTCATCCTCTTATACATTCCATTGAGGTCTCTCATAAGATCCTCACCGGTCTCTACCCACCTCCCATGCCACAGCCAAGTAGAAGGATGTGTCCTTGCTGAACAGCTCCAATACCTACAAGCAGTAGATGAACAGCATCATCATCTTTGGCAAGTTGATGAGCAGGACAGCATTCTAGTTCCCGGTCAACTAGTATCCAACCAACTTGTGAAGACGAGTTGAAACTCACCTTGTGGGGGCAGGGTACAAGTTTGGGAAGGGATCAAAGGGGCTTTGCTAGGAGATAACGGATGGTGAGTACTGAGTAGTGAAGGCCATGTCAGGGATTCAGGTGTTCAGGTGTTGGGTGGGTGGTGGAAGCTCTGCCAGGCAGAAGAGGAGGTCACCAAAGTCGAGGATGCAGCGCGGTTGGTGACATAGACAACCCATCTCAAAGGCTAATATATAAATCCACAGGCAAATTTCTAAAACCCATATTGGATGTAGTGGTTTTTAATGCACTAATATCGATGTATGAACTATGAAGCAAGTGTTTATTAGTATACCAATCAAGAATCAAGAATTTGACAACATGGAATTGCATCATTCTATGCACTCACAAAAAGGAGAAGTGATAGCTGCCTTTAAGCTTTTTTAAGTTATGAAATGGGAAGTTCTGGATTTGATTCAAGACCCAATGAGTATGCCTTTGCAGTTTGAGATCCGTGAAATGCCCTCCTCATTCTAAGCATGCGTTTCTTGACCAAATGCTAGCAAGGATGTCCAAGTCCCAAGTTTTGAGTGAACTCTATATGGGTAGAGCTTTTGTTACTGCTTTTACTAAATTTGGGTTGCTTGATAGAGATATAAAGATATTCCCACAAATGGATGTGAGGAATGCTGTATCCAGCTATGAATTTGTTGATAGTAGGAGGGATCAAGCAGAACCTTGGAGCAGTAGAAGGTTTCAGCATAACAAAATATGGGGTTGTCATATAATCAGAGTATGGGAAGCCCATCAATGTGAACCTACTCCAGGAGAGGTGGTATATAAACATAGCAGTGCGAGAGGAGTGTTCCATTCCACTAGAAAAGGGCTCCAAGGGCAATGGGAAGGAAGCCAAGAACCATTTGGCTCACTTCAACAAAAAGCTCAGGCTTTGAGGAAATCGATGTGCTTCAACATAGTAGAGCAGCAAAGACTAATAACTTTAGGCATTTTCTCAGTGACTTTTCCGAGTTCATGGTGACCCACCAGAAAAACAAGCTTTGCTGTGAGAGAAGCTTAGCCTTCAGTTCCACTATGATGTCTGGATATTGCACTACGACAGAAGCTAATGCCTCCTTCAAAACATCAAACTCTAGCAGAGCCTTAACATTGCATTTCACATGGTCTTCCAAGACAAACTCAAGAATTTTAGGCCTTTTCTCAATGATTTCGCCATACCCAGCCTTAATGAGCCCAAGCTCTCAAGATGTTTGAGGAAATGCTTGATCACTCTCCCAACTCAAATCTCGAGTATCTCCACATACTAAGTGAGAAAATCTCCTAGTTCTCTTCTTGCAACTCCAATTCCAATTAGATAGACCATTGCTGTGCTCATGGTCCCCTCCAATTTGAAGTCAAGCAACTCTCGGTGCCGCTGAAGGTCTAGAGGGTTGTCGCCAAGTTTGATGTCTAATCCCTACAAGTACTTCACCGCGGGTGCAAGATCGACCACCATGCTCATATGGAGGACTTATGGGTACCACCCCATGATGGTTGCATTGTAGACGCCCTTCCCCATACAATGCAGAATGGGAATCATGTTCTTATTGACATTACAACCAAGGACAAGGTTGTAATTGTTGATGTCTTCTAAGGTGAGGCCGAGCAAATGGACAAAGTCAACACCCTCCCACATGACATAGAAAGTGATGGGGAGCTCGAGGCCATTGAGCTTGTCAAGGACGATGCAAAGCCCATGGGGGAACTTGTAGATGTGGGTGCTATTGGCTGTGTGCTTATTCTTCATCTAGAGCAAGCTGAGCCTTGAGCGTATAATCCTCATCAGAGAATATCCAAAAGATGAAATGATCAGCTCTGATCAAAAAGACTTCCAGTTAGTTCATTGGACTGCTTAAAAGGGAAGACTGGAATTGAGGGATTGGAGTGGAACAACTTTGGTAAGGGCTTTGTGAAAGGGAATTTATGTCATTTAGAACAATGTTCCAATAATGTTGAATGGCTAATGCATTAAAGGATGACATTTGATCAACAGAGTAACTTGAGGGAGCCAAGTAAAAATTTTTAAACTAGAGGGGCTTGAGGGGAACTCAAGCAAAGTCGAGGGAGTGAAAGTGTAATTTTCCCTAATCTTTTATTTGATAGCTCATCTCTAAATTATAAGATGAATTTTGTAATAAATTTGACACATTTGAACTGCACATATTTACATATACAAAAATATAAGGGTGGCAATACCTAACCATTTAACCTGTTTGACTTGTTTCAACCTGTTGTAGATCATGTTAGATAACCTATCAGGTAAAATGGTTAGATTGTTTGGATTTTTGACCCATTTAATAAATAGGCCCAGTTCAAGTTAATAGACTTTGTTCTATCCTGCATCTGACCCAACTTGTATCTGGTCCGACCTAACCTAATTACCATCCCTATGAAAGTATTAACATATATCAATATCTTTATAAATAAATTATTCTTGAATTATCTATCTTAATAGTTTTAATCTACTAAGCCTGATATATATTACTGATTCATTCCCTAACAACTTAAGTTTTTAGGGTCAAAAGATTGGTTGATATGGTATATGAGATCAAGCTGGTCAAGGTTGAGTTTTAATCTTCCATGTCAGTGATTTGTATAATTACCAGTGATCATCTTGCCTGCATTTCAATCCACAAGTGCATGGTCAGTATCCACATGATAGGGAGTGTTAAGCTTGATATATATTGTTGACTCATTCCCTAACAACTTAAGCTTTTGAAGTCAAGTGTTTGGTTAAAATGATCTAGCTCATGTTAAAATTGACTTTAAAAACTGACTTATGAAATGACTTTCATTCTTGTTTTATAAAACCCAGACTTTGAAGTACTATTTCAGAAGCTAGATTTTGAAACTGGATTTTTGTGTAGTATTATTGGCTTGAGCTTCATAGATGGCATCAAGATGGAATGAGGCATAGCATAGAAGTTGAACAAATAAGGGTGCATTTGGTTAGCCATTAGAAAAGTACTTTTTTTGCTTTTTGATTTTTAAAAAGCAAAAAATCAAAAAGCAATGTTTGGTAACACCATTTATGATGCAAGGAAGATGTCTATTCTGTGAAATAAAATTTTAGGGATCACCATTTACGATGTTTTTGAAGGATGTTAATGTTGAGGGGAAAAAAAGTGATGTGCACAATACGTAAACTACATATTTTTTAATATCTATAAAATGGAAGATTAATTGGGGTATAACATAAATGTTAAAAAATGGAAATAGTAAAATAGGAAATAATATACAGATTTAGATTCCTCTTGGCAACTACAGAAACTACCTACATATACCCGAAACAATTATGTACTCAGGTATATATGTTTCAGTGGGAAGTCATTGATCCAGAATATGCCGAAAAGGTCCCAAAAATCTATGCAACAATTTTGGATTTAAATCTAATATGCCCAAAGACTTAAAAGTTAAAACACTTCAATCTGATGTTCCTTTCAAATTTCTACTGTTGTTTGAGTTCTCCCTTATCAAAGGAAAAAAAATCTTCCAGTTATTCTACTAACCTTTTAGGTAACATTGCCCATGTTGTTATGATGAGAATAAAATCTGCACTACAAATTATCTGCATTTCATTGTTCACCAATTGATGAATCTGCACTACAAATTATATGCATTTCATTGTTCAACAATGGAAAAATTTTCTCTACATTTCCTCTAGTTGAGGAAATATATCTGCATTTACATACCCTTATTCCAACCTATTTATAGTTTGTTTTAGAAATCTTATGTGGCTTATACTCGGTTTAACATGCTATTTATGAATGATAAATATATGAAGTCCTGATTCTCTTCAAAGCACTTCCATGCAAGTCCATGAAAGGTGTTATGAAAGAGTAGAAGCACCATTGAACACCAAAAATCTCTCTATACGTCCAACGTGGAAATTTCATTATAAAGAAATCGTCACCAAATCAAGTAACAGAGAATATCTTTTGAGTTTTGAATCTACGTAATGTAAGTTATGTTCAATTGGCTTATGCTATTTTCAATCAAACAGGTTTAAAGAAAAGAAAAATGCTCTTGGCACTTGCTAAAATTTGAGTACATCAATACTTTTTATGTCATACATCATTAACATTATTATACAAAAGAACAATTTGATGCAAATCATTGAACAAATAAGAACATGCATAAATCATATCATGACTAGAAGCTTCATACCTGAAATGAATAAGAAGATCCATGATCAGAGAACCCATTAATATATAATCGACCTGCCCTTCCATCACCAGCAAACCACCTTAAAGAAACTATAGGGACCTTGCCCATCTTATATCCAAGGTTGAGCTTGAAAAGCGGAACACTTGGAGCAGCATATGACTCTTTTCTGCTTGTCACTGGAGCAGTTTTCTCAGCTGAAATCGGTGGTACGGCCCAAACGGATATTTCTCCACTATCATATCCAACAACAACTTTACTTCCAATGGCACATGCCCAGCATGCTGAAACTACACTTTTTGGTTCATTGAGTGATGTATGTAGCACATTTCCACCAGCTGTGAATACTACTTTACTTTCTTGTATACCCCATAAGCTCAAAACTCCATCTCTGAAAATGATAAGAGCCCTGCTTTGCAAAGAACATCGTAAAAGTCTAAAAGAGTTAAAAAAGGACAAGAAGTTCTAATGCATCATGATAATACTACAACTAACCGTCAGGAGAAGTTTACAGGAAAGTTAAAAGTGAAATAAAAAACTTCATCATCCCAAAATACAGGTGTTTAAAAAAAAAAAGGTAACTACTGTATTGGATAGTGACAGAAGTATATACAAGTTCCTTTGTACAAAGAAGGCTTAGTTCTTGTTTATATAATAAAACCTTGACTTTGTAAGCAACACCATCCTCACTTGGCAATTAATAGGTGAAAGTTTTGCAGCATTAAACCTATCTAAATACTAGGAACATATTCTCCCAGTCACACATCGTATTCCTAACTTAAAATGGGTATTGGCAAGATAAAGGCAATGAACTTAGAAAGTTAAGGAGATATTTATACTTTGTTCATATAAATTATTGCAAATGTTTAAATGATGCTTTACTAAGTCTATTGGATTCTGGGGGACTAAGCTCATTCTCAATTTAGAAATGTTCCAATTTTCAGAGAGTCACTTTAAACTATAATATCTCACTGTAGTTATGCCACATGATTTATTTTGATGGCAGTGATCTTCTAATCATGGAGAATAGTTCCATGACATATCCATGGCTTGTTGAAAACCAACACCTTCTAGCAGCATTCACATGAATTGCCCTAGGCCTCAGTCCATTAATTGAGATACACTGATGCAGCATAGGAATTCTAACATGAGACCACATGGAATACCTGCTTCAATCTAGACCCAAAAAACTATACACCCACCAACATAAATGTACCTATTCCGAACACTCGAACATGGATATTGGAATAACACCTGTGTATGGATCCGTAAAAAGAAATTCTTAGACATTTGAAGGATCTAATATGACATGCAGATGTGACCGAAACACATACTTAAGTCCATGTAGCCAAGCTTTCGATGCACTTCATCTCTTTGTTGACATGAAATTCGGACTCACCAAATGACAACACCCAGTAATCATAATCACTGTCAAAAACTATTTCTCCCATAAAATATATGTAACATTTTGACATGACCTGGCATGTCCTTTGAGAGGCTAAAATCCATAACAACCTAAATGGAAGCTTTTACAAATTCATAGAAGATGAAATTGCTGAGCCTTCCATCAGATTAAATTGACACAAGCGAGAGAGAGAGAGAGTTAAAAGAACTAACCTCTTGCTTTCTGCCATTGGCTGTGGTAATATACATGTGACTGCAGTCTCCTTGGCTGCCTCAGCTGCCATACCAGAGGGAATAGCTTTTAAAATCATTTAGTGAAATGACCTTAATAGAGTAAACTAAGGAGAGCACTTTGGATAACAAGTATTTTTCTCTCATACATGTTACGAAAGCCAAAAATAGTGGTGATTTAAAATTTATGCCATTATAACCTGACGTTACAACAACATCCATGGCATTTTCTGTACAAAAACTCTGTCAGCACACTGTGCTTCAATAATTGCCAATTAAATGAAAATGGCAAAATGCAATGCAAATTATTTCCATGAAAATACAAAACGATTTCAAGATCAGAGCAAAATAAGTCATTATATCCATGTTGGTGAAACCACAAATTAGCTGAAGACAATTGATATTCAACATTTCCAAAGTCTAAGTGCAGAGTAATTTCATCAAAGATCAACCACATGTACCTTCATACTTAAACTGAAGACATTTAGGCTACCATGTGTAACTGAAGATCCCCCGATTTCTTCCATTAAAGTCAACAAGCAAATAAATAGTTTCCCAAGATAAAAGTTCCCATGCATTGTATTACATTTTCTCAAAAAATAAAATTCCTGCTTTGGACGTAGTAGGCACAGAAGTTGACTTAACAGGAAGAGAATGAAACATGAACATATAAAAAATCAGAAGACAAATTTTAAAGGAAATTTTGAAGAGATATTTTCATATGCAATGTGAAAATAGCAAGAAGAACTGTACAAAAAAGTAATAAACTGATCACCAGGGAGTAAACTACTCAAGCCTGAAGCTAAAATGCCAGGGTATCCTTACTTGGTAGAAGATCATTCTCTTAATTGAGATATTACTGTAAATGTTTACAGAAAATTCCCTTGCCTGATTGCACATATTGCTATTACAACTGAACATTGAAATGGATCCATAAATTTGAAAGCAAAGTCAAGATATTGAATAAATACAGTAACTGGCCAAACAAGAAACATCTAACTGGTAAAGATCTCTTTGAAAGTAAACAAAAATAACCCATGTCCTTGTAAACATTTTGTTCTCCTTGTTAAGAAGAAAGTTATGTTCATTAGTAGTCCACATGCTATATAAACCAATACATACAACTTGACAAATAATAGGCTTGAATATAAAATTTTTCAAGAAAATCAATATTTATATCAACATAACAAAAAATTAATCAATTACCTTATCCCATCAATTTGAGGTTGGCTACATAAATATTATTCTCCAATTGGGCCTCCAAAATGCAAAGTGACTTCCAAAATGAATAAAACTATTTCCATCCATGCCCTTTGTCCTCTTTTCCGACCCTTTTACTTATATAAAAAGCATGCCGAAGCCATTTGTAACCATTTTAAACTTTTTACCTACTTCGATACACGTTTTGATGCTACTCCTAAAAGTTTTCTCATGTTAATGCTTCTAATTCAAACCTTTCTAGGTTCGCAATTTTAGAGCTTGAGCATTTTATTTTTAGAAAAACTATCTATAAGTCTCTCGATTGATCTGGATTTATTTTTAAGTCCCTGGACCTCATGGATGGAATAAAACCTCCCTGAACTGCACAGGAAGTTATTTTTAGATCCTTGCCATTTGTGATTTCATCTACATAACTAAAGATGAAATCCATGTAACCAAAAATCGTGTAACCAGAGATAAAGAACGTGTAACCAAAAATCACAAATATGTAATCCAAGATGAAAATCGTGTAACCAAAAATTACAAACATGTAGCCAGAGATGAAAGCTGTATAACCAAACATCAAAATGGGAAGGTTTTATTCCATCAATGAGATCCAGGGACTTAAAAGTAAGTCCAGATCAATTGAGGGAGTTATAGATAATTTTCCCTTAATATTTCTAGATCCTTCAACAATTTTCCAGAATTTTATGATTATTTTTTGAAGATTTTAGTTTATTTTCTGGTGTTCTACCATCACAAATGATTCTTCCAATTCTCAAGATATTTTAGAAACTTCTTTTAACCCTATCTTTATTAAAAATGCTCTTAACATGGTTAAACAGATTTACCTTTTGTTTAACCCTAGGTGGAATTGTGAGAAGTTGGGCCACCAGTCACATGCATGTACTTCAAAAATTATCTTCTATGAAATATATAATTACCTAAAAGGCATAATTCATAAGGACTCAAGCTTCATTGCTTCTGGAAGTGCGAAGCATTCTAAGAATTCATCCACTATTTTACTGCTATTTTTTTATTCAGTGAGATTTTCACATTGCTGTAGTAACATTTCTTTTTTGTTCTCAAAAAAATAAAAGAAAAATATCCACATAACATGTGCATGAAGACATCTCTTGGTGTATGATTGTAATATGTATGTTCAACTCTTAGAAAGCAAAGAAAAATAAAATGTTAAGTGTGACCATCCACAAATATAGAAATGAACAAAAATAGGATTGTGGGAAAATATCTCACCATGAGACTTTGAGAAAGGAATTCTATACTGCATGTAAACTAGATGATTTAGTGCATGGTCCAGCTTCAAAACAGATACATTTCCAAGGTGATCCCCAACATATCTAGGTGAAGCACAGAACCAAATTCAGCACATTACAATAACTGAAAAAAGTATTACTTTTAAAAGCAAATCAGATAATGTGTGAAGCTGGAGAATACTTACATAAAGAAAGTTTGTTGTACGACAGAAAATGCAGTAATTTCCTCATTGAAAACATGCATATTACACAGTTGTTTCTTATCAATGTCCCACACCTGAAAAAATGATTTTGTATTTACAAGGTATTTACATCAATGATGGAACCTAGTAATTGGAACACCTCATCTATCGATAGGATGTTGCAAGGAACCTATGCACCTGGTATGTAATAAAAAAAGACTAAATTTTATGCTGCACCTCATAACATACTGAAAAACATAAAGATCTGCGGTGGCTCCCCAAAACTTAACATGGAAAATGCTAATTTCGAGATTTAGCCTACCTATATACCAAATAACTCAGCAGAAACAAAATAGGGAAAAAAAAAAATCAATAATTAGGAGAATAAAGTTACAATAATGAAATAATGCAAGCTTAGAAAAATACATGGAAGATTATTTAGTTCTCCAGACCCTGGGATACACACCATGAGACAAATTATTAGGGGCAGTTGCAAAGAAAATCCATTTAGTAACTAAAAACTGATAAGTACATCATATGAGTGCAGGCTCAAATATCACTCTGGCATGTACAATCCTATTTATCACTATTGTAGTATCGAATACACGTAATACAAATTTAAGGAACCAACAGCTGGTTGTATCTTCCACTCCAAGCGAAAAGTTCTCAGGTTCGGTTTAAGGACTTAAGTCCAATTTTCTTAAAAAATGGCAATGTTAATGCAGGCCTCTGGGGATTGTGCTTACAATCAAAAGCATAAAATGCTTTGGATGATTTTAGGCATAGCATATTCCCTTTGGCTATATAACCATGTGGTTTCTAGAAATTTAAGACCTTGAGTGGTGGTGAATAGCCACCGTAATCTCAAGAAGGAGATTACATGTGCTTAGCAAAAGTGTATGCAGGTAGAACATTAACTAAAAAAGCAGTCCTTCTAGCTCGCATTATAGTTCATAAGCCAAAGAAATTTACAAAAAATCAAAATAGATGATGTAAATAATTTATTTGTCAAAAGGACTTGCCTCTATGTGATTTTGAACAGTTACATTCAAAAGGATGCCTTGATTCTCCATAAACTGCAATAAATAAAAAAAAAGAAAGAAAAAAAACAATTATAACTCCAAAAGAAAAAATGGCAACATTTGAAAAGGAATCGTCTTGAACAAATCCATAATAGAACTGCCAGCTGACATTGTTAACAAACAGAATACATAATGATCCAGAAAGTATTTATCAAATTACATGCAGCTCATTCTTTCCCCACACTTACAAGTAGTTAACATGTCAGAAACTATATATTTTTAACTTTAACAGAAATGCAAACAATAACATGCAGTATGTTTAAACAAATTATATATTTTTATTTATTGAAAGAATATACTTTATATGAACAACTCATAAAACCAATAGCTTGTCCCCAGAAGAATAAAAATAATTCTATTCTTCATAAATGCATTAAACTTGTGATTCCAAAATATTTAAGTCTGCTTAATTTCAAGTGATTAGATATTGAATGCAACATAAAACCTAGTTCTATGCTGACAATTATCATACCAATTCAATTATATTTTAAAGTCATCAGCAAAAAAAAAAAAAAATCCAAAATTACAGTATATTGTTGAAAACTATCAAAGAAACCGAAATAAGCGAGATGGAGGTGGAAGGACCTGCAAGAACTTGCTGGGGACAGCTTCCTCGGACTGAAGCAGAGCTTGGGTGTTGTCCTTCCCAAATAACTTGATCTGTCCATTTCTGACACCATAAACCACACAAATTACACAACAAACTAACAGTCAGTTTTCTCATAGAGGCTAGTCGACTAGCATCAAATGAAATGCGATATATTAAGAGTTACTTTATTTAAATATATGTATCTAAAAAAAAAAAGAACTGTGGCTGAAGAAAATAGTGAGAAAAAAAGGGATTACCTGGTGGATATAGCGAGAATGTGTTGAATGGGATCGTAAGCCATGGAGGAGGCTTCGGCGGGGACGCCATAGTGGAAGGTGAGGCGGGGGTTCACGTCCTCCTCTCGTATACCGTTGATGCCGCCTCCGATGTGCTGCAAGAGAGCGGTAGCAAATTAAGAGTAGAGGAAGCATAGAAGAAATAAGGAATACTTTCTATTATCATGCGCCACTCCCCCACTGTTCCCGTAGCAATGTGGTCGCATGGTGGTGGTGCGTTCCCTTCGTAAGGGAAAGGTCGCGAGTTCGATCCTCGCCGGGAGCTATTTGAAAGGGTACCCAGATTTTAAAAAAAATCTAAAAACCGTAGTACGGATGGATATAATCTGACCCCGTAAGGATATAGATAAAAATTTTTAAAAAAATTTAGAAAAAAAAAAAAAAAAAAAAAGCCCCACCTATATTTAAAATATAGACGCCTTTCTTTTTTTTTTTTCTACTAATGTAAAAAAATTTTTAAAATTAAAAAAATTTAAAAAAAGTACCTAAAGATGACTACATTAAATTATAGACGGCTTCATATTTTTTTTCAACTGAATTTTTTAAGATTTTTTTTAGGCAGCAGGCCTATTAATTTTTTTTTCTAAATTTTTTTTCAGATGCATGCATACCTATTTTTTTTCAACCGACATGTTTTTTCAAGCACTTACACGTAAATCGCGTTGATCCAACGATCGAGGATCTAATCGAATATAAACTTCCAATCGATCGAAGCCCAGCCTATTTTATATATATATATATATATATATATATATATATATATATATATATATAATTAATATAATAATTATATTAGTTTTATTATTTATTAAATTATATTTATATATTTTTTTATTCTCATTATTTTTTAGTATCTCAAGCTTCTTCTTCACTTAATTTTTTTTATTATATAATAAAATAATTAATATTTTTATATCTTAAAAATATTATAATTTTAAATTCTTTATCCTTTTGAACGAGTTCTAATAGAGATAGTCTTATTTTATTTAAAAATAATACACTTCCATCTTTACTTAAAAATTATTTTGATTATTTATTTTTTTAGATATGTATGTGTATAGATTGAATATGAGAAAATGGATTACTCGTGGGTATCTCCAAACTTATTAGATATGGAGATGGGTATCTCTTTTCTTATCCAATTAAATATCGGATAGGATTTGAATATAGAATATTAAATTTGAATTTAAGGATGGATAGTATAATATCCTATCCAAATCATATCCATTGCCATCCCTAAATCCGAAGACATAGAAGGTGGAGCTTTGTATAAAGTCTATCTATATCCCACCGATGATATTAAAGTAACGTAAGCCGAATGAGAGTTAGTAAAAAACTAATCTTTTAATTTGCCTACGTCCCGCCTCAAAAACAACCCCCGTTATATTAGGATTCTTCATCTGCCCCATGTTAATTTTATTGCCTTTGCCTTTTTCTAAAGGCAATTGTCATGGATGCCAAGTATGTGATGGCATCATGGTACATAGTGTGTCTATATTAAAGCACCATAAAGCAAGTTAGTAAGCAAACTAATCTTTTAATGTGCCTGCACCCCACCTCATAAACAACCCCCATAAGCAAATGCTAAACAAATTTTCGTAGGATTCTTCCTCCGAGCCCATGTTACTTTTACTAGCACTGCCTTTTCCTAAAGGCGATTGCCATGGATGCCATGTGTCTGATGGCATCATGGTACATGGTGTGCCAAACAGGTACACGTGTAGGCTTCTAAGCACGTACATCATTTCGATTACCTGGTCACTCGTCTGCCGTCCAACACAAGCTGAAGGGAAGTAAACAATAACTAGATCTTGTCTGCTGACAACCACGTGGAAAGGTTTAGGTCGGCGCTCTCCTGACCACCATGTGGAAAGGTTTAGGTCGGCACTCAAATAAATTTGCTCCTCTGGACCCACTCACCGGCTATCTCGAAGTACCCCAACTCCAATGCCATATTACGGGCCTTGGAAAGCCCGTTTGTGTATGCGATTTTTCATCAGATCAGCCCATGATCGAACATCTTCATAGATAAATTTTATATATAAAAAAAAATAAAATTAAATTTTTAATATTATCATGTATAACTATCATGTCATCCATCTTAAAAATAAATAATTTTTTTTTATTACTATAAAAATTTTATATAAAAAATATTATAAAAATTAGCCATCACGTTAACCACCTCGAAAACAACTATCTCGAAAATGATCATGTGCCATCAGCGATGTCACAATAAATAGCAATATAATATTTTATAATATTATTTTTACATCATAAAAATAATGTCCCATCATCCATAGCCATCATATTATCTATTTCAAAGATTGATATATATTTCAGATATGAAAGAGAATCCCCCTATATGAAATGGATGATGCGGCAATCATCTACGATGATACCGTACAATTTGTATGGAGAAAGATTTTGAATCTATCTAAATCTAACCATCAGATTTACTTAGAAGCAGGTTGACTTGGATAATTCCGAGTATATTATAAGATGAAGTAACGCAAAGAAGCAAGTTGACTTGGATAATTTCGAGTATATTATAAGATGAAGTAACACAAAACTGCAAAAACTGCATCCATATTAACGAGACCACGTCGTTTTGTAGCGTGGCGTTACGTGCCGTTTCTCTATGTACTATTAATTTATTAAATATCTCCAATGCCATAATATCGAGGTACGAGAGTTCTCCGGGGCCAAGATCCATCTCCTTAGATCACAGTTTAAACCTCTTCGGAGATCCGATAAAATTGGAACGATAAAAAAAAAAAAAAAAAAAAAAAAAAAAAAAAAAAAAAAAAAAAAAAAAAAAAAAAAAAAAAAAAAAAAAAAAAAAAAAAAAAAAAAAAAAAAAAAAAAAAAAAAAAAAAAAAAAAAAAAACGATAAAAAGATCACAATTTGGAGTATAGGCTCTATTAGATTGCAAAATCTAATCATCATCGCCGAAAATTGCGGCAAAGATCCTATTTTTTTTCCCTTTTTTTTTTTCGTCCATTACTAAACCATTCCTGGAATAAAGACGATTCCTATATATAAAATAAGTAGCAAGAATTGAAAAAAGAGAACGATGGGTGAAATGAGGGGAAGTGAAGTTTAGAGGAATGAAAAAACTTTACCTTTTTGGAGGCCTTCTCCACAAGCTTCCTCACGAACATGGTGGAAGATGAAGACGAGGAGGAAGAGGAAGAAGAAGAGTTGGGGCGAGAGACTTAGATCTGATGCTGTTGATGTTTTTCGCAGGATAGTGCAGAAGAAGGGGAAGTTAGTTTGGAAGGAAGGATTGCTTTGAGGTATCCGGAGAAAGGGAAAAGAAACGAAGGGTGGTGGGGTAGGAGTTTGGAGCGGTTTGGGTTTGGTTTTAAATTGAGAGAGATAGAGATAGAGAGAGAGAGAGAGAGAGAGAGAGAGATTATGACGACGTGGTGTTGATCCAAAGGTGTTACAGAAAGTCGTGATGGTCATGCCCATGATGGCCCCTGGCTGGTCACGCTAGGGCAACGTGACCAACCAAGGAACGACACGTCGAGCCAAAAAAAAAAAAAAAAAAAAACCACTCCAACTTGAGCTGTGTCTTGGTTAGCAACTACTATTTTGTCTAATTGCAAATAAAGAACAAAACAAATAAATAAATTAAAAAAAAAATAATGTTATGTATGCCAATTTATTATCTATTATATATATATAATAATATTTTATAAAAAAATATTATAGTATTGCCATCTCAGCATTTCAAATAATTTTAATTATATCATGTAAATTATTATTTTATTATTTATAATAATTTAAATATTATTTTTAAATAATAATAAAATAGTATTTAAAAAATTAAAAAAAATAATATTATAAAAATAAAAATAAAAAATAATTTTAAAAAATTATTATTTTTAAAAAATAAAATATTATAAAAATAGTAATAATATTTTTTTTAAAATACTAGTTTATTATTATTTTAAAAAAATAGCATATCATTTTTTAATTTTAAAAATAATAACATACTAATTTATTTTTTAAAAAATAATATTTTTATTTTTTAAAAAAAATATATTTTGATATCTGAATCAATCCATCGGATCAGATCAGATCAAATCTAATAAATTATCCATAAATAAAGCATGGTATATCGATTTAAAAGTCAAATTTCTGTATTTAATAGCCTCCAAAAATTTGAAAAAGGTATAAAAAGAAGTGAGAGGATGAAGATACGATCGGGATTGGTATTTGCTGAGAGAAAAGAAGAGTCATGGTAGGACAGCATCGATGGATATGGAGAAGATATGAAAACAGAAAGAAAGAAGAAAAATAATAATAAAATATTATTTTATAAAAAAAAAAAGAAAAAAGAAAAGAAGAGATAGAGAGTTTCTTCCTCTTCTTTCAATGGTAATGTCGGGAGCACCGATATCGATAGGGGTGCTAGAGAGTGTAATTGAGATCGACGTTTGTCGAGAGAGGAGTGGTGGTGGTACGGTAGCGGGTGGGGTGGCACCGATATGTGCGAAAAAGATATGAGAAAAGAAGAGGAGATGGAGGTGCGATCGAAATCAGCGTTTACCGAAAGAAAAAGAAAGCCATGGTGGGGTGATATGGGGTGTAGCAGTACCGACGGGCGCATAAAAAGTATAAGAACAGAAAGAAAAAAATAAAATAAAATATTATTTTATAAAATAATAAAAAATATATCATATATATAATAAATAAAATATTTAAAAAAATAAAAAAATATTTATTATAAATATTTATTATTAAAAAATTTAATAATTATAGACCGTAATTATCTATCTCGTGCAATGCGTGGATCTTCGACTAGTTTTATCTATATAAATAAGTTTGAAAATCAATAAAACTATGGGGAAAAAAATTAAGTGCTTAGTAAGAGAGAATAAAGATAATATAATATGTCAAAGAAATCATACTAGGTGAGACGATATATATATATATATATATATATATATATATATATATATATATATATATATATATATATTATAAGAGATTAATTATATAATTATAGATACAATCATAGTGATATGATAAAAATATGCATTTATCAATTATATAAGAAGATATATACCATAATTTATTTCTTTGTATATCCTTATTTATTTTCTTCATCATGGATGCCATTATTTGTTTCATTTATTGTAAAAAAATATACATCATTATTTATTTCCTTCATTAAAGAAAATATATGTTAATATTTGTTTCCTTTAGAATATGTGTTAATCTAAGCATGTGTTAGTGAAGTAGATGTACAGTGATATTATTAGGTGATACGATATCATGCTCTATTGAGCAAAACAGCATATGATTAATATTGAGCAATGATCGAAGTTTAGGTATTATGATGAGATCCTGATAAATATATTAGCTAATTGAGCAATCATACCAATAAAGTAAACCTAAAAGTCACCATGGATAACTTGCTTATGAACAGAGTAATAGTCCACTTCGACATATTTTGCATAAGCATAATAAATTGGACTAAAAGCAAGAGATATAACACTAATATTATTACAATGAAGAAAGGAAGACACCTAAATCCTTCAATAATATATGAATCCATGATAATTTAGTTATGGTGTGAGACAAGGAAAGATATTTAAATTCAGTAATAGACTAGACAATAATAGCCTATTTCTAGGCACTCCAAAAGATTAAATTGGGATCAAAGAACTAAGTTGTAGGTTTAATAATATACAAGATAGGCACATGTGCTGTTGAAAGAGAATCTTTAGTGCTAGTAAAGATTGTGGACTTGACTTGAATATATCTGATTTAGAATAGATTTACATATGATGAATATTTTTAGGCATTAATGAAGTTTGAGTGAGTATAATAGATTTAGAGAGAACTTGAAGGAATTTGCTTCAGTGCTCCTTAATTATATTTTATTAGAAAGGGGTACTTAGAGAAATTTAAATCAAAGGTCACCAAAATATTCTTTATTTTGTTGTTGCCTCTCCCTACACCGGCTGCCTCTCCACTGCATCGGCCGCCTCCCACACCTACCCCCTCACCTCTCTGCCTCTCCTCCTCCCTCTCCTCACATTATCCCCTCACCATCACCTCTCTACGCATTGGCCACCTCCCCCTCCCTTTGTTGCCACCTCTCCCCATGTTAGCCACCTCTTCACCACATCAGCCGGCTCCCATGCCGGCCTCCTTCCCTTGCCACTACCACTTCTTTGCATCGACCGTCTCCCCCTCTCCTCGCCACCTCTTCTTCTTGTGCTGACCACCTCTCTGCTGCATCAACTCCCTCCCTTTGCCACTTCTACATCGGCTGCCTCCCTCTCCTCTTACTATTACTTCTTCTTACACCGACTTCCTCTCCACCGCATCGACTGCCTCGGCCTCTTCTCCATAACATCGACCACCTCCTACCAACCCCTTTCCCTTGCCACGTCTCCTCCTCCCTCTCCTTGCACCATCCCATTGCTGCCTCCCGCATCGATCGCCTCTCCTCCTCTCTCTCCTTATGCCGTGCTCCTCCTCCTCCTCCCTCTCCTTGCGCCATCCTCCTCCTCCTCCTTCTTAAGCGGTGATCTCCCATAATCTCCCAGCAATGATGGCCCCACGATCTCTAAGTGGCTCTCCTCCTCCCACGATCTCCTTCTCGTAAAGTAGCTATATATCCTCCTCCTCTTCCTCTCTCATTTCTATTGGTGGTAGTAGTAAATGGATCGCAAGAACCCTCAAGGCCACTGTGGATCAGGCCACCAGTGCCTTGCTCCTCTCTTAGACCCCATCTCCCGACCTAGCCACCTAGATCATGGGGCCCCATGCATACCATTCCTCATTAATCATGATAGATGCCCCCGTTCCCTATGCTATAGCCCTCAGGCAATGACCTGTGCTATCATCCCTTCATTCCAAAACTCAAGAGACTTACCATTTCTTTTAGTATAAAAATTAATGCCCATGCAGTTCAAATTATTTACTACACCAGCCACTTAAATGATAGGTTAAAATCAATTGCTGATGGATAAACTAATGCCATTTATCTTAAATTGGATAATGAAAAAAATGCTAATGACAAAAAGACTAAAAGGACTTTGGAGCACCATAGCAAAATTTGAACTTGAATGATAAAAATAAAGGACTTTGTCTAAAAGATTGTTATCCATTGTCGTTGACTCTTCGAGCTGAAATTGGAAATCAACAGTTTCTTTTCTCTTCTATCATTAATAAATAAATAATAAAGGATAAAATAAAAAAAATAATAAAAAAAGAAAATATGATATTTTCTCATTGTTAATATCATCAAAGTATTAGTGACTCTAGAATGATACTGTATTGTTGATGTTGGAGGGAATCTAAAAGAAAAACTAAATTTTTTTCTAAAATTCTCCTCCAAGTTTTTTTTAAAAATTTTATCATTTAAACATTTTAATCTCTTTATTTCCGATCGTTAGGCTCTAAATTACCAATAATTATGTATATTTAAATCTTGTTTTTATTTCTGATCATTGGACTCATTAAAGATTTTGACCATTGGACTTCTTAAAGGTTTTAATAGATCAATAAAAATCTTAACGATTATAAACAGTCACAAACGGTCATAAATGATTATATTGATTGGCTATAAAAAGATCTTTTTGGGATCGAGTCTTTCCTTCTTCTTCTTTCTAAGCACTCTTTTTTCTACTACAATATTTTTTTTTCTTTTTCTAGGTGCTGAAAGAGTCCTTATCAATCTTCTCCATGATCATGCTTTTAAGTAAAGGATACCGATCGTATCTTAGGATGGTATTTTTGGATATTTTCTTTACGGAGGAAAGAAATATCTTTCAGAACAGTGTCCAACATACTTCTGATTTGATTTTTTTTTTTATTCTTAATTTTTTATAAGTTATTTATAACTTTTATAGTCAAAATTTTTATTAATTTTTTAAAATAACATCTAGAATTTTTAAGTATTATTCCAACGGTCGATGCTAGAAATATGTATCACTGTGAGATGGACGGCATGATCATCTTTTCGATGGACCTAAAAATTGTCAAAAGGTAGTGTACTCTATACATCAAAATCATTGATTAAGATATCAGAAAGTTCTTCCTTGTTCAACCTTCTTTGCTATATAGGGTGTCGGGAAGAAGTTAGATTGAAAGGCACATGGGATTGAAAGAAGAGTCTAAAGACTTGGAGTCAATAAGGTTGGGAAGGTTTCTTTCCTTGGATAAAGAAGGGATCCAAGAATTTTAAGAGCCAAGAAAAAATTGAAAAATAGCACACACCTACCCCTTAATATTGGTGAGATGACGATGAGTGACGGGGCCTGTCAACGGCAATAAGGTGGGAGGCTCTCATGTTGTGAAGTTGTTCTTCTCCAACTATTTTGAATAATGGTTTTCTTCTTCTACTATTTGCTATATTAGAAGGCCTTTCAGATGGATACCTCTGCATCTCTTCTTCAATTGTTGGAGACTATGCACTGGATTTGGATGCGCGGCCATGCATCTTAGATGCGTCACTAATACAAGTTCAAAACTATAAGGGCTAATGAATGGCTAATGAGGAGGCTGACATGGTAAATTCAAGGTATATTCCTTGAATCGTCACAAGGTATAGTTCTTTTATATAATTAAAGGTATAATTATGCTCCTATGCTTGAAATAATTTACAAAAGCATTTCAAAGTACGTACTTAGCTATATCTGTATGCATCTATCACTAATGCTTATGCATTGAAAGACACAAATATACTTATTTTTCTAGAATAAGAACACAAAGGTCCCAAGGGAAGATGGGTCATTTGAATCTAACGATGGTGGCAACGTCAAGGGAAAAGAGAGAGATGGAAATGGACAGGGAAAGAGGGGTCGGTCCTATCTCCATGGCCTATAGCATAGGCGCAAGTTAGGCAGAGAACCCACCCAACCAACTTCGGATGCCCAAAAGGGAGAGAACTACCGATCAAGAGATGGAAAAAGGATGGCAATGGCTAGCCAGACCGAGAAATTAAAAGTAAAAGAGCAAGTAACAGTGGATCGTTTAATTTAGATCTCAGATGGCTGCTGATTGAGCGGCAGCGCCCAACAAGCATACGAGCACTCAAGAAGAGGCAACCATGGGAGATTTGTGTCTCCCAAATCTGGGAAAAGGTGCTCCCATGATTATGGATGGGTCTAGGTTACGAAATAAGGCCATGGTAAAAATGCATTCACTACTAGGAAAATGCAGTATAATAACGTATAAAATTCATTGCTACTCTGTTGCTAAATGATTTAGCAATGGATTAGTAATGGATTTGCTTGCGTTGTTAAAAATCTCGTAGCTAATTAGCAATGGAATTCATTTCCGTTGCTATTTAGTTGCTAAAATTCTTTTACAATGGAATAACAACTGAATAATTTCATTGCCTATTTTTTAGTAATGAGTTTACTAAATAAATAATTGCCGTTGTAGTTATGTTGCAAAGTCGTTGCTAATTCATTGTTAAATTTTCAAACTTTTATTATTAGTCCGTTGCCATACCATTGTAAAGCCATTGCTATTATTCTAGTCTTTCGTTGCAAATTTATTTCTACTCCATTGCTAAAGTTTTAGTATTCAGCTGCAAGTCCGTATCTATTCCGTTGCTAAAATTTTTTGGATCCATTGTAAATCCATTTCTATCATGTTGCTAAAGTTTTTATATTTCGTTGCAAGTCCGTGTTTATTCCGTTACTAAAGTCTTTTGAGTCCGTTGCAAATCCGTTTCTATTACATTGCTAAAATTTTTGTATTTTGTTGTAATTCTGTTTCTAATCCATTGCATAATTTTCAAATATCCGTTGCTAATGCGTTGTAAATCCATTGCTAATTCATAATTTTAAATTATTTTTTTATTTTTAATCCATTGCTAAATTTTTATTTTTTATAATTTCTTTAGAATATTTTTAAATTCTAATATTTATATATACCTACTATATATTCAATAACAATCATAATAGTTTCAAACCATCCAATAATAATAACAATTCTTCATACAATAATACTAAAAAATTAATAAAGTACATACTTTATAAAATATGTATAGTATGTCAAAGCACACCTAAAGTTCACATAGTATCAAGATAAACAATAAATATATAAAGTGCATATCATACGCATATATAAAGTACATACATCAAATAAGTATCTCATCTATAAAATAAAAAAGAAAAAAAACAACTATGGAGTGCCTAAGTATACATCACCACCACCATTATTTTGTCCGTCTCTATCATCTTCCGATGCATGATGTTCCGAATTAGATGCCTAATATCATACATTAATAAATTAAGAAACTATAAAGAAAAGCACGAGTAAAGAAAAAGTAGAATGAGTTTTTTCTTATCTTCTATTGAGCTAAAGATGGTGCCATAGAAGGAGCATGTTGTATGTTGATTAGCGGGTGCTTCCAAGCAAGAGGAGTGGTCCATCAATTATCTGGCCAATTTTATGGTACAGGATGAGGAATCGAAGAAGGAACTGCAGCAAGTTTATTTTCCTAAGCTAATGTGATGATTTCAAAACAACCACCACTTCTGCACTTTTTTTTTTTTTGGTATAAAAGGAATGCTTTATTCATTAGATATATCTATACAAGAATGCTAAGAAGCAAGCTACCATGTAAACAAAGTGGTCGCTTATTTTCTTAGCCTCAAAACATTATAAAAAAGACTAGAACTTGATAGACAGAGATGTAACAACAAGAAGACATGCAAAATGAATAGAGTATAATATCAAAACCCTGCTAAATATCCAAAATTTTACGGTTGCTGAGTGAACCAAAAATGGAATATTGGGAATGGTAGAACATCTATAGAGAAAATATGCATACAATAATGAGTTGTAAGCCAAAACTTCATTGCTGTATAGATATCCTGAATGTGTTAAGGAAGTTATAAATATGCTAAAATTGATGCAGACATAGGAACACCGAAGGATTAGAAAGCTGTAGGTATTAGAAAGCTGTAGGTATTAGATCCTTGTAGTAAGAAAGTATCATTTGAGAAATAATGTTGAGCAATGTCATGCAGTAGAGGTGTAAGGCTGAAAACCAGAAAGTAATCGACCACCCAAAAAGCAGTTATATTGCAGCAAGCCTTTATGGAAAGTAAACTACTGGTTGTCTGATGTTGAGTTTTCCAAAAAGTTTGAGGTAATTAATGCTAAACTCAGCTGCCAAATTACTATGGTACCTATGAACTGAGGTAATAAGAGATGAAACAATATTGATGGTATCTAATGTTCAGATAATGAGTTCAATTGGGAGTAGTAGGCAGCCTCTTCAATTAGAAGGATGATGTGAAACATCATGTAGCAATTTAACATATGAGTATATAGCAGCATCAATTGTGAACTTATAAATATGATAATTGAAGAAGTGCTATGAAACCTCCAATTAGATGATGAAGACCATACCCTAACTATACTGTAGTTGAAATGCCGAAGCTGCATATTGTATTAAATAGAGCATTTAGAAACTTGTGATTTTTATTAAAGGCCCATTTGGAAGTAAATTAGAGCATTTGGTGCAATCAAATATATATTAGTTAGAATCTTCTTTAGAGAGAACTTCAACTTAGAGAAATCTCTCTATGAGATGAGATAAAAGAAGAAGCAAATAATCATGAAGAGTTCCTTGCTTTAGCTGTCTTCCTTAATTTGTTAGGACTTTTTCTTTTAGAGACTGTATGGTGGTTATACTATTTGTCAAGCAAGTTTCATTTTCCAACAATTCTTTTAGGGGCTTTGGAAATGATTCAAATTTGGCTCTAAATTCCTGCAATCACATTGTCATCACTTTCTTTGAGATGTCTGGTTCACAAGAAACCATTCCACTTCTCACTCCATGGAAGCCCTGAATGGTAAATCCATCTATGGCTTTGCATATTGAAGGTTTTTTTTTTTCCTAACAACAAATTAGAAGTGGTGCACGTGCTCCAGAACTATTAACTCTAACCCCGTTAAACCTTTTTATGGTTGCATTTAAAATAATATTTTATTTTTCAGCTCCTTTTTTGCAGTTTTAAGATAACTGGGATTATTCAAAATTGGAACTAGGCCAAGACACTGAATCTGTTACCAAATATGCAAATATAAATGAACACAACCTTTGTCCGCGGTCTCTATCACAATCCCTCATCATCCTCTTTTCAAATTAAGAATAAAGAGGCCCTTATTTTCTTGATTATAAAAAAAAAATGGAGAAACCCTTCTTTTCCTATAAATTTTTAATTTAAAACCAATAGCCCATCATAAACTTTCAAGATCACAAGAAAAACCGCTAATCATCTATAAAAAGTTATAGCAACTATACATTATAGAGCAATATATATAGAGAGTATATCTACAAAAAATACTAGCATATTCTGATGATCTATGAGGATAAAAGAAAAAGCATCTGAAAGCAAGAAGGACTCTCATAAACATACCAACTAGAACACCCACAACTAATAAGAAAAAGATCGATGAAGGTAAACTACGGAACCCACTACAAGCACAGGCTTAAGTCCAAAGCCATTGGATTATCATCTTCCTCTACTATAGCTGTGGCTTTTGTCGGTCCAGAACGGGCTGAGAGGCCCAAAAGGTTGCCCGCCTGATCATTATTACCATTTCTCCCATCACAAGGATGCAAACCTGTTACTATTAGAACTCGATGGAGACATTAACCCCATGTTTGGTTGGGATCATGAGAGGGAGAATGGATGAGATTGGAAGGATGGATGGCCTCCATCCATCATTTGATTCAAAAAATTATAGAGAGGATGGATGAAAAAGTACGATTCTCCATCCATCTTGATCCACTAATTTGTATTCTTTTAAATTAGAAGGATGAAGAAAGAATGGATGGAGCATTGATCGATGGATTTTTGCATAAACAAAATTATCCCTCATTAATTTTTTGATAAAACTATAATATTTCTTCATTTTTTCATTCATATTATTTTTATATATTTTTATATATACTATTAATAATATACTATTAAATTTTATTACTAATTATTTTAATTTAAGTACATAATTTTGATAATTATAATTAAATAACTAGAATTATCTTTAATTTTTTTATTTACTTTCTATTTTTAATTAATTATTTATATAATATTAATTAATTATTAAATTAGATTATAAATTAATTAGTTATTTATATTATTAATGAAATTAATTATTAAATTAAATTATAAATTAACTAATTATTTATATAATTAACTCATTAATAATTTAATTATAATCTTATTTATTAAATTAAACTAAATTAAAATTAAATATTTATATAATTATAAATTATAATGATTATAAGTTTATATATTGTTTACTTATTTAGTATAAATTAGTATCATAAATTAATAATAGTAAAATTTTTTTTAAAGGATAGTTTAATAAAAATATTATATAAATATCATCCATCCTTTCTTTCATTCCTTCTGCACCAAACAGAGAAATGAATCACTTTTATCTATTCTTCCATGTTTTATCAAATATATAAAAGGATGGATGGATTTTATCACTTTTATCTATTCTTCCATGTTTTATCAAATATATAAAAGGATGGATGGATGGAATCCATCCATCCTCTCTCTCATCCATCCTACCTCATCTATCCATCCATCCATCCATCCTCTCTCTCATCCATCCTACCTCATCTATCCATCCTTCTTTCAATACATTCTTTATATCAAATAAAGCATAAATCTCTTGTGAAAAAATATTGTTAGATTTAAATCCATAATATGATCTAATTATCACTTAGTCAGGTTTAACTCATTGAAACAAATTCTGAATCAATTATGATAAGTTCAATTAATTAAAAAATTCTATTGTTGATAAGACTTAGACTGAAATTCCTACTCTAATCAGGATTAAGTCTTTTGATGGAACAAGATAAGTATAGGTATAAATAGAGGTGGCATGATCTCTTTTCTCTAACTCTCAGGAGGGTGTGATAATTTTTATTGATCGTCCGCATTAAGATGGAGGATGAGGAGAGAGAAGACCAGCTGCCTATAAAAGAAGGATCAATACTCTGCGGCTACATGATCATCATGTTGATGAGACGATGGTGCAAGATATATTTTTTATTTGATTTTGTATGAATATAGAAGCACGATTCAGGCATAAAAGATTAAATTATCTAACAGATATGTATCACCATGAGGCACCATATTATTCAAATCAAGATCAAGATTACGATTCAGGCCAATCAAAGGCAGAAACTCTCTAGGGTAGGGGTTTGGGTCATTCAGATCCACAAGAATACTTTTTCCCTTGGGATTCTCGGCATTGAAAGATAATGAATTGTTTGTTTCAAGAGGATGGAATAGGTCATTTCTAATTGGATTTTGATCAACTATAGGATTTGAGAGACTGGAAAGGGAAGGCATATGGAAAGTAAAATTCCCTTTGATCTCCCTCTGTTGCTTTGCTTCCCTGACCAGAACCAATGTACATCGCCACAAAACCCCAACAGAACCTAAAGAACCCTCCGATCTCCCTATGCTACTCTCCTTCTCCACAGATGTCAGAAAAAAGTGAATGAAATGAAAAGCAAAGCATTTACCTACTCTTCTTCGTTGTTCTTTTCTTAGTTTTTCCTTTACTTCGATCGGATGGTAGGCTTGGAGCAGCCAAATTGGAAAACTTGGAAGAGGGCTCCCCGATTTTTCTCTACTCCTTGAGTCTTGATCGGGTGGGAGGGTTGGAGCAGTCAAATCAGGAAGCTTGAAAGATAGCTGAATAGGGAATCTTCATCGACACCAGCGCTGCCGCTAGGTGTTGGGGAGGATGGGTGGATTTCCATCAGGCCGTCGCTAAGGGTGGGGGGATTGGACACCCACCGGCCATCGACCGTCAGGCAAGAGAGAGAGAGTGATGGGGGAGAGAGATAGATGATGGATCGGGTGAGACAGAGAGGAAGAGGAGAAAGAGGGAAAGAGAGGGAGATGGCGGGTCAAGTGTGTGTGAGAGAGAGTAAAAGGAGACATAGGGAAAGCAAAGGGAGCAAAAATATGGCTTATAGAGAATAAAATTAAAATTTTTTAATTAATAATGGATCAAAATTTTATTATAATTTAATTATAAAATTATATTTTTATTTTTATTTTAAACTAATTTATAATTCATGTGATGTATAGGATTTTTTATTTTTTTAACTTTTTTAGTACGTCTTTGAGTCATTCGTCCATCACTGCTCCCTTGATGCCCTCCCTCTCCAACCATGATCCTTCATCCGCAATCCTTTTTCAAATACAATACTTTTATCAAATATTTTATAATTTAAGATAATGTAATAAAAAATTATATTTTATTTTAAATATTATAATTAATTAATTTAAATTAATTAATTAATTAATATATATTAAAATGAAGACATCTATCTCCATCCATCATGTGTCATCAAAGCAAATGCCTTCATGCCTCCATCAAAGCAGATGCAAATGGATCGGATTAACCCATGATCCGATCTGATTCGATCCGTGTAGACTCGATTCGAACTATTTTAAAGGACTCATGGATTCGGATCGGATTCTAAAATTGAATCCATTCTATTTTTGGATCAAGTCTAGATTTATTGAATTTTGATCCGAGTCGACCCAACCTAATACATAGAGACTCATGGGTTAATTTAGAGCTTGATATAAATGATCCGATCCGATCTGATTCGACCCCAATATAAGACCCAAAAAGTTTATCTATTCGGTCACTTTAAGCCTCCCATCCGATTGAGACTCCTGAGGATGAAAAAAAATTAATACACACTAGGTACAAAATATATTTTTAAAATATGTATAATAAATAAATAAAATTAAATATTATTTTTAAAAAATCACATCCTATGCATTGCATGGGTTTATAAACTAGTTTATTATTAAAATAGGATTAAAAAAATGAAAGAAGAAAGAGGAAGAGAGAGAATGTGTGAGGAGGGAGGGTGATAGAAATAAAAAGAAGTGAGTCTTTTTTGTTTAGAATTTACAACGGACTCAAATCCATTGTCTTTACATTGCAAAACTATAATCTTTATATTTTCATTAGCAACAAATTAGTACCATTGCCATCCGATTGCAAAATATTTATCACACTTAGCAATGGATCATATTCATCGTAAATTGATTGCTAATAAGAATATATCTTAAGTTAGCAATTATATTCAGATCCATTGTTATTCTATTGTAATTATTTTATTTCCAAATTAGCAATGAAGATGATGCCATTTTCATTATATTATAAATTTTTTATTTTTAGATTAGCAACGAGACAACTTTGATTGTAAATCTATTGTAAGCTTATCAAAAAAATATATAATTTCTTTAACGAACCATTAACAATGAAAATTGAGTCTGCTGTAAATTTATTGCAATATTTAGTTGCTAATTCGTTGCAATTCTATTGCCAATAATATGCATGATTTTTTTATGAAATTTAGTAATAGTTTTCAGGTCTGTTATTGTTCCATTGCAAATTTTTCATTTCTAATCTATTGTAAATGTATTGTAAATTTATTTTTTTGAGATTAGCAATAAAATTAAGTATTCCATTATAAATCCATTGTCAACTAATAACTGATTAGAAATATATTCTATCCATTGTAAAATTTTTATTGTTAAACAAATTTTTTTTTGTAGTGATTTAGGCTTGTGGCTTGGTGGATGACAAGGTGCAATGATTGGTGTGGTGCTCCCAAGTCTTGGAAGGCCATGAAAGGAGTCCGAGTGTTGGCTCCGAAGATATTAGGCTAGGTATAGTCCTAAGACTAGGATAGGAGTGGTTCTAAAGTAGAGGTAGCATGTAGCTCTCCACAGGCTTGAGGTTCAGATATTTAGAAACTTGAGGGGCTTGGTTGATGTTCTAAAGACTTGAGGATACAACGTAGAGCAAAAAATCTGACCCAGAAGAAGTATCAGCCAAGAAAAGAGGCTAGCATATAGGAGGAGCTAGCTTGGATGCAGGTTGAACTGGCTCAGATCGAGATCGAGCTGACTCTCTTAAGCAGATAAAAATAGTATTTGAAAATTTATGGCATGAGATGCAGTCGAGTCGGCTCGAACCTCCATCAAGCTGACTTGGACATGGTAGACAGATCTACATGAAATTTTTTATTTGGTCTTAGATTGGGTTTTGATCACCAAGGGATTTTAAAGCTTGGTTTGAGAGGTCTTAAGATAGCTAACTTGTGGTTTAGACTGGGATTAAGTTCATGGGATGAGAGCATGTGATACATGGATGTATATGGACTTAGTGAGTGCTTTCATATATTAAATTAGCCTAGAAGAGTTTTTGAGCTAGAATTTATTAGGATTCATGTGGGAATACTAAGGTATAAAAACTAATGTATTGTAACAATTATAAAGAGTGGAATGCAATTGAGTTTTTCTCTCTAACTCTCTTCTCTCTTTTCTCTTTGGTGCCAATGCCAAACCTAGGGTTGCCGCCCAGCCCCTTTCCTTATACTTCATTTTTCTAGTTTAACATCCAGATCTATACAAGAGATTGATCCTCAACTATGGTTCTGAGCAGTCATAGAGGATAACAATTAGTATCAAAATTATAAATTATTTTAACAATTGATATCAGAGCCAGTTATGGATTCTAACATTTGGTATCAGAGCTCGGTTGAACATGGAGGAAGAAAAAGATCATGTTTCAGTAGAGGATCAGTAGTAAGGTTTAGATCTAAGGTTTTTTTTAGATTTTGTGAGAAAAAAAGAGATCTAGAGGCTACTATGTGAGGATTGATGGTGCTCCCAATCCTTGGGAGGCCACGGGAGGAGCCAGGATGTTGGCTCCGAGGATTTCAAGGGCTTGGTCGGTGCTTCGAAGATCTAAAATTTAAGGTAGAGCAATAAACTAAAGTCGAAAAATCAAGACTACAGAAAGAATTATTTCTATAGGTTAGTCGGCTCAATCTGAAATTGGATCGGCTAAGTCTCAAAGGATAGGCCAAACAGAGACAAGCATATTCGGGACTACAGCATGGCATGCAATTAGGTCAGCTCAGTCTAAAACTGAGCTGACCCATTCTTAGGTTAGCTATCTTAGTGCTGAGACTGAACCGGCTCAGTCCGCAGGTAGAGCTATGCGAGGGTCTGTTTGGAGCTAGGATAGAAACTTATCCTAGGGATCTTAAGGCCTAATTTGAGAGGTCTTAAGGGGGCTAACTCATGTATGGGTCGGGCTTAGATTCAGAGGATGAGAGCATAGGAGATATGGGTATACATGGGCTTGATGAGTGCTTTCATGTATTGGATTAGCTAGAAAAATTTTTGGTTGGGCCTAATGGCTATGTATAAATACATAGATTGTATTAGGATTTAAAAAAGTGTTAGTAATATAGATCTTTTCTCCCTTCAACCTCTCTTCTCTCTTCTCTCAAGAGTAGTTATCCTAGATTTTTGAAGAAGTCCTAGAGAGAGGGGGTGCCTCCCTCAAATCCAAGGAGGGAGGTGCCTCAGCATAGATCTAGATGATGGATCTATGATATGCTGCCTTAGAAAATGTCAAAGATCTCTTATGGTCCATGCTAAAGATCAGGGGCTTCCGCATGCAATATGGCATCAGAGCTAGGTGATGCCAAGACAATGCACCAACAATTGGTATCAAAGTTTGATGGTGCGTGGAAGTGAAGAAGAAGTCATACAGGATAAAATCTGAAATCTACATGAGTATTCTATGGTATGTCTCAGATCTGTCTTTGTTATTGCTATGGTTTGGCCAATCGAGAGCAGTTGGTTGAACATGAAGGCTGAGATGATTAACGGAAAAGATTTTTTTTGGGATGGAAGATTTGGGTGCATGATTTGCTGGTTGGTCTTGGTGAAAAAATTAAGATGTATGATAGTAGATAAGGTAGGAAGCACTGGAGTGCTGCAGTAGAACTTTTCTGGAGATGCAGGGCTGAGAGGCTCGATGATGCAGCAGTCGAGGAAGGTATCTCAACAAAGAGCATCAAGATTTTCTAGAAAAATGGGCAGTATGGGGCTATTGAAGAGAGATTTTTTGAGGGATAATGATCAAAAAAAGACTAAAGAAGCGACTATACATCCTTTGATTGTAGGAAGGCGGAGAAGTAGTCAAAGATATATTCAGCGATTCTACCAGAGCATGAATTTATAGAGCCTTAGAGATGATGGAGATGAATGATCCATGGAGGTCCAGTAGGTTAGGGTTGAACGACTGTAGAGCAGTACAGAGATGAGTCAGAAAGCACTGGAGTACTGCAGGAGCGCTATCCTAGAGACACAAGGGCTGAGAGAGGCTCGATAGTGCAGCAGTCAAGGAAAGTACCTCAGTAGATAGTATCAAGGGTATCTTAGTAAGATTGAGAGTAGATCTCAGGAAGAGCTAGAAGATCTCAGATAGCGTTAAGAGATCTCAGATAGCCAAAAGTATCTTGGATCAGATTTCTTCTATAGGAGTACCAGGAAGAGTCGCAATTCAGTGGAGGATGGTTTGTGTATAGTAAGAGAGGATCCAGATATCTATGAGGAGGTAGTATCGAGATGAGTCAAGAAGCACTGAAATGCTGTAGTAGTGCATTTCTGAAGATACAGGACTGAGAGAGGCTCGGTGGTGCAGCAGTCGAGGAAGGTATCTTAGTAGAAAGTGTCAAGAGGCATCTTAGGAAGATCGGGAGTAGATCTCAGGAAGAGCCATGGAGTCTCGGAAGCCTCAAGATGAGGTAGGTGGGTCTGAGCTCAGGATAGAATTTGAGTTGTAGTTCCTCCAAGCGCAACTGAAGCGATGGCTAGTGTAGAGACAGAAGAGGAGAAGACTAGGATGAAATTTTTTAAGGTTCAATCGTTGGATCTAGAAGAGTTGAATGAGCTCTTAGATTTCGAAGGTGCCCATGGATTGCGGAGGTATCCAAGATGGCTTCGAAGAGGACCACAGAGTGTGGAGGATTCATAGGGATAACGATAGTGTTCAAGGTGCAGCGACAGGCTCAGTAGTGCAGCATTGAGTGGTTGACCTCAAGAGACTCGATGATAGAGTCGACTTCTATCGCATTAGATAGACTTTGGATATAAGTGGAGCTCCGCAGTGATGGCTTCATAAGTGGAGAGAAAATTTGGCATGAGTTCAGAGTTGAGGGTCAGCATCGGTGATGCATAGTTTCTGGTAGAGCGGCATGTGCAGGTGGATAGGCATAGCTCTGAGAAGATTATGTTAGGTGGTACAGCATATGCTGGTGCAGAAATGCTATAGATTTTCTAGGAAAGTTCAGAGAAAATGATGCAGTTGCTAAGTAGAAGGGATCCTATAATTTTAGGATGGTGCCAAGAAGCAAGCACAGATCTTCAGCAGTGAAGGCAGTCATCCCAAAGGCCTCAAAGATGTACAATAATTGAAGATGATTGATGGAGGCGATATTTGCACAGGTGCTATTAGGGTGCGCATTGATAATGGGATCGTGCGGGAGTGTATTACCGAGGAATTTGCCAAGGCTTGGGGCACCAAGATGGAGATTGTGATGATTGATGGTGCTCCCAAGCCTTGGGAGGCCATGGGAGGAGCTAGGATGTTGGCTCTGAGGATTCTAGAGCTTGGTTGGTGCTTTGAAGATCTAGGATTCAAGATGGAGCAAGGAATCAAAGTTGAAGAATCAAGACTACAAAAAGGATCATTTCTGTAGGTTAGTCGACTCAGTCTAAAACTGGATCGGCTAAATCTCAGAGGATAGGCCAAACAGAAAGGAGTACATTCGAGATTGTAGCATGGCACGCAATTAGGTTAGCTCAGTTTAAAATTGAGCCAACCTAGTCTCAAGTTAGCCAGCTCAGTGCTAAGACTGAGCCGACTCAATCCATGGGTAAAGCTATGTGAGGGTCTATTTGGAGCTAGGATAGGGACTTATCCTAGGGATCTTAAGGTCTAATTTGAGAGATCTTAAGGAGGTTAACTCATATATGGGTTGGACTTAGATCCAGAGGATGAGAGCATGGGAGACATGGGTGTACATGGGCTCGATAAGTGCTTTCATGTATTGAGTTAGCCTAGAAAGTTTTTGATCAGGCCTAATGGCTATGCATGAATACATAGGTTGTATTAGGGTTTAAAAAAGTACAAGCAATACAAATCTTTTCTTTCTTCAACCTCTCTTCTCTCTTCTCTCTAAAGTAGTTGTCCTAGGTTCCTGAAGAAGTCTTAGAGAGAGGGGGTGCCTCCCTCAAGCCCAAGGAGGAAGATGCCCCAGCATAGATCTAGGTGATGGATCTATGATATGTTGTCTTAGAGAACATCAAAAGTCTCCTGTGATCCATGTTAAAGATCAGGAGCTTTCACAACATGGCATCAAAGCTAAGTGATGCGAAGACGATGTGCCAACATACTGTCCACCCTCCATAGTTAAGATAATTTTTAAATCTTCCTAGTGTGCTGTTTTATTTTGGATTGATCATGAAAAATAGCAAGATGAAGATAGGATTTGAGAAGTTTGATGGAAAGAAAAGTTTCATGATATGAAAGGTTAGGATGAAGGATCTATTGGTTTAGATGGAACTGAATTTAGCCTTGGAGGATAGGTTAGAGGAGATGACAAACAAAGTGTACATGTCCTTAGGGAAAAGGGCATGTGCCATGATTAGAGCTAGTCTGGTAGATAAGATTTTGTATAGCATATTGAAGAAGAAAACATCCAAGGGCTCATGGTCAAGGTTATATCAGTTGTACATGGAGAAAAATATGTATAATAGGTTGATATTGAAAAAGCAACTGTACAGCCTTCGAATGCAGAAGGATGAGGATGTTGCAGGACATATTCAGTGATTTGATCGAATGAGCATGAACTTGCTCAACATCAGGATAGATCTTGAAGAAGAGGATAAAAGTTTATTATTGATGTATTCGCTATCCAAGAGCTTCGATCCATTGGTCATGATATTGTCGTATGATAAGGAGATACTGATGTACGAGGAGATCATGTCAGTGCTCAGGATCAATGAGCAGCAAGAATGATGAAGAGGAAGGTCTTTCAGGAGGGTCTTGTAGTTTCAGAGACGCCAAAGAAAGAAAAGAAGAAGGGCAAGCAAAAGGGTAGCAAGAAATTCAAAAGATGCTTCACATGTAATGAAGCAGGGCACTTTAAGCGGGAGTGTCCACTTTGAAAGAAGTGCAAGAAAGGAGAAAAGTCGAATTCCATTGGTACAGTTGCTAAAGAAGAAAAATCGGATGAGCACTTGTTTGTTTTAGAGAAACCCACGACGTGTGGTGTATCTAAGACAACTGCGAAGGGATTTGTAGAGTGTGGAGGATATGAAGGTGCAACGATGGTATTCGAGGTGCAGCAGCAGGACCAGTAGTACAGCATCGGATGGTTGGCTTCGGATGACTCAATTATAGAGTCGGCTTCTATGGCATCAGGAAAACTTTTGTTTTAGATGGAGCACTGGTCAAAGATAGCTTCACATGTAGAGGGAGATGTGGTATGAGTTCAAAATGGTGGAGTGCAGAGGGAGGAGTGATATCTTAGCACCAGTGCCAAAGATGCACAGCTCCAGATGGAGCAGCATGTGCAGGTGGACAAACATAGTTTTGAGGAGACTATGTTAGGTGATGAAGTGAGTGTCGATGTAAAAATGCTGCTGGTTCTCCAAAAAAGTCCATGATAAGCGATGTAGCTGCCAAGCAGAAGGATGTCTACAATTTCAAAGATGGTGCAAAGGAGCAAGCCAAGATCTTTAGCTATGGAGGCGGTCATCCCAAAAGCCTCAAAGAAAGCCTAGTAGCTGAAGAAGGATGGTGGTGTTAAGGTATGCACAAGGGACTGTCAGAAGATGCATCGATAATATGATCATTTAGAAGGGCATTGCCAGATGTGCCACAGCTTGGATGCATCAAGATGGAGATTATAAGAATCGATATGGTACTTCCAACTCTTGGAAGGCCATGGAAGGAGTCAGGATATTGGCTCTGGAGATAATAGGATAGGTATGGTCCTAGGGCTAGGATAGGAGTGGTCTTAAGATGGAGGCAGCATGTAGCTCTCCACAGGCTTGAGATTCAAGTGTTGAGGACCTTGAGGACTTTCATTACTATAGAACAGAACTATGGCAGTGGTTTATAACCATTGCCGTAGCTTAAAAAATAACTACCATAGGCTATGGCAGTGGTTAGCTAACCGCTGCCACTACGGCCGTCGTCGTAGGTCTATAGCAGCGGTTATTATAGAGGTTACGAGAACCGCTGTCACAGATAACCTATGGCAACGGTTCTATAACCGCTGCTATAGGTTGAGCTATGGTAGCGATTTTAAACCGCTGCCATAGGTTGAGCTATGTCGGTGATTTTTTAACCGCTGTCATAGATTTATCTATTGCAGTGGTTATAGATCACTGCTATAGATCTAATGCAGCGGTTTCATAACCGCTGCCATAGGTTAATGACAGTGGTTGGCACATAACTTACTACCTCGCTTGGCATGCCTACAGCAGTGGTTTTGCAATCACTGTTGTAGCTTTTGAATAATAAAAAAATATAAATTTTTAATTTTTTATATATTTTACCTAATAAATGTAAAAATATATATAACATAATAAAAAATATAAAAAATATATTATAAATATAAGAATATTTTTGAAATACTCAAATTTTATTATCGAATAAAATTTATTATAATATCTTTTAAAAAAATACATCAGAAGTCTCCTAAATCTATATCATCATCGTCACCGGAAGATGGAGCACGAGCTGGAGGAGCTGGAGTTGCTCCACAACCGATGTTGTCAGCATGGAAGCTTCGGCTGCCAGACCTCGCGACGAACTACTATGACTAGCCATGCATGCGACTCAACAAAATAAAAAGAAGCAAAAAGATGTCAGAGAAAAGGTTTAAACTTCGAACCTGGGAGACTAAAGGATGGCAGAACAAGAAAATTTTCTAAAAGCTACTACTATTGAAAGCGATGAAAGAAAAACTTTCGAAAGGGAGTCCAATATATATAGGACCCATCAACGATCGAGATGCGCAGAAGCCTCACCAGATGCTGATACGTCTCGGACGAAGAACGATCGAGCGTCAAATCCCTCGAGCTCTGCGATCGTACGTTTGTTAATAGTGACTATTGCGATCCCTGAAGCATCGGACAATAACTTTATCGAAGGTTGTGGTGATCATTAATGGCAGGTGGCATAACGAAATTCGAGATGATGTCATGTGTTGAACCCCTACGTTCGGTGCATCAAGACAAAATATTAAATCATCGCCTCGAAGTTGGGCATGGGGGCAACTATTAGTGGCTGATAATCTGTCGCTTGACTCACCAATCTACGACCGACTATCATTGGTCACCATCAATGGTCATCCACCGACCGATAATCAATGATGAAGAAAGGCTCAAGAATCAATACATAACGGTCTACCGACTGTCCTGCCAGCACATTGTTATCCGATGGATGTTCGGTTTGATAGATGATGGCCAAATTATTTCTTCCGACCGACTGGCGATTGATCGGTATAGAATCAACTGGCCGACCAATGGAAGTTCCCAAATCAGCCGATTGATGATAAAATCAACCGATCGACGATCAGTCGGTACAACATCAGTCGATCGGTCGGTCCCAAATCAGCCGACTAACCGACAAAAGTTCTCCAAACAACCTATCCAGCTCTCGATCAATCCTACAAAACCACTCCCGAAAACTATGGCTGTAGGTTAGGCTTGAGTTACTGGAGTTGAAGTGGGAACTGATGTATCTAGATGGGATCTGACTGTAGAGGCCATTGATTGTCGGATCGAAGCTTTTCTGAGAGACTTTTTTTATGGGGAGGAAAGAACTCTAGATCACTGCTGAGCACTCCTTTAAGATCAAGAGAATCTTAAGAATAGAGGGTCCTTCCTCTAGCACTAATTTTGTTAGTGCAGAATTTGATTGACGTCAGATCGAGCTAGAGTCGAGGAAGATGAGGTTGCCATCGATGACCTATAAAATAAAGTCCCATTCGGAGTCGATGTTGGTGGCTCCGGTAGGACCCTCCGACGGTCAAGTTATCTCTGGCCAATAGAAATGGAGTGCTCAATGTGAAGTTCGACAGAGTTTTGGGAAGGAGAAGAAAACTTAGAGAAAACGTATCTGGAGGGTCCCTTTTTATAGGTGGAGCTTGTTGTAACTATCTTAATTAATGACTGTCGTAACCGTCTTGATAAATGTCGATCGTGATTGACTTGATAAATGTCTATCATATTATCTTGATAAATGACAATCATAATTATCGTGATAATTATAACCATTCAGTAGTGGGATTGCCTGTAGGAATCCGTCTGAAGAAACAGTCTGTAAGAGGTTCGGCTTTCATAAAAGTCCAACTAGATGAGAAGTCTAAAAGAAGTTCGACTTCCGTAGAAGTTCGATTGTTGGAGGAGTCCGGAAGGGGTTTGGCTTCCATAGAAACTCGGTTGCTGGACGAGTCCGGAAGGAGTTCGACTTCCGTAGAAGCTCGATTGCTGAAGGAGTTCGAAATGAGTTCGGCTTTCGTAGAAGCTCGGTTGCTGGAGGAGTCCAGAAGGAGTTCAACTGCTGAGAAGTTAGGCTGATTGAAGAGGTTCGACAAGGGCTCGACCGCTGAGAAGTTCGACTAGGTTTGTCCACTGGGTAGTTCGACCACTGAATGAATCTGACTACTAGGAAAAAAATTTTTGATTGAAGCTCTTCCGTGATTGCCAGCTGCATTAGGCTAAGCTTCAGACTGAACTTCAGCGGGAGCGGAATTTATTCCCAATACAAATAATAAATTTTTAGAAAGTTTACTTCAAAGAAAACTAAACTATCATTTCCATGAACAAGGATTGGCAAGCCGACCGACTGTCAGCACATTACAGCAGACTGATTGTCAGCACTTTACAATCGATAGGACTCAACTTTTGATCGATAGATGGCGATCGTCAATCGATGTTTCATTTGATGATGGCTTTTGGTCGGCACTTCTCAGACGATCAACACGATTAATCGGGAATAAGTTGACTTACTACAATAGAACGGCCGATCGATAGACTATCAAGTAATGCAGATGCATAACTTCTTTATAAAATAACAAAAGAAGAAAAGCGTCAATCTAGTGGTTATGAACTAGTTGGTTTGCCTCGACAAGTAGAGAATGCAACCTATACCAATTTGACTATGATCGAATTGAAGGACGGTTGGTTTACACCCGATCGTCATAATCGAATATTACTTGATAAAAAATTGACTAAAGGTCGGTTAGAAACCAATGCAAGGTTGGCTTACCCCCAACATGTAAATGCATCAACAAATAACTAAATACTGGCTAGTTAGAAAACTGACCTTAAGTTGGTTAAAAAGCTAGCCAACAGTTGGTTATATACAAAATCGACTAAAGATTGGTCAACACCCGATCAATGAAAGTTCTTGAAGATAGAAAACAAATACAAGTCAAAGTTTCTTTTATTACTGTAAACAAAAAGTTACAAAAACGAACTTTAGCCCTATAAAAGTTTAAACTTCATTTCCAAAAAGAAACAAAAGTACAAAGTCATTCGTCGACCAGCAGCAACGGAGGTTGATCAGGAATAACTTTGGCTTCAGCATCCATCGGCGCAACGACTTCAGTTAGAGCAGCTTCTTGCCCCTCCGATGGAACTTTGGTAGTTGACTGAATAGCTACACCCCTTGGCGTAGAAGGAATCGATGCACCTTTGGTCGGAGTCATGGGAGCTGCAGGAAGTGCCGACTCAGTTGGAACAAAAGTAGTTGTAGGAGCATCTACATCCATCGAGCCCATGGGTAGTTTGCCATCACCTCCCTCTTCCTCTTCTTCAGCGCCAGGGATGATGATGCTACTGAGGTCAAGGTCAGGAAAGAGTTGTTGGATGGCATTCCGACCATCGCCAAACCCAATTTAGTAGGAAGCCTCGCTTCCTTGGAGGATCAGGGTCTTCAAGTTGGACAAGGACCTGAATTTTTCGACACCCAGCTCTTTCGCCCGACCAAGATCCTACCATAGATCCCAGATTTTTGCCTTGGCCGAAGATGCTTCCTCGTCGGCGAATCATAAATTTTGACAATAGTCCTCCACCTTCTTGGCCCAATTATCATGGTCCTTCTTCAGCTTCTCCACCATGCGCTTTTTTTTTAGCACGGCTCTTCTGGGCCTTTACCTCTACTTGAGCCAACTCAAGGTCAGATCTTATCGAACCAAGCTCAACCCTCGGATGGGAGACTTCATCGAACAAATTCTTCTCCTAGGTAGCCGCATCCTTTTTCTGCTCCTCCAACTATCGGATCGTCAAATCTCATTCGGTATTTGCGGCCGACACTGAGTTGAAACATACATGCTGAAGATCAACCATCCTATGATAGGCCGATTCAAGTTCGGCCATGTCGTGAGCCCACTATTCAAAGAAGATAAAACAAGTTAAAACAAGATAAAAAAAAAGAAGAAGAAGAGGAAGAAAGGCAAAATGAATAGCCGACTTACCTCAATGAAGGTCAGATAGAATGAGCCAAATAATTCGGCCAAAATCTGACTCCTCCTCGACTCCCAATCGATCGAGAGAAGAATGGCGTTGACCAAGCTCTTTGCTAACTGAGGGTTAGAAAGAGCCGACCCCCCTTCTGGAACCCGAACGTCAATTCCTTCGGAGTTCGTATATCCATGGCTAGAAGCATCACTCCCAGACGGCGTAGAAGAAACCGACGCCTTCCCTTTCCTTCTGGCGGACGACTATTCTGGAGGTGCCAACATCCACTCAGGTGTGGATGGAGATGGTGAACGACCCCGATGTACTGAAGTTGGTCATGGAGTGGGCGCAGCAATAACCGGCTCAGCTCCCGACACAGGAGCAATAGTCAGTACATTGATGATGACGTCTTCCTCCGATCGTGTGACGGCCAGAGGGCTTCAGAAGATGCAATAGCCATCGGAACATGCAAGGCGATGATGGGAGGTGCTGCTGATGGAGTGTCGATAGAATCGGAGGCAACCAAAGGACTAGCTGCCTGACTCTTCTTCAGTGCACGTGATGAACCGGCGTCGGGTGCCACCCTCTTTCGAGTGGCGAACTAGTGGACTTCGTCCGTAGAAATTTCGAAAGGAAGATGCATTCCTATAAAATCAAACAACAAGATCAGGTTAATATCGAACACCGACCAAAGAAAAGAAATTTGAAACTATAGACACAATATGTACCTACGAACGGTGCTGGACCAAGTTTGGCTTTGTACAGGGCTGCTTTGGTAATCAACTATTTTTGTGGGGAAACTTTCATATCTTTTAGCTTAAGAAAATCCTTCCGATCAGTCCGATCTATCCGACTATTTTTGTTTGAAAGGATATTTGGCTCTCCCCACGCTGATGGAAAATCCCAAGGAGTAGGGAGAGAAATAAAAAAGAATTGAATCTTTTAATCATGGCTAGATGATGAAAGATTGGTGATAAAAGAAAGTCTCCTTCTCAAGGCAAAGTACCATGATCCATCAGCTTTCGGATGGGATCGGAGGGCAAAGAAAGGTCTGAATAAAGAAAGGTGAGGAATTGTCGGAATTAACCGACACAATAGAGCAAAAGTTATTAAATGTCGAATGAAATTCGGCACTAATTGGGCCAGACACACCTGATGATAATCAAAGATGTTTCGAAGGAACTCCAGAATGGAGAACCTAAAGCCCGATCTAAGGTTCTCTAAATAAAAAGCAATATAACCCGATGGAGGTAAAATCATCCGATCGTCGGGGCTAGGAGCCAACAACTGAAAGTCTTTCAGGATTTGATATTGGTTCCGAAGTTGCTCCACAACCGATGTTGTCAGCATGGAAGCTTCGGCTGCTAGACCTCGCGATGAACTACTATGGCTAGCCATGCATGCGACTCAACAAAATAAAAAGAAGCAAAAAGATGTTAGAGAAAAGGTTTAAACTTCGAACCTGGGAGACTAAAGGATGGCAGAATAAGAAAATTTCCTAAAAGCTACTACTATTGAAAGCGATGAAAGAAAAACTTTTGAGATGCGCAGAAGCCTCACCAGATGTTGACACATCTCGGACGAAGAACGATCGAGCGTCAAATCCCTCGAGCTCTGCGATCGTACGTCTGTTAATAGTGACTATTGCGATCCCTGAAGCATCGGACAATAACTTTATCGAAGGTTGTGGTGATCATTAATGACAGGTGGCATAACGAAATTCAAGATGATGTCATGTGTTGACCCCCTACGTTTGGTGCATCAAGATAAAATATTAAATCATCGTCTCGAAGTTGGGCATGGGGGCAACTATTGGTGGCTGATAATCTGTCGCTTGACTCACCAACCTGCGACCGACTGTCATTGGTCACCATCAATGGTCATCCACCGACCGACGATCAACGATGAAGAAAGGCTCAAGAATCAATACATAACGGTCTACCGACTGTCCTGCCAGCACATTGTTATCCGATGGATGTTCGATTTGATAGATGATGGCCAAGTTATTTCTTCCAACCGACCGACGATCGATCGGTATAGAATCAACTGGCCGACCAATGGAAGTTCCCAAATCAGCCGATTGATGATAAAATCAACCGACCGATGATCAGTCGGTACAACATCAGTCGACCGATCGATGATCGGTCGGTCCCAAATCAGCCGACTAACCAACAGAAGTTCTCCAAACAACCTATCCAACTCTCGATCAATCCTACAAAACCACTCTCGAGAAGAGCGGGCAACGATGATTAGTAGATAGTTTTAATTACTTACCCACGATCATACTACACCAAAAAAAGAAAGACCTACATACTCAGCAGTTATCACTCCGATACCTATGAAAAGGAGATAACCTGATCAGTTTGGTAGGATATATCTAATACTTCTAGAGTAATCTCTATCATTTTGCTCTCAGATTCCTATTCGATCAGTCCACTCTACTAATTTAGGCATCGAAAGGTTTTCGTCGGAACCAACTTCGATCGGTGTGGACTTATTCTTGCAGATTTTCTGACGTTTGATCGTAGGTGCAGGTGGATTGGCCGCAATAATTTTCTTTGTGATGATCTATTTTATAGTTTGGGATATGTCGATTGAGTTGTCCAATTGAATAAAATTTCATGGAACTTATTTGGATGTTATGATTCAACGAAAGATAAAATGTGATCTTCTGAAGTATTGATGCATGTTCGCCCATGCACATCTCTTTATATAGCCTGGATGGAATAGCGTTGACCGAACGGTTGGCTTTGGCGTCAGTCTTGCCGTATTTGACCTGCTTCAAATTTTGTAATCGTTTGGTATTCTTTTTGTGATGCTGTGGGCCATGGTTCTCATTGGATATCTTTGCAACTTTGTCCGTGGAACGTCAACTGCAAGACAAAGCATCAATGTCATGTGATTTCTTATTCTTTTCCGTTCTTTTCTTTTGTTGTGCGGACAATTAAATCAATCTACGGTGCTGGTGGTCTTAAAAGTGGACGAAAATTCCAGTTATCCAAGAATAAAGACGCATAGGTGATGGCACAATTTTGCTTGTAATTAATATCTTGTTACACCGGATTCCTCTGCTTTGCTTTCTATCATAACAAATTGCGGATGAAAACTGAAGAACGTGAACAGCTGGGATAAACAGGCCAATGCTCCCGTTCCCGCTCAGGAAAAGCATTTCCCTTACAAAATGGGAATGCTTAGGGTGAAGATATAGAAAGTTTGCATGCACCACTCTCTGCAGAAAACAAGAGTTATTTCCTAAGCACATTTACCGTAGATAATATTTAGATTCTAAGGTGATGAGATACTGGCTTTGATTATCGTCACCGCCGTTTAATAAAAGCATCAGATTTCAGGAAAAAAAACCCTTTTTCCGTGAAGTAGAGAGTCCCCTTGAATTTTGGGTGCAGGCCTGGGTGCTCGTCGTTTGCACGATAAATGCGCTGGAGTGGAATTAAGAGCTCGATTCTATTCGATTCGATTGCACCTCTGACACTAAAAATGATTCCAATGACCTGAATGACTTTAGAAATGAATTAAAATTGTGAGATTACCGTATTACTCATTCCAAAACATATTTTCATAAAATATTAAGAAAAATCTTACCTAGCATCCATTTTCCCTCATCGGCAAGATGCTACACAAAATCCAACGTGAAATTTGGGAGGACCTATGTGGATGTATGTTTAGTTCCATATCGATTATAATCGAATGTATCTTGGATATTTATATAGGATCAAGAAACTCGAATAATATCTTTTGATCAATTTTTTTTTGGATGAGATCTTGGATTATTATAAATGATATTAAAGTAAATCCAATTTATGATCTATGCTGGCTAGGGAATACTATAGTATGGGCCTATGAAGGCTGGCCATATGTTAATCATAATGTTTATGATTGAATTTGGATTGCTGGCCTAGCGAGGATATCGAGGTGGAAAGAGTATGTAAGAATTTATGCGGATATATATTTAATTTCACATCGGTTATGCATTGGATATATCTTGGATATTCATACAAGACTAAAAAATTCAAATAATATTTTTTGATTGATTTTTTTTTTTAGTAAGATCCTTCATCGTTATAGGACTTCTTATCAACATGTCCATTTAAGCACTACATAAAAATGATACTGTGCATCACATAGAAAAAAATAAAAATTTATTATATATATATATAAAATAATATACTATGGAGGAGTATTATGATGTTGCCACCTTCGCATTTCAACTGATTTTAGTTATGCCACGTAGATTATTATTTTATTATCTATAATAATTTAAAATATTATTTTAAATAATAATAAAATAATATTTTAAAAATAAAAAATAATATTTTAAAAATAAAAGTAGAAAAGAGATAAGAGACGAAAAATATTTAAAAAATTATTATTTTTATAAATTAAAATATTATAAAATAATAATAATAATATTTTTAAAAATATTAATTTATTATTATTTAAAAAATAATATATTATTTTTAATCTATTATATATATATATATATAATAATAATACTCTATGGTGGAGTATTTACCACTTCAGCATCTTGGATGATTTAAGTTGTGCTACATAAATTATTATTTTATTATTAATATTAATTTAAAATATTACTTTTAAATAATAATAATAATAATAAAATAATATTTTAAAAAATTAAAAAAATAATATTTTAAAAATAAAAGTAGAAAAAAAAAGATAAAAAATATTTAAAAAATTATTATTTTAAAAAATAAAATATAATAATAATAATATTTTTAAAATACTAATTTATTATTATTTAAAAAGATAACATATTATTTTCTAATCTTAAAAAATATAGCATACTAATTTATTTTTTAAAATTAATATTTTTATTAGCATCTCAGATGATTTTAGTTGTGCCATGTGAATTATTATTTTATTATTAATAATAATTTAAAATATTATTTTTAAATAATAATAAAATAAAATTTTAAAAAATAAAAAAATATATTTTAAAAATAAAAGTAGGAAAGAGATAAGAGACTTTAAAAAAATTATTATTTTTAAAAAATAAAATATAATAATAATAATAATAATATTTTTTAAAAAAATATTATTTATTATTATTTTAAAAGATAACATTATTTTTTAATTTTAAAAATAATAACATACTAATTTATTTTAAAAATAATATTTTTATTAGTTTTTAAAAAATAATATATTACGAGATCTGAATCGATCCATCAGATCAGATTAGATCAAATCTAATAAATTATTCATAAATAGAGCACAGTATTCTATCGATTTGAAAGCCAAAATATCTATATTTAATAGCCTCCAAAAGTTTGAAGAAGGTATGAAAAGAAGTAAGGAGATGGAGGTACGATCGGGATCGATGTTTGTTGAGAAAGAAAGGAAGCTGTGGTGGGACAGCACCGATGGACGTGGAGAAGATATGAGAATAGAAAAAAAAGAAAAAATAATAATAAAATATTATTTTATAAAAAAAGAGAAAAAAAAGAAAGCAAAGAAAAGAAAAGAAGAGAGAATTTTTCTCTCTTTCTTAAGTGGTGGTGCTAGGGACGGCGATATTGATAAAAGCGTCGAGAGGTGCAATCAAGATCGATATTTGTTGAGAGAGAAGAGGAGCGGTGGTGGGGCAACAGGGGATAAGGTGGCATCCATGGGCATGAAGAAGATATGAGAAGAAGAGAAGGGACAGGGGTGCAATCGGAATCGACGTTTATTGAGAGAGAAGGAGAGTTATGGTGGGGCAACTGAGGGTGCAGCGGTATTAATGGATGCATAGAAGGTATGAAAATAAGAAGAAAAAAATAAAATAAAATAAAATATTATTTTATAAAATAATAAAAATATATTATATATATAATAAATAAAATAAAATAAAATATTTGAAAAACTAAAAAATACTTATCATGAATATTTATTATTAAAAATTTTTAATAATTACATGCCGTAATTATCCATTCTATGCAATGCACGGGTTTTGGACTAGTTTAAATATAATTTTATGTAATAGAAGAATTCAATGATCAAATTAGATTCAATGTAAATAAAATCAAGCACTCAAGGACGTAGAAAACATGTATTAAATAGTTGTTGTTTTATTTTGTAAAAGTAGAATTAAGCATATCATGCAAAAAATACAAAAAGTAGTTGATTATAGATATTCATATAGCACCCATGAAAACACTTGCCTCTAGTTGCAACAGTAAATTTTAGGCTTCACATGCTTCGGATTTATATCCACAGCACTTCAAGTTTTCCTATAATAAGAAAAAATGAACAATTAGAGGAATAATGAAAAAAATGTAATCTAATCCTTCCAAGCGCTAAGATCATTAAGGTGCAAAATAGAAGTGAAGTTTTTTTTTTTTTTGTCTTGTACTACCTCAATCACCATGATGCCAAACTCAAGTTCAAATTTATTTGAAATTTTTTGTTCATAGAGATAAATATAGGGAATATTTTTTTCACACAGCTTTCTAAAATAATTAATGAATTCAAAATTTAAGTGTATGAGATCCATAAATAACTCTAAATTATTTTTCTTTTGTGTGCGGAGGAAAATATGTGCTAAGTTTTTCTTTTTCTTTTTTCTTTTCCACGACTTCCCAAAGTTAGTGCGGAGAGTCCCACTAAAATTTGAATTTGTTTCAAAATTTTGTGTGAAGAAGAATACGGAGAATGAAATAAAATTATAATGAATAGGAGAGAGAAAACTCAACCTCTCTTCAAAATTTAGGAAAATAAGAATGAAATCTTAGAAAAAAAGCATCATGCATGGAAAATAATAAAACTTTAGAATTAATTTATTGAATAACTATATAAGAAAATTATACTAAAAATAGGTATAAATAAGTTATAAATAAGATTTCAAATGTTATTATATTCAATATGGGCTTTTTGTGGATGGCTAAATTATTTTAGGAAAAAATTCGTTGGATGGTGTTTTTTGGGATACGATAAAAAGCTAAGTTATGATAAGCATCTTCTATCCATTCAATAAGTATATGATGTGGGTATGACCTAAATCATATTAAAATTCTCAAATTCATATTCTACTGTTTGGAACTATGGACAGGTCTCAAAATTAATTTCGAAAAATCCCAAGTGACCGAGTCAGCACTTCAAAGAGGCGGCTTCTATTCCGGGAAGTCAAGTAGCCGCCACTTGGGCCTCCCTCTTCATCACTCTAAACTGAGAAGGGCTGATTGGTTCTCTGTAATCGACAAATTACCGGCTGGTTGGAAAGGCAAATTGCTTGCTCTTGCACTTGGACTGGTGCTCACCAATATAGCGATCATGGGGATTCCAATCTATTGGACGAACGCTTTTCTCCTCCCTCAATTCACCATCCAAAAAATAGACAAAATACGAACGCATTCACATGGACGGTAGAGTACATTGGTCAACCGTCTGTTGTCCTAAAAAATTTGGAGGTGCTTAACATAAAAATCTTCAACAGGGTATTACTCCATAAATGGTGGTGGAAGCTTTGCTCCAATACCGGAAATCTATGGTGCAAACTTATTGATTCCATCCCCCCAGCCTCACATCCGTTCATGAATCCACATCGCCTTTTTGGAAAGGCCTTGTGGCCGTCCGTGAATCTTTTCAGTTCTTAAGGTAACCAAAGGAACAAAAGTTGAAGTTTTGAATACAGATCTTCGATGATAAAAGTTTTACGGCAAAGAAGATTTACCTCTTTCTTCAAGATGGAGGAGTCGGACCGCTAATGAGTCAAATTATTTGGAAACCCTCGCTACCAGAAAAAAGAAAGAAAAAAAAAAAAACCAAACTTTTTGCTTGGCCGTGCACCAACAACAAAATTCCTACGAAAGCAAATCTTTTAAAGCAAGGAAAAATTAAGACGGTCAGCTATTTTTAGGCCTGCAACCATCTAATCTACCCGCCACTCCGGAGTATTTGGAGGAGTACTTCTATAAATCACAACCAAAGGTGCGGACTTGATGCATTTCTTGCTGTCTCTAAAAAGAGAGAAATAACAAGTTAGTCAATTTCCATGCTTACCGCCCAAGATCTGTTGCTTAGCACATTTTAATGGTTTTTCTCTTATGGATCTCTCACCTGACATCAGAGCAGAAGAAGATGATAGCACCAGTTCGCAACATTCTCGTCTCAAAACTGAAACCTCCATCTTTTGTAGGCTATTTGGGATGATGGCAGGACAAACATGCAGGCTATTAGTTGTCTGTCAACTGATATTTTAGGATTTATAAGATTTTTTTTTTTTTTTTTTTTTTTTTTAGCATGATCTATTTTGAGGAAACATCATCGTTTCCTCCTTTGCACTCTCTACACTCTATAAGTTTGTTTAGAATACATTACCATTTTGTTACGTCTCTGATATAAACTACTTATATTATAAATAAATAACGGAGGTTATACCTTCTTTCCATCAAAAAAAAAAAAAAAAAAAGTACAGAGATGCCCAGGATGGGCTACCGATATATTAAGATTAATAAAATCTATTTCTTTTTTTTTTATTGCTATATTCGGTGGGGATTAATGGATGGGTGGACCTAAGAGGAGGAGGATACCGTGATGTTTTTAATTAAATATTTTTAGAATGATTTTTCTAAAGATATCCATTTTCCCATGCATCACAATATCTTAAAAATATCAAATTTAAAATTATTTTTCTTTTAGAAATGAAATTACTCAAAAATTATTTGAAATATTTTACACAACTTCAAAATAGATTTTTTTTTTTTTTTTTTTTTTTTGTGTGCATGTGTGCGCGTGCGCGTGTTTGTACATGAAAGATTTTCCTACTTTTACATGACTTCCTAAATTATTTTGAAGAGTGCACTAAAACTCAAATTTAATTCGAGCTTTTTTGGTGCATGTGGAGAAAAATATTAGGAACAATTTTTTTTTTCTTTTTTTCCTTTTTGTAGGTGATCTTGAAATATTTTTTCCTTTTTTATGCAACTTTCTAATATAACTAAGAAGCAACATATTTTTGTATGTGGAGGTTTTTTTATTCATGACTTCCAAAATTCATGGAGAATTTTTTTTTTTAGAATGAATTATTATTTATTTTTTTTTTTATGACTACAAAATGATTTTTTTTTCTTTTTTCAGACATGACTTCCTAAATTGATTAAGAAGTGAATTTATTTTTTCAAGGAGGAAAATGTGAGCATAATTTTCTTTTTTTCTATGACTTGTAAAAATATTAAGAAAAATCAATTTTTCTAAGATTTTTATTTTAATTTTTTTGAACTTAAATAGCCTTGGGCCCTGTTGCATCGTCCAATTCAAGTTGGGTTGGCTCATGCTCGTTGTACATGAGCCCTTTAGAGCCCTGGGCCCCTACTATAGTTTTAGAGGCGAACCACATGCTTGGGCATCATTTCTCTTGTTCAGTCATAATTTGGCATATGATAGCTTCATTACTGGCTTTTCAATCAAGCATGATGATTAGTTTTGTGAATCAATGATCTCTCTAATACTAGGTTGAATTACTACGATGGCATGACGATCGATAGGTTAAAATTAATATCTCATGATGGTTTAAACCTAGCTCACGTTCTTTATTAGTGGATAAACAATCTAATACTTGGTGAATTCTACTTCTCAATGATAGGAAGAGCCAACATAGAAAGATCTGAAGCAACATTGCTATGGATGTTAGTTGTAACTTTTTCAGCACCTTTAGCTTTAAATCCCAAAGGCCTAAAGGATTGATAGGCCATATACTTTCATGGTTCATAGACGTACTAGAAATTAGAATTAAATAAATTTTTATCATTTTGTTCGATTTTTATTCTCATTGAGCTCACTTTAGGACACTTGCATTAGCTTTTATAGATGCACCGCCCTAGCCAAACTCCCCATTTGACAATGTCTTCCACCTGGATCGGCTTGTTGGGGGTAGGCCTTGGAGTAAAAGGAAGGCCAGGCTCTACTTCTAACTTATAAAATAAGTAAAATAACATTAAAAATAGTGGTTTTTCACTTGCACCTATTAGGTCAGCTCGATTAATTCTGCACCTCTCAAGTTATTTCATAGAGTCAGAGTTAAGCCCAATGGAGCCTTCTTTCCCTACTTATTCTGTCAAGCCTTAGCTACGATTGAGTTGGATGGTAGATAAGAATAGTAAAAAATTTTTGATCTATTCAAGCATGCCATAAATTAGATGATGAGATATTTGACTATCTTAAGAGAGTCATAGTTACTATCATTATTTATTCATATTTGGTTAAATTTCTTCACTTTAACATTTAGAGTACGGGGTAGAAATTACATAGGAATTGGTCATTAAGTTCGACAAAAAATATTAGCAACTTCACTTGAGATGTCTTAATTTAGTTGCTACTTCATCTACTTGCTAACAAAGGAGAAAAATAAAAATAAATAATAGTTAGAAAAAGATATTTATTTACGTAAATAGTTTTGAAAATCAACAAAAATTCATCAAGCAAATTAAGTGCATGGTAAACCGAATAATGGTAATGTGATATATTAAGGACACCACATTTGATGGAATGAGATATGTAAGAAAGTTTGGCAAGAAATTGCTTATATGATTATGGGCATTATTATAGTGATATGACAAATGTATGCTATAATTATGGAGTTGGTCAACCATCCAACATCATAATAAAATATATAATATAATTTGTTTTCTTGTATGCCATTAAAATGAATTTCAGATCCAAGGAGGAGAAAGGAAGAAGATTTCACCGAGCGTGATTCATTTGATGATGAGTGGGTATAGGATGAGAGCTACCTTCGCAGTTACCTCTAGGTGCATTTGGTTAGCCATTAAAAAAATATTTTTTTTATTTTTTAATTTCTAAAAAATAAAAATCAAAAAATAATATTTGATAATATCATAAAAAGTAAAAATCAAAAAATCAAAATAATTACTTTACATGTAAAATAAAAATTTTTTATTTTTATTTTTTACTTTGCATATAATTACTTTTTATTTTATAGCAACATAGTTTTTGCTTTTTTTTTATATTTATTCAATAGCAAAAATAAAAATATAAAATATATTTTTAAAAAATAAAAAATAAAAAATAAAAAAATATAACGAAATGCACCTCTGGTTTATACCACGGGCTTAATAGTTTTGGATTGGGTTAGGTAGGGCAACGCATAAGGAGACTCAATTTAGACCATATAAGATATAGATCAGATCGGACCGGCCAAGGTTCAGTAAACAATTTCGAAACCAATCATTAAAAATAGGCTATATTGGATGCAAATGGATTAGGTCATTTCGCCGGTCAACCCGACGCGTTGGCCGCCTTATGTACTATATAGACTCCAAAATAAACTTTCCCTCAGATAATTTGTGCTAAAAAAAAAAAGGTGAAAATCAAAAGGGCTGTTGGCGCCCCGTTTCCCCCGGCATTTTATGATGTATTAGAAATTAAATGCCATTGATTTCTAGCGTCCCCACCATGTGATTTACGCAATGACATGTCTCTTTTTATAAGCAAAATGGTCTCGCATCCATTTATTTGTGGTAGTTTTATGTGGTCTGGTCTAATACGCGGCAACCTTGGGTCTCCCAGCTCGATGAAAAAATAATCGTTGGATGCCTTACCATAGACTTTTTGGCCTTCGTCTACAGAGAATTCCCCAGCCTTCCGAGGGAGAGCACCGTCATCACTCATTTTTTATTCAATTGATTTAGATACCTCTCCTTTTGATTGTTTACATCTAAAATGACATATAATAGGGAATATGCTATATGAATTGCAATTGTATGGTAGTGGCCAGGCTGGATTAAACTAAACTAGAACCGAGTCAATTATATTTTGATAATAGTTATTTTTTACACTATTTTTCATTTAATGAAATTGTTACTAAAGAACCGATACTTTCATGATATTGTACATAATCTTTTCATTCTCTAATTTATAATGAACGGGAAAGGCTGCTGCATTGCATTAACATTTGGTTTTATTTTGACAATTTTAGGTAATTGAAGGACGATCTTGTGGAAGTTAAATGCGAATTTCTAGAGGCTGGTAATAAAAACCAGGTGGTCAGCACTTGCTTTCAATAAAAAAAAGGAAAAAAATCTGGAGATTATTTCTTTACATATGTTTAGTTCACGGGCAAATTCAGAAAAATTCATCTTATAGATGGTAGTTACATCTTGAATCAAGTCTAGTAGGGTTGGATTCGGTGGAGCGGATTGTTTATTTGGTTAGAGCAGTGGATCCAGTTGTGTTGTATTGGCATTAGCTGGAATAGGTCTAGCCAAGGGATGCGGTCCGCATCCATGTCTGCTTTGAATTTTTTGCTTTCCCACTACAAGTTACAACAATAATAGAAGTATTATTTGGAAGCTAGCCCATACATACATCATAATAAGCGGTCAAGGGCTGCTCCACTTGCTGCAAAATAAATGAGGGAAACATTCAGCAGTACTGGGATTCCCCCCACATAAAGAAGGAAATCCAAGGAGGAAAAGTAGTTGGAGTCTAATGATAATTACTGTATTTATACAGGAATGAGATAAGGAATTGGATGTTGAAACCACTAAAGCTAAGCTTGGATGCTGTGATTCCTAATCAATCAATTCTATAAAAGCTTAAGTTGTTAAGAAAATAATTGGTAATTTATGTCGGGCTTTACACCAGATTGCAAGTGCCCTTTGGTTTTTGAGTGCAACCGAGATCGATTTGACCATAAAGTTGAGGCAGTTTTATCTTGCCAGTGTGTGAATACGCTAATATGTATCCAGTGTGGACCATCATGTCAGCAGAAACAGTCCATGTGAATTATGTACCTGAACAGGTGGCATATCTAGGGAATATAATTCATAAGATTTTTGTTAGATTCCACTCCATGTACCATACTACCGTAAAAGCGATGGTAACTTTTGCTCTAAGTTCAAAGTTCATTCCAAGATTATAAAAAGAAAAAAAAGAAATGGAACTCATGCATCCAACATAGGTGCAGTACTCTTATCTAAGATAAAAATAAAAATTGCTCTAGAAGGAAGGCAATGATCTTGTATTTTGATTGACAATGTAGATAAATGCCGAAAAGTATTGGCTCCGATGTGGAAATCATCTTTCATGGAGAATCAAAGATATACCAGCTGTTCCTCCTTTTTATTTTTCTTCGTATTGTACTTGTATTAAAACAAACGCATTCAAAAACTAATTAAAAATTTAGATCTTGCTTTCATCACTTCTAGTTCTTAGTTTTCAATTTTTTTTTTCTTAAGATGAAAAGTGAGACAAAAATAGTGTTTCATAAATTGATTTCTATTTTTATTTATTTTTTTAAAAAAAATTAGTTTCTAAAAATTGAAAAAACTAAAAAATTTTATTTTTAAAATTTTTTAAAAATAATAACGATCCATAACCACCAGCTCTACCTCTATTACTGCCATTACCACACTTCATTATTCTTAGTTACGAACCGTCATTGCTTACTATCGGCTCTTGATCATTATAAACAATTAGTCATTGCAAAGCCCGTCAGCGTCTAATACCATGATCATCAAAATCAAAGCGATTATCAAATAGATTTTGTACTTAATTTTTTTAAATAATTTGATTTTAATTTTTAAGATACTAAACTACTTACCCCTCTTTGTTGACACACATGCACAAGAAAGAACCTTGTAAGCATAGGATGGTGGGCCACCATATGTGGGACTAATTCCAAGTTGCCCAATCAGCACACGGATGCCAGCCACACTCTCCCATGGCCGAGTCGTAAACTTCCATGCTGAGGAATGAGGGCAAGGAACAAACGAAAGCAACAACTTCTCCTCCCCCCCCCACACCCAAAAAAAAAAAAAAAAAAAAAAAGGAAAGTAACAACTAAAAGAAAAGGTGCAGTATTCCGAACGGCTGTTTATAAAATGGCGCCAAATGGAACCACCTCGTGCCCAAAAGCAAACTACCAACCAACTCCCTCGCCCTCGTGAGCTGTAATAACGCAAAGACCTCCCCATCGCAGTCCCCACGGACACAGGAAAAAAAAAAAGCACAAAATCCCAGTATCCTTTACTATTTTAGTCTTTTAGATTAAGATCTAAACTTAAAAAAGGAAGGGAAGAAGCTCTTTTCCTTGCCCAAAAGAGTAAAATAGTAGAAAAAAAAGGGATTCCGTGGGGAAAGAAAAGAAAGCGGTTGCTTTCCGGCTGTTTTCTTCATCAAATGGGTTCTACTACTAAAAGCTCGGCGCTTCGATTATTCCCAGGGCTCCAAACTGGAAACCCTAGTTCTTGTTGTCACCTTCTGCTCCAATTCCTTATCATAGCTTAGCTTCTCAAATGCCGTGGTGGAGTCTCTGAAGAGCGCTGCGTGCGAAATCAGAGCATCTCAAGGTGTTTTTTTTTTCTTCTTTCAATTTTTTTAATCCTTGTTCTTGTAATCGCAGCAAGTTCAGATTCTTTTTTCAAGAACTTTCAAGAATTTTGGGTTCTTTGCCGTTTAAAAGACGTCACCATTTTAGATTATAATTTTTTCGTAAAGGGATGATCTGTTTTCCACCGATTGTATCACAGCAAGAAATTTGGATGCTTAATCTCTTAATTGATTTCGCATTTCTCTTCTTTCTTGGCAAAAACAAGAACAAATTGCATTCTTTTGCTTTTTCTATTTTTTGGGCTGTCATGTTGACATGGAATATTGTTCTTCGTCGGCGGTTTGGAAGTGTTATGCTATCCAATATGATTTGTCCTACATCAGTTGTCATTAAGTGCAATTCACCGGTGTTATAATTTCTTATTCCTGAGGTTTGGGAATTTGGGACTTTGACTGTTGTTGCAAAGTGTTGGATTGAAGATGAGAACTGGTAAATTGCATGCAAATTGAACACTTTAGTCTGAATTTTTATGATGTCCTGCTCTGATATTTGCATTGGCATTTGTAACCTGACACCGAAGATGAAGACTAGGAAATTATTTGGATCGTAAATTTCGGTTCACTTTCTATGCATTTTTTCTATGAATTTGTTTTAAGCTTCTTTCATTTTTCTTCCCCCTACTGTTGCTAGTTAAGTGCAGGAAAAGCATGTGTATAACGAACCCCAACTAGTTTGGGATTTAGACTAAGTTGAGTTGAGAAAGAGAGTACTGGTTGCTGGTTAAGTACTACGGCAAGCTAATATAAAGTTGATACGGATGTTTAGTTTTGATGTCTTGCTGCTTTTATGTCAGTTTTATTTTTTTCAGCTGATTTCAGAGTTGTCATGGTGTGGCAGGTTAGGGCTTCCTTCTGTGATTGGACTTATTCTGGGCACCAGAAAATTTGATCAATCTGCCAAGGGATAGTGTTCACATCTAGAGGAATGATGGGGGGCTTATTGCAGTTCTTCGACTTCAGTCAATCTATCATGTCTCGGAAGTTTTTGATGCATAAGAAGAACAATGATGGTGAGAATAATCTCCAGTTGCATATTAAAAATTGTTTTGATGTACGAGCGTAGGTTCCCAGAAATGAAGATGCTGATGCTAATCCTGCCGTTACAGCTTCCGTCAAAACCTTGAATACAAGGAGAAAAAAGGACTATAGCTAGTATTGTGTTTGCTTAATTCATGCTGCTTGTTCCACCTTCTTGTTAATGTTCATCATCTTGGCTTTTCTTCTTTGCTATTCCTTAACAGTATTTCTACACTTTTTTCAGGTTTTGAAGCACCTAGGAATAGTTTGGAGTTTCCTAAGGAAGCATCTCATAGTTATCATGACATTCCTGAAGATATTCCAGTGAGTTTGATATTTCATTTTCTTTTTTAACATCATTTATCAGATTAATGCTACAGACTCGTTGGAACATGTGGAACATTTTCAAGCTTTTCTTTACATCGCACCGATGCTGCTATGGTATCATATAATTTCTTGATTTGGTCAATAACCATGCTCAAATTGATATAATTCAATCATTCTTTTCCCTTGCATTTTAATCATGTCTAAGATCGGGCCTTTCTGAAATCACAATCTTCATTTTTGTTTTGTCTCTCATGGATATATTGATCCAAAAATTTAATTATTAGTATAACTGCATATTTCATGAAACAGCAAATCTTCCATGAAAACCTTCAGTTGTCAATAAGTAATCGTTCATGTATGGAAAGTAAACGACATCATCATCAACATTTTCTTCCGTGTTGGTTCTTCGTAAACTTCTTGAAACCCATTCTTGATGGTTGATATTGCAGAATTTTTGCTTTTTTATTTCTGATGGATTACCTTTAAGGTTGATTCTGCGTATCTGTCTCTCTTCCATCAATCACTGCATCAGTATTTCTTCGGTTGACAACTATGCCTAGCTTTTCTCTAGGAAAACTGTATTCATTTTTTTTCCTTGATATTGGCACAATGAAGATTCTTTTTTTTTTCGATAAGTTTCAGCTATCCACCAACCAGTCACTTTGATTCAACCTGGGGTAGTAATTATTTCTACCAGTCACACTTAGCTGTTCCAATGTGGATGTTACATGCATGGAGAATAAATGCTGATATGCACATTGCATATGTTTCAGTATTCCTTCCAGTTGAAGCATCACTCTTCAAAAATGAACGACTGCCCTAATGGAGCTCCTGTAGAGAAGATGATAGACCGGGAGATGTCTGCCAGAAAAAATGACGGATGTAATAGACCTGGCATTGTTGCTCGTTTGATGGGCATGGATACATTGCCATCCGAAATTAAGCCTATGAGCTATGCTAAGGACAGGAAGGATGAGAAACCAATGCCAAGAAAGGAGACCAATGAAATTGTTCCAACTCATAAAACCTCACTTATCTCAGCACCCTTCAAGCAAACAAAACCAGAGATACATCCCTCTGACATCGAGCAAGATTTCACCCGATCCACCAAAAGCCTAAATTTGAGAAAACCACAATCGCGAGAACATCCTCAAGAAGAAGAACTGCAGAAATTCAAGAGAGAATTTGAGGCCTGGCAATCATCCAGAATATGGAAGCATTCGAGAACCCTTGAATTGGGAAATGATCTTGAGCAGGGAAATATGCAAGTTCTTGCACAAGGAAATCTCAATAGAGAAAAAATTGCTAGTTTTATGGATTCTAAAAGAAAATTGTCCTTCAAGGAGATCACCAAGCCCAAAGAGTATGGGTCAACAGCTAAACTGAAAAAAGATATGCTGCATGGAGCTGTTCCAACAAATGAAGGAGTTATGACTAAACGGAGCCAAGCTACCTTAAGAAATGATATTGCTTCGAGGAACAGTGCAAAAACCAGTCATGCGCATATACCTCTTGCTAATTTTGAAAATAAAATGGATAGATCTTCTTCACCTGCAAAGATAGTGATTCTTAAACCATGTTCTGAAAGAAGTGATGATGGCGAAGAGTCTTTGGCAAGCTCACCTGAGATAATAGAAAAAGAAAATAATATGCAAGACTTTCTGGAAGAGGTAAGGAAAAGGCTCAATTTTGAAATCCGAGGAAAGTCTAGGCATGATAAAAGAGCCAGATGGACTAATGTTGACACTTACCCTAGGGAGATACTAATTGACCCAAAACAAATAGCAAGAGACATAGCAAAACAAATAAGAGAGACTGTTGCTAATGACTTCAGGACTACATTGGTTTGGTCAGACTCAACAGGGTCATATAGAAGCAAAGCCGAATTCAATGAACCAAGTTCTTCAGCATTCCTCAAAAGAGACCCAAGAAAACTGTCATCATACAGACAGAAGAATGTCAAAACTCCTCTGACTGCCAATGGAAGGCTGGGTACTTCAGTCTCAAGGAAGGAAGCTATGAGATTGAGACCAACATATGATCTCTCAAAGAAGGACAAAAAGGAAATATGCTGGGAAGATAAGAAAGCTCTCACTGTAACAAAAACTAGATGTTTTAGACATGAAGATGAGAAGAGTGTGGCATTTGATTATGAGGCCGTGTCACCTAGGTGCCTTGTCAGATCACACTCTGTTCCAGTATCTGGAACAGCTTTTCGGAAGCATCTTTTAGAGGACCAGCATTTATCGAGTGGGGCTCACAATCGTAGGAAGCATGAAGCATTTGTACCTACTTCAGAAGAAGGGAGAAGCAATAAGAAAAATGGCTTTAACTTTAAAGGCAGAGTTTCAAATTTTAGAGGTAAGTTTTTTGGGAAGAAGATCCACTCCATGGATGAAATGGCTGAGGATGATATTCCTTATATGAAGAGAGTTGTAACCGCACCATCTGTTGTCTTGAATATAGGCATTGCACGGGCAAGTGTTATGCTTAATAACTCTATCATTTAAATCTCATCCAAAGTAATATGCTTTACTCAGCCTTTTTGTTTATTAATATAGATTTTGCATGGCCTCAGGAAAACTCTACTGAGGTGCCACCTAGCCCGGTATCCGTGTCCAGCAGCTCGCTTGATGAGATTTGTGGGCCGGGCTATCCAAGTCCAGTTTCCCCACTGGAGGGTCCTTTTGCAGAAGACTGCTCATCCTCGCAAGTTTTTGGGGAGCTAAGCTCAGAACTTCCTGGTACATACAATTTACTTGTTCAATTTTCAGAAGACTTACAATTCTATTTATTTATGGTATATGTTGCTATATTTATCTAGCTTGTTTATCTTTGCTTAAATGTTCTCGTCATGCAACTTCGTTTATCCTCTAATGAACTAGATGCATTTAAAGAAACATTGCCATGCCGATGCAAATGTGACAGGGATATTGGGGCCATCTATGCAATGATCTCACATTTAATAAAGCACAAGTATGCATATATTCCTTTGTTCTGTTGAGGAGAAGATGAATTCTGAATATCTATTTTGCCACCATTTATCGGGGACTATCTTTCTTTGAAATAGAATGATCATAGTCACTAACTAATCCATGAATTTGGTTCCCATGAAATGATCAACATTAACATCAAAACTGTTTACTAAATTTCTATATCACAAATGATCTGAAATTATGTTAGACTTAATTAACTTATTCGAATTGAATCATTTTGATGGTAGAAGAATGAGATATGTTAATGGCAGTTAATGATTATATGTGCTCATGCTAAGTCTTTTGAAGATTATATTCCTCAATATTAATCACCTCTTGATGTAGTTGAATCTGCTTTATGGCTGAATATGACCAATGAAAAGAGAGAGAGAGAAAAAAAAGGTTTTCACTGGATGCTGGTGCTATAAAGTTCTGCATAAGGTTGATTTCAGCAACTTGAATGTGCTCAAGTGAATCCAAAATTTACCAGCAGCAAGCTTCTGGCATGAATCTTAATTTTTTTAGGTGTTCTGCACTTGTAAGCAGTGGTTACCTTTTCCTCTCAGCATCAGCTGAAGCTGATCTGTGTTGATTAAATTTTCTTCCCAAAGGAAGCACGGTGCAATTGGCAAAACATATTGAGAAGATTACCGACCGGAAACGATTGGAAACTATACGGCAGATACTGACAAATATTTGATAACATTTGGATTGTTTATAGCCCTTACCGTCAAGCAGTTATGGCAGGTGATAGACTCACATATATGTAGCTGACTTGTCAATGTTTCTTTCAGATTTTTCATTCAAGATATCTTTATAAATGTTATGCTTTAACCATGTATTTTACTTGTTAACCATGTAAACTTCTCATCACTTCTAGAGATGAAGAATCTGCTGGAACAAGGTGAGAAAAATGCACCTGAGAAAGTAGCAACTGAGGAAAGGCCAGATGAGGATGAAGCAGTTGAGGCAGAAGAACCTGTGAAAGCTTACGTAAGAGATGTCCTTGTCACCGCTGGGCTGTATGAGGGTCGGTGCGATGATCAAGTCTTCTCAAGGTGGACTCCTTTGACAAAGCCAATTCCTTGGTGGGTGTTTGAGAAAGTGGAGGAGTTACATGATAATTGCAAGATGAATGATGGAGAATCTCTCCTGTATAATGGTAACACCAATGTAGGTCACAAGATGCTGTTTGATTTAGTTAATGAAGCATTGCCCAGGGTTTTCCAAACTACAATGACCAGTTCTACATTCAAGACATGGGTTCTTGGTCCCAAGAGATTGCCACATGGGAAAGAACTGTTGGATGACTTGTGGCACCAGATGGAAAAACACACAAACCCCCAAAGGGAGGCTTCTTATTCTCTGGATAACCTTGTGGCTGGGGATCTGAGTATGACTCCTTGGTCTGGTTTATTGCATGAGGATATTGATGTAATGGAAATGGAAATGGAATGCATAATTCTAGGGGAGTTGATTGATGAATTTGTGTGGGATATATGCTCCTAGACATAGGTGTATGAACAAGTTGCAAGCATGGCACTATATTCAATTTTGCTAGTGATGGCTGTAAGTGTACATACCCTGAACCTTACATCGATGCACAAAGTGTTAATGATGGATGACACCTTGTTTGCATTTATCAATGGTCAGTCAGTTCGTGTACTGATGAGATGTATGTAGAGATTAGTGTAAAAGAAGGTTACAAGATTGAGAGGATATTTACTGGTACTCAATTGATGCTAAATAATAAATGATGTCTAATTCCTTTTATCTTAATTTCCTGTTGGCTGAGGATGACCAAGTTTTGAAAACACTTTTGGCTGCATCAATTATCCATGGATTGACGACTTGTCCACACCAAGCTGTAAATTTGATTCCATATTTAGATCATTTTCATATTTTTCATTTAAGTGTTATTTGAAACCCATGCAGCAATGACTGAATCCTGGATGGTGCTTATTTCAGTAGCATTGTTACTCATGCAGATAAAATTATCATCAATCCTTTCATGTTTGCCGTTTATTCCCCATTTATAAGTTTCAGACATCAATTAGATGAAATTACTAAGGTTCGTGTTAAGGGTGAGGTTGTGATCTTACATGAACAACATGGCATTTTATTTTGGTAACCGAACCATTGTCTAATAATATTTAGCTGCTTTTGTTACGGTCATTATTTTGAAGCTTCATACACAATGTGCTATTGCAACTAATGATGTGAAAGATGGTTTCCTAAATTTCCAATCCATGCATTCATATTTTGATTTTGTTGTTTGCTTGTGGTAACCGAGCTGTCACCTTCCATCTCCACTAAGTTTTTGGTGCAATTATATGGGTGTGGTGTCGTAGGACTTCTATCTTTATATCCCTTCCAAACGAGCTGTTCTAAGGCTTTGATTTCTACCGTAGTACCTTCACTTTTCTTTTTCACATTCACCTGAATGGTGTAAATCAATGGACATTGTAGTTATATACGTTATGAGATTGATGGTCTTCATTTTTTACTGATTGGAGAGATCTATCATTTAGAGCTGGAGACGCATTTCAAATGTGTGGCTGGTTCTTTAGGAACCTGACCCAAAGGCTAAGAGTTATTTTTTCAGTCCTGCAGATTATGGAGCAGTAGCTTAATAAAATGGTATTCATGATTGAGGTGTCCAAGCTGGGTTGATCAAATCCTTTCAGGCCCTGTTTGGATGACCTGTTAAATAGAATTTAAAGCAAGAAAGGGAGAAATCTCTACGGTGAAGGAATCACTGACGTTAGAATCATCGAGAGCCCTTAATCTCTGGAAAATAGAGATTATTTGTTCCATTTAAGTAGACCGATAGGAATCAAAGTAGTTTCTTTTGTTTTTTTTTTTTTTTTTTTTATAATCAAACTCTTCCTTTTTTTTTAATTTTTTTTTAATTGACCTGGTTGCTTTACAAAACACTTGAATCAATTCAACCACTTGCATCAGTCATCAAAAATATCCCAAAGGTAACATGGAGAAGGTATCCCAAAGCTTGGACGCACCGTGGGAAGCCAGCTAGTCAGCCACCCGATCAGCCTTTTTGAAAACAAGCATAACAGCGTATGGAGTGATACCCCATTTGAGTCTCCAAATATTCATCATCAATGGATGATTAGGCCCCTGATTCGGGGTTTTTGAGATGATCTAGGAGATGACCATTCTCGAGAAACCCTTCTCGATATGATGTGATTGTCTATAAGATAGTGATGGCGTACGTTAGACCCCTCAATTCGGTTAACAGGATGCAAGCATATGAATAAAATGCTTTCCAAATAAATGAGCAATTATGTTGTCGGTTTCCCATGCTGGCCCGGCTGCACTTCTTATTCTTAGCGCTTATATTAAAGTCCATATAAAGCAAATTAAATTTATTCTGCCAAAAAAGGAATTAAATATAATAAACCATATACAATTTTATTTTTTCACTAATATTACATGTTGCTTGGATTCCCTGTGACTTGAAAGGAAAAGTATATTTTCTTTCTCATAAAAGATCTTTAATAAATTTGAAAAAAATTACTTTTGTTTAATTATATTTTAAAAATAAAATTATGATAATCTAGATAAAAATAATTCAGTTCTATTATTTTTATTTTCTATCGAAAGTTATTGTTTAAGAATAATGAAAGTAATACATTTCTATTTTTAATATTTTTAAAAATAATAAATTTATATTTTTTACCACCATCGCAATCAATACTATCTCTCTAATCACCATCTTCGTCATTATTACCTCCACCATGCATCCATCCTCATCTATCATCATTACTTTTAGGTCCGTTTGATTGAGATATGTTAGATTACGGAGTAATATGATAATTCATAAAATCATTTACCTAGAAAAATGATCGTGGAGAAAAAAAAATTATTATATTTAATTAATAAAAAAATTACTCTGAAAAATGACATCGAAAAAGAATTATTACGTTTTGTTGGAGGTAATCCTACATGAAAATATCACAAAATTTACAAATATACCTTTCAATATAAAATAATTTTTTAATACTAAAATAGTATTATCATCTTCAATTAGTTTTTATATGATGATTATAATCACATGACCTTTTGCATAATGCCATCTCCATCTTAATTTTTTTACCAAAATTTTTATTGAATAAAATTTGAAGGATATTAAAATAAAGTCAATAATTACATATGCAGTTTTATTGAGAATATTTTTATCAAACATGGATTACCACCATTCGAAAATTTGCCAAATACCAATCCTTCCATGGTATTTATTTTACTATCTATCTGAAAAATAAGTATAGGGCCCACCAATTTTTTTACCATCTCTCTCTTCCATTTTTTATATGAAATATGGTAATCTGACATACAAATTATTTTTTCATACTAGATTACCCCCAACTAAATGATTTCTTATTATATTATAATGAAACCCACCATCATTATCGTTGGTTATTGTTGCTCTATGTCAACCATCAATATTGTCAATATCTTTACTATCATTATTGCTATCACAAAATCACTATCTCAACCATCACCATTGCTATTGTCTAATCATCCATCCCCATCATCATTGTGCTTTCACTGTATTATGGATGTCCTTAATGCCATTGTGCCTATCTCAACCACCGCTGCCACTATCTCATATTCATATTTCTAAAAATAATTAAATAAATATTTTAATTTTTAAAAAATTTAAAAAATAAAAAAAGTTTTTTATTTTTTTATTTTTTTAAAAATAAAATATAAAATGATGCTAAATAGCACCGATATCATAGGATCTAACCATGTTATAAAATAATCCATTAATTGGCATAAAAGTAATGACCGTTGTAAGCAGTGTAGGTTTGACCGAAGATGCCAACGTGAACACAAGATTGAGGCAAGACCAGCACAATCAAAAGCAAAGAAAATGCCCTAGTATAAAAATGGATCTCGGCAATTCGATTATCCATTGGCCTTCTTCCATTCCGTGCCCTTTACACACACAAAAAAAAAAAAAAAAAAAAAAAAAAAAGGAAAAAAAAAAATCTATGTACCATGGGTGTACTTTTTAAAAAAATGTATTTTAAGTCGCAAGCGGGAAGGCCCAAATCTTCACTCATTGCTTTTCATTCAATCGATGCCATTGCTGAGCTGCAGCACCAAAGCCTACGCTCTTCGACCATCCTAAACCCACATATACTCTTACAATAGTCACCCTCTAATCCCATGATTTCCAAGTTAATTTGGTTTGAAAAATTTTGTGCTTAATCTTTGAGATCAGCTTTTTGAGATCTGGCAAAAGAAAAACAGAAATTGAGATCACTAATTTGAATTCAATTTCCAACCAAGCCGGTCAAAACTCTAATTAATTAGCTTTATACTCTTAAATTCTGTTGAAATCAAATCAAGCTTGGTTCTAGCTTGAGTCATTATTAAACTGATCATAAGAATAAACAAAGATTCAAACATTAATCTGATTATCAATTGTCCATATAATGTACTAAAGTTTTAACAAGTCATGCCTCATGGGGGTTTTGGTCAATTTTTGGCTTGGCTAAAAACTCATTTGGAGCTTACCTTGCTAATTTGTTTTTTTTTTAAAAAAAAAAAGCGGATGTACTTTCTCCAAATAACATTGCGACGAAGAAGCAGAAATAAAATTTTTTATTGCCTATATATATATATATATTTATTTTTTTTCATCCTCCGCAAAATTATAATCTAGGCCGCTTTGGTTATTTCTGCTAGAATATTCATGAACAGAAACCGAGTTTGTTTGTCCAACCAGCTACTAATCCTCTGAGAACCTAATTCCCAACTTGTGAATCTCTTGATTCCTACAAAAAATAAATAAATAAATAAAAATTAAAAAAAAAATTATGGCAATCCTTTCATCTCTCTCCAAAGATTCACATATAAATCACATCCGAACGAACTTCCCAATCTACAAATCCAGTAGATAAAATATTCCGGCAAACTCTCTCTTTGGAGAAGAAAAGAGAGTAAATGTAGTAAACCGTTAAACTCACCATAATTACAAGATAGGCTTTAATTATTACATGACATGCATGAAAACAGCCACTTGGACCTTATTAAACTGCTGCAGTAGACTGTAGGACTCCAAAGCTCCAACCAGCCAGAAACGCGACGGCCGATCCCCTCAAGCCGCGGCACATGCAGCGCACGTGCAAGCGGTCCCACACGTGCAAGCTGACCTGCCGACACCCATGGTGGACACGTTCCTGCCGCACGTGCAAGGGTTACGACCGCAGTGTTCCCCTCCGCCCCCTATGGTACCGGTGGCGGCCGCGGTGGTGGTGCACCTGCCCATTTTCCATCAATTATTTAACAATTATTTCAAATAAATGTAGCAACTGATATAAACCGACGGTCAGGATCACGTTAAGTGACTTGGATTAGTGGAGCAGCTTTTGTCATTCATGACCCCGGATCAACCTTCCTGATCGCAGGTAGCCACTCTTACCCCTTGAGATAACGGTTTTATTGGCTAAACGTACCATTTTATAGCCCAATCATACTACTCTAGAATAGCCATCTCTTGGATCACCCCAATCAAGAGCCTAATCGTCCCATGATATATATATATATATATATTTGCAGACTTAAATCGAGCGTTGCTTCGTACGTCATTAAATATGTTTTCAGGAAGACTAATAGAACAGTTGACTGAATGGCTTCACCGTCTATTTCCTTTCATCAAAAATTGTGCATGATGCTATCCCTTTAAGATAGGAGACCGAGGACAAATAACGGCTAGATGACATGCACAAAATCGTTCTAGTCAACCCCTCTAAAAGACAATATTCCTCCTTTCCATCCTGCCAAAACGTCTATGGTGACTAGAATTGAAGAAGGGGTGTTGTGGAAACTTTTGCATCTTGATCTCGCACCAAAATGGTACGACCGCCCGTTTGTTCAACAAAAAAAAAAAAGAAAAGAAATCTAAAAAATCGATCGAAATGAGGTGCTGCTAAACCATCCTCTTTACATTATGATCCGTCCAAGGCAATCCCAAGTATCTAATAAAAAGTGATCCAAGTCCATGACTCATGACAATTTGTTAACGATCCCTTTTTTTTTCCCCACTAGGTGTTGGAATGCTTTTAGTCCACGTTTGCATGGTAATTACTAGTGATAATAGTAGAGGTAGAACTAGTGCAATAGGCTCTAGGTGATTGATAGGAATGAAAAAGCGAGAGGTTTGCCTTAGCCGAGGGCTGATTGAAAATACGTTGGTTTGTCGGTTTGAAAGTCCTCAACCAAACAACAAATCCGTGGTGGCAGTATTCCATCAAAATATATTAAACGAACCGTGCAAGCTAACACTTACTCGAACCTACTATGATAAATAAAAAAATCAAGAGGTATGAGAGTAGTTAGGAGGAAGAATAAGATGAGCACCAAAATATATATATATATATATATATATATATATATATATATATATATATATATATATATATATATATATATATATATATATATATATATATATATATATATATATATATATATATATGAGCATTAAAAAAAAAGTGTAAGGCCTATATATAGGAACAAATTTCATGCATGCATGTGGAGGGTTCTTCGAATTGCATGTGGGTAGTTTTGATATCCAGAAGTATTCTACATAAGGAGGTGGCTACAGAGGAAGATTCAATTGAAATATAGAAATGCGAGCAGATTGCTGAAGGTAGAAAGTAAATGACTTGGTAAAAAGGAATATTTAGATAGCAAATTGAAATTATAATTTCAAGATCATTATTTTGCACATACCGAGAAGGTGATGAAAGATATCCTATTAGCTTCTTGATTCTTTACCAATGAGATGCGAGGGTATTATTTATGTCATATTTCAACCGTCTAGCTGGTAGCCAGGAGCAAATAACATCTTGACTAAGTTGATCGAATTAAAGTAGGTGAGAAACGTATGACTCTTGCTGAGATTAGGTAGAGTTCAACTATGAAATCACATATGGATAAAGATCCAAGCCAAACAGATAAAATTTGATTGAGGTAAAATATTTGAATGATTAAATATTGAGTTAGTCTGATGGAAACCAAGGTAAAGATACTAGTTTTAGAGAATCTGAAGATGACAAGGCTATATCATAGGCCAAGTAAAGATAGATGACCGATGCACGCTATATTAGGAAAAGCTGAAGACCGGTAAGGAAAGATATCCCATTAGCTTCTTCATCCTTTACCAATGAGATATGTGGGTATTATTTACATCACATTTCAACCATCTACCTAGTGGCCAGGAGCAAATAACATCTGGATTAAGTGGATCGAATTAAAGTAGGTGAGAGGCATATTACTCTTACTAAGATTAAGTAGAGTTTAGCTATAAAATCACATATGGATAGAGATTCAAACCAAACAGATAAAATTTGATAAAGATAAAAAAAATTAAATGATTAAATATTGAATCAATCTGATAGAAAATCAAGGCAAAGATACTAGTTTTAGAGAATTTGAAGACGATAAGGCTATATCATAGGCCAAGTAAAAATAGATGACTGATGCAAGCTATATTAGGATAAGCTGAAGACCGATAGGGGTGATTATTGGTCATATAGTTGCAAAATAATTATGCTTATGTACATATATAGTAGGAGGATTGTTGGTGATAATTTTAAGAACCGTCAAGAGTAAAGAATGTGGACAGAAATTGTTAGAGTGGATGTTTATTAATTTGTCGTTAGTTACTATATGTATTGGTATAAATAAGTAGAATTTACTTTGTTAAGATCCTTAGTTTAATAATTAATTCATATTAGTTTATCTTTATTTTTACTTTATTTGTTTGTTTTAGAAGTAGGTGTAACTTAACTTTCTACTATCATCCAGTGCTACATCCTTATCATAGCCTAGTGACATACCCCTATTGTAATCTAGTGCTATATTCCCATTCATTTCCATCTTCTTTGAACAATGGTGTGATAGTAGTACTAGAAAAAATCCTTGAAAGTCAAGACATCGGATCTTACATTACTCTCTATCCTAAATTTGATCTACATCTTTTCAGTTAGCTGTAGCATGTCCGCATATGCATCTAGACTTCATCCAATCAAGCTTGGCATGCCATTAACCTCTCTTCAACCAATCGAGCTCATTGGGTATTCTGAGTTCCCACGCATACTTAGAATGAGATGGAAAAAGAGGCACCAATATTGGTTCTAGAAAATCATTTGGAAAACACATGTATCAGAGAAGGTCAAATTTTTCTCATGCGTAACTTCAAAGAACAAGCTTCATATAGATGAAAACCTAGCAAAGAAAGGATAGAGAGTCACCTATGCTTCTCCTATATGTGGTGCCCATAGGAAGACTGTTTCACATTTATTAATCAAATGCCCTTTTACCAAAGTTGTTTGGGGGCCATTGCATCCCACCTTAGTGTTAGGGGACTACCTCACAATCATCCATCTTTTTGAACTTCTTGGAGGAGTAGAAGAGTATGATCTTCATTAAGGAGACATTGGATTAGCTATGCATGGCTTTCATATGGCATGTTTTGCACGAACAAAAAATCAGGATTTTCTTGAAAAAGAAAACTATCTTTCTTTCATTATACATAACTTTGTGTTCCTTGTCCATGTAGGGTAACTTGTGCTTGGTCGCAAGGCTATTTTCTCTAGGCTAGCCTCCCTATCCTTGTAACTCATATGAATTAATTATTAAACTAAGGATCTTAACAAAGTAAATTCTACTTATTTATACCAATACATATAGTAACTAACGACAAATTAATAAACATCCACTCTAACAATTTTTGTCCACATTCTTTACTCTTGACGGTTCTTAAAATTATCACCAACAATCCTCCTACTATATATGTACATAAGCATAATTATTTTGCAACTATATGACCAATAATCACCCCTATCGATCTTCAGCTTATCCTAATATAGCTTGCATCAGTCATCTATTTTTACTTGGCCTATGATATAGCCTTATCGTCTTCAAATTCTCTAAAACTAGTATCTTTGCCTTGATTTTCTATCAGATTGATTCAATATTTAATCATTTAATTTTTTTATCTTTATCAAATTTTATCTGTTTGGTTTGAATCTCTATCCATATGTGATTTTATAGCTAAACTCTACCTAATCTTAGTAAGAGTAATATGCCTCTCACCTACTTTAATTCGATCCACTTAATCCAGATGTTATTTGCACCTGGCCACTAGGTAGATGGTTGAAATGTGATGTAAATAATACCCACATATCTCATTGGTAAAGGATGAAGAAGCTAATGGGATATCTTTCCTTACCGATCTTCAGCTTTTCCTAATATAGTAGAGGTAGAACTAGTGCAATAGGCTCCAGGCAAACAAACATGATTGATAGGAATGAAAAAGCAAGAGGTTTGCCTTAGTCGAGGGCTGATTGAAAACACGTTGATTTGTCGGTTTGAAAGTCCTCAACCAAACAACAAATCCAAAAGAGAGATCTTCAATTACCTCGCGCTATTTCATCCATTTGATAAATCTAGAATTAAGGTGATGATAATTTGTGATTCAAATGATCTTCATAAGGACCGTCTGCAGAATTTCTATACTTGATTTAACCTAAATTTTTTGAAAAGAATAAAACAAAACTACACTATAACTAAAGCTATTACTTTACGTAAAATCTCTTACTCCTCTCTTCACTCCTCTCTTCATCTCAGCCATATATCGTCCTCTGCATCTCATAAATCATTCTCATCATAATATATAGATATATATATATATATATATTATAATATAATATTATATATATATATAATATTTAATATATATTATCTGATTCAAGTTGAGCT